>JAOQMS010000180.1:33402-46696 GCA_027563885.1 Erythroxylum longipes | reverse complement strand
TGTTACATGAAAAGACAAGTTTTCATTCTTTAGTAGAGTTGAATAAGATAATAATATATAGCATGTCAAATGATGTCATCTGGATACAGAAAATTACTCAAAGTAGTTGAGAAAGCAGCAGTTATTATTACCTTCATTCATTGACAAGGGTTGGATAAGAGAAATCTTGTTGGGATGTAAAGTTTATAAAAACGTCAATAACGAAACGACTATTAGATGTAATTTAGTAGAGGGCATTCGAGCCTTTCCATGCTGAATCAATCTATAGTTAATTTGGACCACAACATCAGCTATTTTGTGAACCTAATACATTATAAGTATTAGGCTGTTAATGTTTAGTTGATATCAGACATTAGAGAAGTACAAATAGATAAAAACAGAAAATTTGAGAGAAATTTAGTGTACTATTCATCAAAGAAAAAAAATCTTTAAATAAGTTGAACATGGAACAAGAAAATAATAACTGAATATTAAAAATATGAATTAAATCCGAAATTGTATAACAAATATTAACTAATTTATACGGACTAGGACACATAAAACTATCAGCTATTATCTATTATTCAGCGCCATTATTAACTCTGGTTGACAATGGTTCTTTTCGGTATTTTAATGTAATTTTCTTGTATATCTACTATTGACTTGTTGCTAGAATTTGATCTCTTTCAGAACCTGATCCCCTTCTTTATAAAATATAATGTATTATTTATTATGCGAACCTATAGTAAAGGAAGGAAAAACTAGTAAATACAATAATAATTCGAGCTTACACGCCTGGGTCTGATATATATATACGTATATATTTTTAACTTTGATAGAAAAAGTTTATCCGAAGCCAAAAGAATCTGTACAATATTCCAAACATTCATTTGCTTCTAAAAATGGAGAATTAGATGAATTAAATTGTATTCAGCTTGGATGTTATTTCCAAAATCAAAAGACTCATTAATATTCACTACGAAGTTACATATAAAGTTAATGAACTACTGTTTATATTCTACTAATCCCGTCATTTGCTTTTCTATGCTCCCGTGGAATAGAATTGTCTGTGAAATCAAAATAGGAAGTATTTGTTCTCATTGTTTATGTATTTGTGCTTTATTAATTCATTTTCAAGTACGAGAAGAGAAATCAATTCAAATTTAGCGGTATGGAATATTATTTGATGTTTGATCTTAGAATCTAGCTGCTTATCAGATAAATCAAAGGAGCGGTTACAAGATCTAGGCTCCTTCCAGATCATATGGCGGGATCAAATCTACTGTCCAACTGAAAATGAGAACCTGCCTGCGGGGACAAATATGAAATATCTTAACGATAGGACCAAAAAGAAGTTGCATATCGAAATGCGCGCTCTTTTGTTGACAACATCGCGAAACCAGTGTCAAAAGTAACGCCAAACAGTGCAGTAAGTTGGGAGTAGTAGCATGAATATATGTTGGAGGATTTCATAGTTTTATTTATTGAAAATATCTCAGTCTGCCACTGCCACTGCCACTGCCTCAATCACAGTCACTGGCACAGCACAGCCAGCGGAAGTTCTTGAGAATCGATACTAGAGATTTATTATTCTTTATTAGGAGAAGAAAGAAAAGGATACGAGAATTTAGGGGATGAACAGTAACAAAAAGGTGAAAAGAAGAATGAGAGAGACAGAGACGGGGAATTGCACGCAGAGAGCGAAGATGAAGATGAAGAATACGAAGAGCATGAAGAGGAAGAGGAAGAAGAAGATGAAGGATATAGTTAAAGAAAGAGATTGCGAGGACTGGTGTTTTGTTTGTAAAGACGGTGGAGATCTTATTCTCTGCGATTTTCAGTTGAGTTTTCTTCTTCCTTAATTGTTCCTCTGAAAATTAAAATCCATGTTTCCCAGCTCGTCTGTTTAAAGGTACTGACGGACCGATGTTTCCTCTTAATTTAACCAAGCGATAACTCACTATTGGCTTAGCCCATACTACTGCTGTGTTGATATTACTTCTGTTTTTCTTCTTTGTTATATGTTATTTTGCCAGTCTGTGACCTCAATCATCATTCTTGAATGTACATGTCTTGATACTTCGATATATTTATGCGCGATATATGTTTTTTTAGGAGCTTATGATCACTTGCTCTTTCCAAATCACATGATTTGTTAAACTTCAAGATTCTTCATCTGTTTAGTTGGTCCCTCCAGACCTAACTTATTAGAAGTCTTACTTAAGTTCTCTCACCTTTGCATCATTAACAATTCTACGTTAGTCAGTTCCATCTGCCCTTTCTTATATTTTTAAGTTTCTAAGTCTAAATTCTTTCTATTCTCTGCTTCGGATTTCCTGCTACAAAACTTTTCTTATGTTTCTGAAATCTTGTTTGCTGTCTTTTGGTCATACCCGATCCGAATTTCCAATGATTTGCTCCTTTGCTCCATGTTATTGACGATGCAAATGATCAGGCCTACCTCCACTCTATCTCTCAAAAGAAGTATGCAGGCAACAAACAAGAAGTATTATTCTCCATATTTGATGTCCTCCATTATCGATTTATATGTCCTATTCATCTATTGGAACATTCTTCGAGGATGCATTGTAGAAGAATTTAGAAGATTAATAATTACTAGATCTCTAACGGTTTTGTGGACCTGAATCTTAGTGAGAGGACTAATGGATCATTTCCACAAATCATCTCTTCTTTAATAGGTCTCGATATTCAGTTTCTTCTGTGAATAATCAACTCGGGATGCTTACTATAGTCTTTCATTATTTAGACTATTGGATAGAAAATTCTCAGTTCACCAAACATGATTTTGGTTCCGTCTAATTTCCAGTCGTGGTTCATCAACTGTGCTCAATGACTGCACGTTTTGACTATTTTTCAAATGGATTTGATCCTTAAAAAGGATGAGGATGGTGGAGTTAAGGTGGCCTATTAGGAACTTTATTTATGTTTGCATCTGGGATTTCTATCATATATAAGGTTCTTTCTTCCTTAATATCCTCATTGGATAGCAATTCAACTTGTGTGTAGAAGAATGCATGATTAACACTTTGATTCCTTTAAATGTGGAAGTGTGATATTATCTTCTGCCGAATTTTCCACTGATATACATAGCTATAAATATTCTCATATGATTAAAGGACTTCTTTTCTCCCAGTATTCTCATCCCAGCAGTAAACTAAGTAAACATGTTTGGTGATAAGTGGTGTTTAGCTACAGTAAAACAAAAATAATGACTTTCCCATTGGGGAAATTTTTAATTGTTTGTGATATAAAAGTGGAGAGAGAAATCACATATTCTTCACCTCCCTTGTTCTAGGTCCTTGTTATTGCCAGCCAAGGTTATGTTTCTGCTTCCTTTTATTTGAAGAAAGGAAGCCACTCAATCTTCCATTATAACTTAAATATCCATTTTGGTTTTTACTACACTAGTATTGCATTAAGTCTATCAAGAGAAGATGGATATTATACATAAATGAATATATGAATAGATGTATATATACATACACACACATTGATGAATCACCACTTTTTTTTTAAAACTGTCTTATTTGCTTTTCATAGGAATCCCATGTCAACTTTTCTGCTGTTAAAGTTAAGAAATATTTTCATATATGATTGTATGACATGGAAGTTTGACTTTGAACCTTGTGGCTATATCTGCAATCATATATCATAATTATTTGACATGCAAACTATGCTCATTGCATTTTTCTTATAGCTTTTATACATCACCTTGATATTTCTTCCTAATATTGAACTGTTTCGAGATTTCTCATTGAATTTATCCTCTGGTCAGTAATTGTTTGAAGGTTTATCATCCAGGATGTGTGGGAAAGGAGGATACCTTGATGGAGACTGGAGAACAATGGACTTGTGGTGAGCCATTAAAAGTTTTAGTTGATTTTAAGTGTTAGAATATGAACCAGTCCTAAAACTTACTTGAAAGTTAACTTTTGAGTTGAATTGTTACTTGACATGGTATCATAGATTTTATTACTGGGAGATCCTGAGTCCAATTTATGTTGTCCTTGTTTACGGTGGATTAGTAATTTTTTGTGATCTGTATACATTTCATTTGGGGGGAAGGTGTTAGAATAATATAAGAATTATTACTGGAGAACACTCCAAAGCTTAAGCTTTTAGTTAATTTGCAGAGGTGATCTTTACTTGCAGTTCATTACCTTGTATTACCTCTTGTAAGGGTCTCTCTCTGTAGCACATCTTTTCTGTATTTCTCAACTCATACTGTGGTTCAATTCCAAATAATGGATAAAAAGCATGGTAAATGATGGTTTTTGTGTATCCAGACCGGCATTCCTGCTTATTTTGTAGTGGAAATCCAAAGTTTCATTGCTACTGCTGTCCTAATGCTCTGTGTGGGCATTGCATTGCTACTGCTGAGTTTGCACCTGTTAGGGGGAAGAAAGGGTTTTGCAGCAGCTGTTTAGAGCTTGTATTACTTGTAGAAGAAAAAGAGAATGTGAACATCGATGAGGTATGTATATCTTCCGACAGCAAATAGATTCTGAATTCGTTAACAAGGCAAAGTTTCATTTTCATTCAGTCTGTTCTGAGATCTGTGGTTATACTCTCACCCTTTTGTGCCCAATGGGTACCACTTGTATTCTTTGTTTCATTATAGCTAGGAATTCAATCTATTTTCCTTACACTGCAAATGGTGCTAGATATTTACTGTTGAATTTCTTAAAATGCTGATGTAAGAACAACATACAGAAGCAAGGATGGATTAGCACAGTGCTATTATCTATTCATTTACGCTAGTTAAAAGAGTTAATAACAGCATGAGAATTTAAGTAAATTATTTTGTTGTCCAATTATATGAATAGAGTAAACTATTTGAAAAGTCAATTTAATTGAATTTGGGCCATTTCCATTATAAATTGCTGTGCTTTAATTACTTGGTTGAGTTTCTATTATGGCTCTCCCTTTTTGTGCAAATAAACATTTTCAGAACTGAAACATGGCTGTTTTTCTTAAATTTTCAAAACCTGCTTTCTTTAACTATCGAAAATATATGTGCACAAACTATTACCTTCCTAAGTTACTTGTGGCCCTTAATACCATTATTAATAACTATTGCTTGCCTGAATTACTTACTATGTTACTACTCTCTGTCATTATTGACGCTTGCATTTGTTGATTGAGAAGAATCTCAATCCCAACTGGTGAAAATTTATTGAATGCAAGTATAAAACTTGATTTCATAAGTTATAGGCTGTTTATCAATCATCTAACCTTGCAGAAATTCGTTAATTGAAAAATTTTACCAGTATTCTTTTGGTCAATTAAGAAAATACACTGAAAACCAAAATATAAGCTGATGCATAATGAGCCTTTTAGTTTTTGTCTTGATTTCAAGTACGACATATAATTCGAACTGCTTGTAAGATGCTTATAAAGAAAGGCAACAATTCTCGAAGTTCACTATCTTAAATGTATTCACATTCTGTGAAACATTAATCACTCATTCTGTTGTGGTTAAAGCAATTACTTAGAAGGTCAGAGGACTGAGAATGGGGATAAAAATGGATTTGTTAATGTTGTTGAATGTAGTGTAACCTTTAGAAGTGATAGAGATGCCATTAATGAAAGAGATATGAGAAGAACAATATTAACTCCCGTTAGGTATAGTCAATAAACCTTATCATGCGTTTGACCATTCAACATTATTTCTTCCCTAGCATTTAATGTTATCTTATTTTACTGGTGCCCTTAAATAAATATGTGCTTGTCTAAAAAAGAGAGAGAGGGAGAGAGAGAGAAGGAAAGAGAGAGATAGCGGGGGGTGTTAGTGGGTGGAGGAAGCAAATATACATCTTGCTGATTGTGTCTGGTAAATAATATCTACCATTTCTGCTAATACTTTTCTAGATTTTAATTCAAACAGTCTGAAGTATTGTTTTATCAATGTTGAATGACTGAGAAATTGGTGACTATAGATGCTAAAGATAGATTGCAATATACTTTTGCAAGAACTAGTCCTCAAAGAAGGCTGCTGATATTGAAATTCGGTGTGTGTGTGGGTGTGTGTGTGTGAAAGAGAGAGAGAGAGAGAGAGAGTTTGTATGTATATTTTCAGTGGGAATAGAAAGACTTGGTATGTATGAGGGCCGATTCATTGTTCAAATAATGAAGTATGCTTCCTTGCAAATAAGAATGAACTTTGTGCATTATTTTGTGAAATGCAGAATAGCATTGTAAAGGAAAAAAATATTGCATGTGAATGATCAGGATAGTCATAATCCAAGCACTCAATAAAATTTGATATAAGATTTTAAATTTTGCTACAAGGCTTTATGATGCTCCTTCTCTGAAATTCTGAATATATTTCTTCTTTTCTGATTGAGCAAAATGTTGTTGGAAATATGATCATATGATTGTTATTTTGTAGGAGAAAATAGATTTGCAAGATCGCGACACATACGAATGTCTATTCTTGGAATACTGGGATATCATAAAGGAGGAAGAAGGGTTGACTTTAGATGATGTTTATTGTGCAGATTCCAGGTTGAAGAAGGGTCAACATTCCAACTATGGTTCCCAGTCATATAAAATTGGCAAGAGTAAAGGAAGTTATGAGCCAATAACAAGCAGTAGTGATCTGAGTGACAGTGAAGAATCTGAAACAATGGGCAAAAGGACAGGTCCCAAGAAGTTAGAATTTGTGGGATGGGGATCAAAACCTCTAATTGAGTTTCTTAGATCTCTTGGAAAAGATACAACTGAAGAGTTATCTCAATATGATATTGAGTCAATAATATGTACATACATTCAACAAAAGAACCTTTATGATCCTTGGAAAAGGAAGAAAATTCTCTGTGATGATAATCTTTATTCTATCTTTAGAAGGAAATCTATTCATAAGAACAGAATATATAGTCTTCTAGAAGCACATTTGGTGGTGAATATAAACCAGTCAGAGGATGATGAAAGTGGGAATGAAGTTAAAGGCACTTCTCATGACAAAAATGAAGAAACTGTGTTAGCATGTAAGAAAAGAAGATTGGTGAGCTCTGCTAAAAACTCTGAAGGGACAGAGAGAAATGCTAATATCCAAGAAAGCTGTTTTGCTTCTATACTTTCTGAAAATCTGAAACTTATCTACTTGAGAAGGAGCTTAGTGGAGGAGTTGTGGTATGAGCCTCAAAAGTTTGCAGTTAAGGTAGTGGGAAGCTTTGTGAAAGTCAAAACAGGCTGCAGAGATTACATCCGTAGAAGTTCACACCAGCTTGTGCAAGTTACAGGTATTTATTTGCATGAGAAAGTGGGTATTTTGATAAACTGAAGCATGTAACCATTGACATAAGAAGTGGTTTGTTTCCTATATCTCACATAATTTTCAAGGTTCTCCTAGGAATTGTAATCACTTGGTATCTACTTTAGTTGCAAGAAACTAAATTCTTATTTGCAGGAAGTTGTTGTCCTTTTCATTCAGTATGCAGCTATGTTTTATTCTTCCATCTCTTTTTTTATATTATGAGGAGCTTGGTCAATTGTTAACATCCAAGTGCACGCTTATATTTCCTCAGACATAAAGTCGACTGGTGAGGACAAAAGCGAAATTGTTCTGAGAGTTTCCAATTTGCCAACAGATGTCCATATCTCCTCATTGTCAGATTATGACATCCGTGAGGTAAATTCTTTGTTGTATCAGAAGAACACTGACCTTGGCATTTCATGATAGTCCAAACACATTAAAAAAGCGATACTTTTTTATAAGATTTTGAATTATATAATGACTTCATGTTGATTGATGCTCGAAAGCGTACTAAAGTTTGACTGCTTTAATCTTTTTGCTTGTTTAAATAGGTGGATAGTTTACATGGTCTAGAAGGAGGAACCTTTTTTGTCTATGGGCTTTTAAAGTAGTATTAAAATCTTCCTCTTATCTACGTTCAACAATGTGAATAATGCCACCACAGTAACATGAAGATTAGGAAAATTACATTTTAAGCAATTTTATATTAATTAGAATCACAATATGATTCATGTGCGGTCTTACATAACAGTTATGTTTTTTGGTCTAGTGGTTTCTTGACATTTATTAGAGCCTTATATAACTGAAGTTTCAGTTCAAGTTGCACTGTTTTATATGGACTTGTGGTTTGAAAGATTTAGTCATGCTTTTGTTAGGGGGCGTGTTGAGAATAATATATGATTGATTTTGGATCACACCCAACAGTTTAAGCTCTTTTGTTGATGGTTTCTCAACACCTACGAATCATCAAGTGTTTTTTGTTCTTATCATTATACACATCACACACTACTTGCATTTGGTTAAACCAAGAAACTGAACTCTAAAGAAATGGCTGCTAGTAGTATAAAACTGGCATTAATCCGATCAATTTTCTAGATTTAATTCATGTGTGATTGACCTGCATATATCTCTAGAGTTCAACACTTCTGCTTAAAAATTCGAATACACCTGAGGACAACATCTAATATCCAAGCCAAGTTATTTTGTTCCACCAATTTTATCTGAATGTAATGCTGAACGTGAGGTTTTTTCTTGTGCAAAATGATACCGAATTTTAATAAACAAGTACAAACAATCTCATATCCAGATATGTTTTCAGTTTTCAATCTCCTGAAGTTGAACTTGGCATGGATTGTTCGGTGTCCAAAAATTTCATATCATTGTTCAATCTCTTTGGTTTGTAGTTATTGAGTTTGACCTAATGCTAGTATTTCTTTTCAAGATTGAGCAATATTATGATCATTTTGTTGCTATTCACTCTTCAAAATTGTTGAAGATCTCCCATTATATGATTTAGTATTGTATTTTATCTTTATATATGATTATTAGGAGTAAATAGATAGACTAAATTAATGATATACACTAGTACTTTCAGTGTCTATGAACGTAGGTCTTGTTATCCAACTACATAATTTTTTTCCTCTCTCATTTTTCTAACTTTCACATGACTTTAGAATCCAAATCTCCTGTTATCTAAACAACCGCCACTGAAATCCACTGTTTGTGTTGGAAAACACTGTGGTTGCCTTACACAATCTTCTTTCTCTTTGCAACAAACACACAACGAACCTTAGGTTGATGCCATCTTAGCTTGCTGTAACCACCGCCACTGAGCACTGTACATCACTTCATTCGACTTAGAATTGACATAGTCATCAGACTCCTCTAGCCACCAACAGTTCCCCTACTGCCGAGTCTCTTGCGATCTCAAACTGACATTGCCTAGGTTCTCTAATCATTTTCTAGTTTAATAGCTATTGGGTAAAATAATCTTTTGCATATTCAGAAAAGACTACTTGTGGCATTGTTCGAATAACACATGCAAGCTGACAATGTTTCATATGCATTCACTTGCTTGACAGATAATGTGGAAGACTTAAGAGATTTAATATGATTGGTTATTATTATTATTTTCTATCTAGCATAGGGATATTATGTATCCTGCATAGGAACCATAGTGTTTATTATCCTACTATTATTAAAAGAATGATTAAAGCTAGTGGCCGATACATTTTAGTACTCTTATGTTGTTTATGTCTGTAGATGTAGGCTTAAAACCAAACAAAATAAATCTTGTGTTCCTTTTTCACTCTGTCTCTCTCATTGCATTACTTTCGTGAGAACATATTGTTACTTAGCAACATTATGCTTGGAATGAGCGCATTTCATGCTGCTGTGCCTTCTAGATTGTATTTCAATGGAGCTTACTGTTTGAGATCTAGCGCTATGTGTGTGCTTAGCCTTTGGTCTACTTACATGGGTGAAGCTGTTTTTGACAATAACAAGTTGCAGGATAAATTATCTAATTCCAAAGGTCTAATTACATTCTAAATTACTTTTCTGGTTGGATTTCCTTCAACAGAAAGCTAAAAAAGTGGATTATAGTTTTATACGAGATGAAAGACTTGCCACTTAGGATGATGCAGAAGGACATTAGTTGATTCTTTTGTGAAGGTGATGAACAAATCAAGTTAATCACCAATCTAATCCCGGTTAGAAAGGAGAGCATGGTGTTTAAATGCTTTAGAAAATGTATTCTCAGAAAACAGATAAAGTGATAATTAAGTGTGCTCTATTTAATTGATTCGAGGAAAAGTTTAATCTAAAAATTGATGGCATAAACTGTTGGCACTAATATTACTGTATGACTTGACAAAACTTCTATTATAGTGAACGATGAGCAAGGTAAGAAATTGGCTGTTTTTATCTATAAATCTAATCTAATGTCATTTTCAGGAGGAAATTGATGACTTGAGAGAAAATGTGGATAAAGGATTACTCCCAAAACTTACTGTGGTAAGTTTTCTTAAGATGATGAAATGTGTCTTCTTCATGTTGATAAATCCAAATGTCAAAATCTCTCTTCCTGATTGCTGAAGTGTGTTTTTCAGGACTTAGGGTGATGCATATTTTGGTTCTAAGCTGGATGTGAAGTGTTTTTGTTTTACAAGATTCTACCATATTTTTTTTTCTAGACGAAGTTTAATTTTCTCTTATTCTTTTCCTTTTTTTTAATTAGTAATGTTGTCCTACATTTCTGCACGGCCACAATGCCTCAGTTAACAGTCATCTTGGTAAAGGAGAAGGGGGAGTAGTGCAGAGGGAATCGTAAGAAAGAGAATTCTAGATCTTCTCTTTTCCCATGAAGTGACTGCTTCCAGCTTTATTATTTTGTACTTTTTCTAAAAGATGTACTTTTTCTAACAGAACGAATTAAAACTAATGGAGGTTCTTTCTATGACAGGTAGAGCTTGAAGAGAAGGCAAGATGTCTGCATGAGGATATAACAAAACATGTGAGTATCGATTATTTGATAATAAATATTATTTTTGTTTCTTTTTTTCTCTCTGTTAGAGGTTTGTTTTCGTTAGGATATGGATCCTATCCAGAATGTATTCAGTAGTAGAACTGTTTTCATAGCTTATATTATGGAGTAAATTAATTAATACCTAGTTAATAACACATCATTCTGTTATCTGTTTTCTCTTTGATATAGTATCAGAGCTAGCAAAATCCTTAAAGAAAAGAAAAGGGATGTTGTAAGGTTCTGCTAATTGATGCTGCTGTCTCCTATTGGTTTTGTTAGCGATTCTATTTTCATCCTACACATATTTGTCGTGATTTTGTTTGTTTCATTTGTTCTTGAACATTTCCTTTCATCTCGTTTAATAGATTCTGTTTCATTTCACCGATGAAGATTTCTGTTTTAAGTTGGAGTGATGTTGTCAAGTTAAAAATATCTAGGTGAAACTTTTCCCAAGTTAGAATAGTAATGTTTTTGGTTTTTTTCATTAATGAAGTGAAAGTTTGGACCTTGGGCTCGACTTCATAAGTGATGGTCTGAGCAGGTTTGTTTTGATGAGTTTCCTTTAAGGATGAAAAGTAATGTTATGAAGGTTTCAACTATATGGATTGGAAGGAATTATACAGGTTGAGCGTAAAAATGTTCGTGACAAGTTGAAACATCTATTCTCCAAATTGAGAAAAAGTGTTCTTAGTATTGTTAGGTTTTTGGAATAGTAGCATATATTCCTCTACATTTAAATAGATGACTTAAGACCTAATTAATAACATATCATTTCATTCCTTATTTTATTGTGAATAAAATAAGTAGACTTCCTCATATGGGTTGCAAGACCTATTGAATAAGCTTATTGAGCTTTAAGAATAATGGATGAGTAGACTATGTGAAAAACCTTAAAAATTAGTCACATACCATCCTGTTTTTACTCTTCTCCCTCCCTTCTATGGTGTTTTCTCTCTCTCTCTCTCTTTCCCCCGCTTTCTTTTTTTAATTAGCCTGATTAGTATCCAACTATGATCACTCTTCTCAACCCTCTGTAGTTCTACCTTGTTAAACGTTTGCAGTTCCCTGTCGGGAAAAACTTAACATAGCTTAAAGAATTTAAAGATTTGAGAGTGGACAAACTACCTATGGGAGACGCGAATTATTATTCTCAACGTGTTTATTAATTTGAATTGAAAGGAAGTACCTTAAATACGCAATCTGCTGGTTGGAATATGAATTGCACTCTTCCTTACATACGTCAATGAGTGAACCATTATCGATGCACTGAGCAAACCATATCACACAGGACTATTCAAATCAACATACCAAACCAAACAAAACATACCCAAATTCCCACCAAGCAGGGTATGGGGAGGATAAGATGTACGCAGTCATGCCCGCATCTCCGATGGAGATACAGAGACTGTTTCCTGATAGACCCCCGGCTAAGGTAAGAGCAAAAACAAATACCAACAAACAAGTCAACACAAACAAACACACACAAGCAACAAAAACAAACACAAGAACACACCCAACAAACAAAACATCAAACAGAGCAGACCAATGCAAGTACAACACTGGATAAGGATAACAATATATGTATATGCATGGGGACTATAACCTATAGAATGCACATGGAACTGAAAATAAATACATACATGAATATGCAAATATGTGAGCCGGCATAAGCAGAGATAAAGAGAAATTGAAATGAAGAATTTAATGTAATAAAAATACCAATAAAATAAAGTAAAGACCAATAAAATAAAAGTACACTAGGTACAAACTATATATACTTACATACATATTTATATACACATACACTTCCTATATGGCCTATTCTTGATCGAACGTCGGCGATCTATTACAGAGGAGGTAGAACCTAATCACCTCTTATAGGAAACTCTAATTCCACCCTAAACTTTTTCTACTTATCCTAGGCAGAGGTCGTATCCTCATGGGGCTTCAGGAGGAGGGCAAGTGGTCGTGCAGAGGTACGGTCGATCGGCAGACATACTATTCGCTGAACTAGGTGTCTACAACCAAGGTATACCCTTTGACTCCGTGAAGGGATACATATAGGAATGACACTACTTTAGACCACTCTAAGTGTCTACCTGTATATCGTTGTCTCCCACACTTCAGATCACAGGTTATGTGCTCAGAGCAGTCTAAAGTTCGCGTTACCCCTCATGCCCCCGCGCACCCTATATGTCTAATATCGAAATTCTGCGGCGCCAACTGTTTCCATCGGATGTCATATCCTCAGATAGATTTAACGCCTGTAGGTCCAGTTTGATCTGCTCCTCCCATGTCCTCCTTGGCCTCCATCGACCTCGCGTTCCTTCTACATGAATCCCTTCAGCTCGCCTGACTGGTTCCGTCACACTTCTTCTGCGCACGTGTCCGAACCAGCGCAATCTCCACTCCCTCAGTTTGTCTCCGATAGCTGCGATGCCTAACTTCTCTCTGTACACCCTATTTGGTATTCTAGCTAACATCGTACAACCACACATCCATCTCAACAT
>JAOQMS010000180.1:14081-30219 GCA_027563885.1 Erythroxylum longipes | reverse complement strand
GGAAGCGAGACAACTCGACAACTCCACACTACCAAAAGCGAGACCCCTCGGCAACGTTGGGGTTAGGACCTAGGTAAGTATATTAGATAAAACAACTAATTAAATACAAGCAATAGGAAACAATACTGATATGAATACAATTAGATCTAGAAATAGTTCCACGCAAGATCAAATCAACATACCACATAATCAATAATATCAAGTTACATTTCAATAACAATCAACTTAGGCAGAACTCAAGAAAATCATATCACATTAAAAAAAACAAAAAAATATCAAATTGTATTTCAAAATCACAACTCAATTTAATCAAACATGTATATGAAAATGCAAATATGCTTTCATTCTTATTTCCTTGTGTTGTGATCAAATGTGCCAATTCACGCTCTGAGTTTCAAACAAATTTCTGCTGGCCAACTTAGCGAGTATTATAGCCTTGATCACATTACGAGCATTAAGCCCTGAGTTCTTATTACAAGCCTTAGGCCTTGATTACGAGCTTTTCGCCTTGAATGTTTTGCGTGTTGGTCATTTTGATCACAAATCCCATTATCTCATCATGAATGCCAAATGCAATTATATGAATCATCCCATATATCATTTTCTTCTATTAGTAACTGATTGTCCCAAATTCACAATCAATTCAATTCAAATAAGCATTTCACAATTATTCACGTAGTCAGCAATTGACAATAACATAAAAAATACTTATATATATACAGTCTCGAATATCAAACTCCTCAGACCAACAATGTTCGGAATTGTAACAATTATATAAGCAACAATTCAATAATTGAAGTTTAACCAAAAATAAATCAACCATAATGAGAAACATCTAGGCTAGCTCATATAAGATTCCAACGAGCTATTGCCTCAATGTCCGGACAATTTCTGGGTATTGACAATCATTCTGAGAGCCTATTAGACATGCATATGAACATCGGTTACGGATAACTAATAGAGAGAATATGTATGCAATCCTTAAGTGCAATGTTTATATCCTTTTCTTCCTAATGTTCCTTTATGAACAAGCTGCCTTCTTTTAATCGTAACTCAGTCTATAAAAATCCAAATATCATGATTCTTGTCCCCCCTGAAACTAGATTTTATTAGTCTTAATATATTCAAAAATTACGAGAACAAAATCTCCCTTTGGAATACAAACCCCATCCAAATTCTGTCCTATTTTTGGTAAGAAATAGGCTGGCAACTAATGCTCAAATAACAATAGATCATTATCAAGACATCTTCTAGCCAAACCATTTCACAGGAGTATTAATAAGACATTAATAATCATTTTTAATGTTTTATACTTTGATTAATTTGGGCTCTAAAGCCCTAAAAAATTAGGAAATTATACAAGGTTTCTGCACATGGGTCTGTCTCGGGCAATATTAGGGAAACAAGCATAACTCAAGGTATAATCACTATTTTATCAAGCCCCTTTCTCAGAGGTCAAGCTAAGACCTATATCTACAACTTTCGTTCTTTGAGTTTCTACAAATTCATGCTCTAAAGGTATGTAAAACATATCAAAAGGGGGAATATGAAATTGAAACCAGGATTTTGACTTACCTTGGTAACTTCTTTACTTCTCTTCTCTTCTCCTTTTTCTTTCCTTCTCTCTCTCATTTTTCTTTTGTTTTTCTCCCACTTCTATCTTCACGGCAGACCCTCACTCTTCCTTATGTTGCCTTTTACATCTATTTTCTCTAGAAAGTTCAAAGAAAGTCAAACTAATTCATGTGTCACCATTTCATTTGTCTATTTGTCCCCATTCTATTGGTCCATGTATTATTCTTCTACCGGTCGATATGTTACTAACCTTAGGCTCCACATGTAACTCATTTAAGCCTCCATATGTCACTATTTGTAAGGCTACAAATGTCACCAATTGTAAGGCTACATAAGTCACCATTTGTAAAGCTACATATGTCACCATTCTAAAGCTCCACATTTTACCTTTAGAGCATGAATTTGTAGAAACTCAGAGAACGAAAGCTGTAGATATAGGTTTTAGCTTGACCTCTGCGAAAGGGACTTGATAAAATAGTAATTATAGCTTGAGTTATGCTTGTTTCTCTAATACTGCCCATGACAGACCCCTGTGCAGGAACCTTGTATTATTTCCTAATTTTTAGGGCTTTAGAGCCCGAATTAGTCAAAGTATAAAACATGAAAAATGATTATTGGTATCTTATTGATGCTTTTGTGAAACGGTTTGGCTAGAAGATGTTTTGATAATGATTTATTGTTGTTTGAGCATAGTTGCCAGCCTGTTTCTTACCAAAAACAGGACAAAATTTGGATGGGAGTTGTATTCCAACGGTAGATTCTGTTCGTGTAATTTTAGGATATATTCAGCCTAACGAAGTCTAGTTTCAGTGGGCACAAGAATCATGGTATTTGGATTTTTATATAGAGTTATGATTAAAAGAAGGCTGCTTGTTTATAAAGGAACGTTAGGAAGAAAAGGATATAAACATTGCACTTAAGGATTGCATACTTATTCTCTCTATTCGTTATCCGTAACCGATTTTCTGTATACTAATGTTCAAGGCTAAGTGCAAGTATATCTGCCTAAGTTGATGTGTGTTATTGAAATGTAACTTGATATTATTGTTTATGTGGTATGTTGATTCGAACGATCCTGTGTGATATGGTTTACTGAGTGCATCAATGATGGTTCACTCATTGAGTTTGCAAAATTCATCAAAATTGCAAAGTTGTTTTTCAAGTTCAGGAGAGGTTTAGAGTTAGTTGAAGTGTAACTCTTACAATTTGAAAGTCATGGCTCAAAGGTCTAATCTGCAGAGTCTAGTAGTAGTTTTGCATCTGCATATCACAGCACGTTGCTACATTGTATATAGTGTATTAATATCTTTGTAACTAATATATGTAGCTTGGTGTGCTGTATTTCTGAATACTAATGTTCGGGATATATGTATATTTGTGCTGAGACTAAATTTTTGCTTAATGTACTTGGTAGTAAATGAAAAGTTCTATGATTTATTTGTTATGAGATACTGGAAATGACTATATGAATGTGAGAATTGATAAATGGGATAAAAGAAATGTTTGCTATACATCTTTACTGAGATCATTAAAGAGGAAAGTTGAGATTCCTTGAAATGTTTTCACACAGGCTGAATGTGGGAAAGTTCTGAAAATTTAGGTTGAACTTTGGCAATTTGTTGATTAAAATGCTTCTGTGCTATATGATGTTATGTGTAAGGTGGAAAATTCTTTCAAAATTGTTTGCTAACATATCATGTCCATAGAGTATATCCCGAATATTCTCTTATGCTTTTGGGAATATGCCCTATGGGTGTGGTATGTTACGTTTTTGGATGTCTTAATCGTTTTGATTCTCCTTTTCATTTTCCTTTTGTTTTTCCTCTCATCACTTGGATTCCTTGCTACAGTGGATTAAGAGAGAGCTAGTCCGCATACAAAGCTGCATTGATTTTGCCAATGAGAAGGGATGGAGAAGAGAATATCCTTTTATGCTGTAAGCTAATTTCATTTTTCTAGGAATCTGTTGCATTCTGTTTTCATTGTTTGCGTAGCAAAATGAAAAGAACGAAAAGATAGACAGGAAAACAAGATTACTTAGCAAGACCTTATTTTCTCCTATTCATAAAATCCAACGACAATGCTTTTCTGCCTATCTCTTGGTTTAAGGGTCACTTCTACCACATTTACCTTCATATTGTAATTCTTATTAGGCTATAGTCACTGTGATATACTATTGAGTTAGTTTTGCATTTCACTGGCATTAGGCTGTAACATTTGTAAGGAGGGTTGCAGTTACCGTGTGCCCTATATAAATCCCAGTTAAACCTACTTTAGTTTTGACATCCTTAGCTCCCATTTCATTTACAACTTTCGGTGCAGTCACGAATGCGTACTCCTAACACTGTTCTCTTGCTTAACCAGAAGCAATATAATTATTTTAATAATCATATTTCCTTGTTTTCTCTCATTAATTATTTTGTCATCTGATGTCGTCTATGGCCATTTCATCAAGCATGCTTTTTTAGTCGTGTTATCAGTCAGACAAGCAATTGTTGTTTACAGGTTTTTAGTCTCTTGTGCTATGCACGTCTCCATCGTTAAGTTGTGAATAGTGCCATAAAATTTCTTCTAGATTTTACCCTGGCTTCTTCTAATTTGTTAAGAGCATAGCTGTGCAAATTGGTTTGGAACACCTTCTCTGTCTTTTTCTTTTCTCGCCATTTTTCTTTTGTGTGTTTATTTTGCAGTATCAAATGGTGTAATTATTGTAGCAACTGAATTTATCTTTATCCTTGGGCAACAAGGACCTAGCAAGACTTGATGTAAAGCAATCTCTCAAAATGTTTCTCCTAAGAAAATCCACAGTTCAGATTTTATTAGACGATTAGAGTGAAGAAAGTGAAAAAAGGGAATTTAAAAAAAAACTCATAGCTTTTAGAGCATTGCTACATGTGTTAAATATTACAGAAAAAAGAAAGAAGAAAAAAGAAGGTTCTCTTAGTTTTTAAATCAGTGCTACAGATGGTTACCTATCAATGCCAGGTGGTTTATCATGCGTAGAGCCTTCTTGCAGTTTCTTCGTGAGGTCCAACGTTAGCGACCTGACATGCATTTAGCATAATTACTCAGCTTTATCAAGTTGTACGTAATTGAAAACAACCTTCCTCGGAATATATTGCATTGCATGATTACCAAGAAAGAAATATATTTTCGTCTGTTGGTGAGGGTATGGAAGCAGGTAAACACAAATCCAAATTAGATAAACATGTTTAGAGTTAATGTGCTAATTATTTTCTTTATTCTATGCCACTAGGTATTAGCAAGTGCCACTCTAGTTTTCTCGATAAAATTGCGTTGGTCAGAGCTTTGTAGCAAAAGCATGAGATTTGAAAAATTATGAGCGTTATACTTGTGACATTTTCATTTTATCCGCATGTATATTAGTTGTCTATCTTCTCTGCTAATAATCCATTAATATTCAATGAATGCCGGTGAACCTTAACAGTTATTTTGGTTAACATTGTACGAGTATTTGGAACAAAGAGAGCTGCTCAAGAATCCGAGTGAGCAAGAACGTTTGCTGCAAAATCGACCCAAGGTTGTTGCGGAAGTTGTCGAGTGCAACACTGATGAGGTTGACATTTTGAAAACTGATGCTGGTGAGCCTTTGAAATCGGAGTACTAAACTGGGAGATTATGCAACTTTGCTGTTCTTAATATTCGAAGAGTGTTAGCGAGTTTGGACTGCTGAGATACCTTAGGCAGTTCATTCATCGTGGTTCGCTTTATTTGAGTGGACTTATGAGAAGTGAATTTTCCAGTTGGCAGAAGCAGAAACTTATGTTTTATTTCTTATTTTCAGCAGTACTGTCGCTTTTGTTAAAGTTGGATGCATCATTTGAAAAAGATCCTTGCTTTGCCTGAAGTTTAGATTGCCATTCTTTTTCTTTTTTGACATTGAGCTTTGAACTTTTGGGGGTTCACCATACTCTAAAAGCCGCTATCCTTTAATTCATTCTTCTAGATGGGAAGCTTGTTATGATTTCAAATTAAGAAAGTACTAGCTTGCATGAAATGTTAGTACTCTTACAAAGCTTGTTATATCAATATTAACATAAAATAATTTTTAGCTTTATGAAATTAAATATTTGTTCCCCTAATAAATATATTAAAAATTAATTATTCTAAATCTTGTACTTATCAAACATGCAATTTTTTGTAAAGCTAACGACTTGAATAATTAAAGATAAAAGAATATTTAACTTAACAAAGAAAAAAAATAATACATTAAATATGAATGAAACTAAGGGTCAAAGGAAAATATGAAAAGTCTGAAATTTCATTCCTTAACTCAACTTTCAATTGAAATAAAATTGCCATTATTTAAAAAGAATCATTCAAATAATTAATTAATACATTTAAATTCAGAATCATCTTTTAATTCAGTGTCATTTATAAAACAATTTAATATGATCAAAATCAATTGAATCAATAAAACTAATTATTTTGTTGAAAGTCTTATAGTAAATAAATAATTAAATGAACAATGATGACAGATTGTCAAATACAAATAAAACCAACAGTAAAAAGAAAAACCTTAAAAGCTGCCATTTCTTTGTAGTACTAGTACTACTGTGATTGCTTTGCTGACCTATTTAAAAACAATATATGTAGTCTATTTCTCCCCGGATCGTAAGTAATTCACATTATTGAAGTGGACGTTGTATCGACTGTGACGGACCATCCATTACCATTTCAAACATGTCGTTTTAGGCGGTAGGTATTACTACGTTAAATACTTTATTCAACCTTATTTTCCTTCCTTGATTTGAAAGAGTTGATTTCGACATCAACTTTCCAATTAAAAGGTCTTACCAATCTTAATTTAGTCTTTTAGATCAACCAAAAAAACAAAAAAGCTGCAGATATTAGTAGTTCTTAATTACTCTTTTATACCACAATTATCTGAACGTAAACTAAATTAATATAAAAAGGTTCACAAATCATACACATATAAGCTGCTTGATACCAGTTAATGATGATCCTAGGGGTGTGCATAACTAATTAAACCACTTGAGTGGCACCGGTTGAAGTCTTATTATCATGTAAAGTATCATCGGATTCTAATCCGTGTCTAATTGCGTCATATTTTTCTCCATCACCCCACAATGCGTAGGCCTCCTCGCCATGAACCGCGTCGTCCCCGATCAACAGTTGCTCCTCCGACATGCGCAACGGGATAACAAAATTTATGGCCACACATATGAGAGAGGTGACAACAAGGTTCCATCCAATGACGAACGCTCCACCAACGAGTTGTTTGAGGATTTGGACTCCGCCGGAACCACCATAGATTCCCCCTCTGGAGTTGGTAACAGGTAGAAAGAGAGCACATAACTGCGGCTCTGCAAAAAGCCCGGTTAATACTCCGCCTAGAAGACCAGCTACTGCATGGGTATGAAAGACGCCTAGGGTATCATCTATATTATGAAGAAGACTCCACTTTTTGTGTACAACCATCATCGTGAACCATGGCACACTCCCTGACAGAATTCCCATCACTATGGCTGCCCACCCTTGAACAAGCCCTGTATATATATACATATATGGAAGTCAGAATATCACATATATACTTCATAAACAATCGATGTATATAACATATATCACAATTAAATAAAAATATATCTTAACCGCAGTATTAAAGACACCGTACGCACAAGAATATAAGAAAAAGGGAGAATGGAGGTGGATGAAGAAATATGATGGTATAGTGAAAAGCGAAAACGGAAAGAGATTGTTACCAGCGCCCGGAGTAATGCAAACAAGGCCAGTGATCATGCCCTGAACAGCCCCAATAACAGAAGGTTTTTTGAAGAATATGACATCAAGCCATGTCCAAACCAGTAGGCTCGTGGCTGCACATATGTTGGTGTTGAGGACTGCCATGGAAGAGTCAACGTTTGCTGAGTATGGATCGCCACCGTTAAATCCAGCCCATCCCATCCATAATAATCCTGCCCCAGCTAGCACCAATAGTACATTGTTGGGTGGAAATCTCTCCCTGTCTTTTGTTAATCTTGGGCCCACCTGCATTAGTAACCGTTATATGTATCTATCACCACGACTTAGGCAAGTCTACGACCGGGAAACACAATATTGTAAAAGGTTGTATTTTGTGTCGCCAAGCCAATAATAGAGGACATGCTACATACGAAAGCCGAAGATGATGATCTATGTATATGTTTGGAAAGGGTTCTGATCAGTTAGTTTGTGATTATACAGATCAAATGTCAAAGCAACTGAGGTATTGCTGATATAATTAGAGTAAATGGAGAAGAACTAAAAACTCACCCAGAAGGCAGCGGTCAGGCCGGCAATTCCAGAAGAAAGATGAATGACATAACCACCAGAATAGTCCATAACACCCCAGTGAAATAAGAAACCACCACCCCACAAGCTGAAAGCACCAACCGTGTAGGAGAAAGTGAGCCAAAGAGGTACAAAAGCCATCCAAGCCTTGATGTTCATCCTTCCAAGCAAAGAACCGGCAAGAATAATAAGGGTAATGCAAGCAAATACACACTGGAACCAGACCATAGAGGCCATAGGATAGAAAGGAGTGATCATGCCCGTCTCAAGGGTGCCGTCATGGTGAAACTGAGTCGACTCGGGGAGTTGAGCTTGTTTGATCAGAAACTTCTGACCCAAAGCAGGTCCGGCCTTTCCCCAAAAGGGCAGAAGCTTGTCGCCGAAGGACATCTTGTATGCCCACACAACCCAGCAAATAACTACCGCTGCAAAAGCATACAACGCCATAAAAGCCGAATTTACGGCCCATTTCTTCTTCACGATGCTTCCGTACAGTATAACAAGTCCAGGCACGCTTTGCAGGCCAACCAAAGTGGCTGCTATCATCTGCCACGAGTTATCTCCTTTGTTTAACCAATCTGGAACTGCTGCCGATGTCCCTCCTTGGTATGCTATTGGGACCGGATTAGGAGGAGGAGCTGCCATAGCTATACCCGCGCTTGAACTATTCCTTACTTACTACTTCTACTAGTAGTAGTAGTAGTATATATATAAGTGTATGTAATTATGTACACCAACGATGATGGAAGCTCCAAGTGTTCGCCGTTATTATATAATCCAAAGAATAGCGCAGATGGAGGACCTGCGAATAGCGCAGATGGAGGAGATGGTGGGCTCACAAATTCTAAAGGAATTCATTTTATTACTAACTAGTCAATAGTAATTAATACCCAAAGGATTGATTGGGAGAGACAACTGTTAGTTAACTGGCGTGGATGGAATGAAATCTGATGAATCTCGTGAGTGCTAGCTGTTTAAACTGATGAGTGGATATTGTTGTAGGTATAATAAATAGTAATCCAGTGTACATAGTTTTATAATAAAATAAATGAGCTACCATACTAAAATTAACCTGTGCTGTGCATGCACCAAATTAAAGATTCGCAGGTCGTTTTCGTATCAGCAATAGCATAGAATTGTTTGGCTTTGGCTTCAAGTTAACTAATTAGATAGATATGGAATTCATGCATATATACATTATAATTGTGTGTTTCCTCCCAGTCCCAGAGAATAAGTTATTGGCTTCCGGGGCAAGGTTACCTTGAAAAAAATCTCTACATGTGAGCGGACCAGGTAGCTAGGCACCGAATTAGGCGTGAATCTTTAGTTTCCCATCTGCTAGTGCTAGTAATAGTATTATATTATACATACAATACAAGGACGCAAAAAAGATGGAGTTTGGCAATATTATTGATAACTGTGATTGATCTTTATAATAATTGAATTTAATTAAGAAGGAGATATCCGCGATCGAGTCAAACTCAAGCAAACACCTTATGTTACACCATTGAGTGTAGTGGTAATTTACTTATACAGGAGGTTAACATAAACAAACTTCCTCAAATTAAAGTTACAAATGTGTGTATATTGATGATAAAGACCCACTAATTACTTGGTCAACAATGACATAATTTTGAATAGGTTCAAATACACATGTGTTCTTAAATAATAATAAAACACATGCAATATGAAATGTTACTAATATAGTAACTCAACTTGATTATTAAACCTGTCGTAAATCAATGAAATTGGACTTCAATTAATAGTTTAAGATGATTATAATTTTGATCGTATTTAATTAATTTATTTCAAATTTAAAAAGCTAAATTAGATCTAGTATTTCACAAGTCCACGTAGGATGTTATCATTATTTTTAACCAAAAATTAGGAGAAAAGTTTTTAAATAAAATTAAAAATTATAAAGATCGTTTTTAAAAAAATAAAGATTAAAGAGTTTTTTAAAAAAATTTAAAGGTTAAAGAGTTTTTAAAAATTTCTTAATTAACTATAAAAAAAGTTTTATGTCTTTAACCCTGTAACTAAATCCCTTCCCTTTTACATAGAAAAAATTGATTGGGGTGCAACCAAAGTCCAAAAAGAAAAAGGATTAAGTGATAATGATTCCTATGATATGTAAACAGAGTTGCTTACCTATTACAAAATAATTTTAAGGTGAATAAAAAACATATGTGAAAGGCTAAAATATTTGTATAAAATTGAGTATGCATCTCCTCTAAACTTACATGTGCATATTAATTATATTTCAATTATCTTAACTGTTTAATGTTGGAAGAAAAAAAGGCCTGAGTTTGATCTTAGCATACAATTACAAAAAAACATCTTCAATACCAATTCTTAATAGATTTGTTCCTTATCGTATATATTTAATATGATTTTTAATCATCTGTTCTGTATAACTCATCTAAATATTAAAAAAAAAATTAAAGACATCAGCCCCACTTTAAGGCGTCTTGGCTTGTATATATATATATATATGTGTGTGTTATTTGTCAAATTCATTATATATTACATTTTAATTAAACTTACGTTTGAATTTAAGTAAGTTTAAGGAAATACAAAATGTGATTTTATATCCTGACTAATTCATACAAAACTAGAGCATTCTAAAAGGACGGAGTCCATGAAAATGACACATTGAAAGCTACCTATTTTTTAGTCATTTTAGACGCCTTCCAAATACAAACTAACATAAAACTCATTAAACTATTGTTTCATCCGAGCCAGACATATCGAGCCTATCCATCTAGAAACTGCTACCAACTAGAGAGTAGAGACATCCGCTGTTGCGGTTCTCCTAGTTGTCATTTTGTCAGTGTTGCTTTCATTTGCAGTAACCAGGATGCATGCTTGGCAAGTTAAAGAACCCGTCATTTAACTGGAAGGAACAAAAAACACGGGTGGAATTCATCGACCAGAACGTAAATGCATGAAGCCGGTCGTACTCAGAAGCTACCTGTAGGTGTATTGACACAACCTCCTCCCATCTTACGTATGTTTGTACGCCCATCGATCGAACGTGCACGTGCACGTGCCCGACAAAAATAACATACTAACTATTTCGCATTTACTCTATCGCATGGCATTATAAATAAAATCATCAATAACAGTGTTTAAAATTCAAAATTTTCTCATTTTATTTCATAAATCATACTTTACAATGTAGTATTATATCCATTATTTATGTTTATATAATATTAACCTATCAGAGTCGGCAGCTCTGTCTACAAAATATGCTACATTTTTTCTTGGTGATCTTTAACTCAAGTGATATCCACTGCAGGTTAAACTTATTGATTTTTGTCCAGGTGAGAAATATTTAGTGACTTACAGTAGCCATGAACCTAGCAATCCTCGTGATGCAAATGTAAGATTTATTTGATCTTGTGTTTTTCTGCACTTCAATGGGCTACTGCTAATTTATTTTGTTGTTTAGAGAATTGTGATAAACATTTTTGACGTGAGAAGTGGAAAAGTCACGAGAGATTTCAAGGGAAGTGTTGATGATTTTGCAATTGGAGGGGCTGGGGGTGTCTTGGCCCATTTTCAGGTGTGTTTTTTTAAATTTATTTTTATGTACCCATGGACAACATCCTAATGATCATTTGATTGTCTACATATTCATTCTTTTATCCCCACCTTGAGGATGGAACACTCAAAAAATAAGAACATATTCTTCACGAGAGCAATAATTCAATATTTACCTTCCTGATATTCGTCTTCTTTAATTAAAATTTTCTTTTCAGGTGGAGCGGCGGAAAAGAAGACAAGTATTTTGCCAAACTTGGGAAGAACATGATTTCTGTCTATGAAACTGAAACTTTCAGTCTAATTGATAAGAAATCATTGAAGGTTGAAAGTGTTATGGACTTCAGTTGGTCACCTACTGATCCCATTCTTGCTCTCTTTGTCCCTGAACTTGGTAGTGGAAACCAGCCTGCTAAGGTGAGTACTTACTCTTACAATAGGTAGTTGTTCATAGTTTGCTGTTACTAGTTTGATTCATAGTAGGAAATTATGAAATATAGGTCAGTCTCTTACAAATTCCCGGCAAAGAAGAATTGAGAGAGAAGAATCTTTTTAGTGTTAGTGACTGCAAACTGTACTGGCAAAGCAATGGAGACTATCTTGCCGTAAAGGTTGATCACTATACCAAAACAATGAAAACTACTGTTGGAAGTTGGAATCCTACGTTAGAAAAGAAAAGAAAAAGAGAAGGCCTTATAAACTAGAATGGAGCCTAATGAGATGAGTTTCTAACATCAAGTCCAATACTTTCTCTCTCTCTCTCTTTTGCACTCCTCCGGATTGGGCCTGTCACATTATACAACAAGTACATACACAGGCTTTGAGCTCTTCCGAATAAAAGAGCGAGATATACCCATTGAGGTATTGGAGCTTGATAATAAGAATGACAAGATCATTGCCTTTGCTTGGGAGCCGAAGGGTCACAGATTTGCTATTATTCAAGGCGATAGCCCAAGGCCAGATGTAAGCTTTTACTTGACGAAGACTGCTCATAATAGTGGCCGGGTTTCCAAGCTTGCTACTTTGAAAGGCAAACAGGCAAATGCTCTTTTCTGGTCGTCTGCTGGCCACTACATAATCCTTGCAGGATTAAAGGGTTTTAATGGACAATTTGAATTTTACGATGTGGATGAACTTGAAACAATGGCAACGGCAGAGCATTTAATGGCAACAGATATTGAATGGGATCCTACTGGGAGGTAATCTCTGATACAAAGAATATCTAGCTTCCTTATAAGTCATCACTTGTTTCAACGAGACTGTTTTATTATGTTCTACTTGTTTTTGGTACATGGCCTGTTTGTAGGTATGTTGTGACATCAGTGACTTCGGTTCATCACGAAATGGAGAATGGTTTTAATGTATGGTCTTTTAATGGCAAACTATTTTATCGGATTCTAAAGGATCGTTTCTTCCAGGTAAGACCGTTCATTATTCCTTTGAAGGTCCAATCTCCATTGTAGCTTGTTATTTGCATTTTCTACAGCTTGCTGGGAATGTTAGATATTGATTATATGAATTTTTGTGGTAACTTGAGAAGATCATCAATTAAATTGGTAATCTTAGTGAAAATGACGTCTTATGTTGTTTCATAATTTGTTCTGGATGTTCAATGTCCTTACAAATATTCCTTTTGTCTCTAGCGTATCAATTTACCTTGACCAACCATGACAATTGTGTCAAATGCTTCATGTTGAGCATTTGCTCATTTGCTGGCTTGTATCTTAAATGACAGTTTTTGTGGCGATCAAGACCACCGTCTTTCTTAAGTCCAGAAAAGGAGGAAGAGATTGCAAAGAATTTGAAGAAGTACAGCAAGGAATATGAAGCAGAAGACCAAGATGTATCGCTGCAATTGAGCGAGCAGGATCGTGAAAAGAGGAGAGCGATGAAGGATGAGTGGGAGAAGTGGATAAGTGAGTGGAAGCGGTTGCACGAGGAAGAAAAACTGGAAAGACAGAAATTAAGAGATGGAGAAGCCAGTGATGAAGAAGAGGAATATGAAGCTAAAGAGGTGGAGGTTGAAGACGTTTCTGAGAGGTGTCTTTTGAATATGCTTCGTAGCCGCACTTAGTCATCAAAGCATTTCTGAGATATATAAAGAAGAAAAGCTTAGCTTCTGTGTCAATACTGGCATTGTTCTTTGGGAGGGAGCTGGAGTTTCCCTCTTTGGACTTCAAATTAGTTTATTTATTTTGTCAGAAGGATAGCTCTCATTTTCCTCTTCACTTTTGTAATGTTTGTTGTACCTAATTTTCTGCAGATCGTAAAATGAGGATAATTTGGGTTATAATATTTAGTCTTGATTAGAGTTACTGTTGAATGAAGAAGCAGTATTATTAGTATGTTGGTACGTGTGAAGAAGCAAAATCTTGGTATAGAAAATACTTTCAATCTCTATCATCAATGAATCACAAGTTCAATAATCACTCCAGGCACTTCAAATCTGCCAAATTTCAAATGATATGACAATTAACAGAACAAATCTTACTAATTTATCTTTCATTTTATTAGGTTGCAGAAATCTTAAGGTGTATATGTTGCATATGAAAAACAAGAACCAAAGGATGCGCCATTAACAAACACACTTCACTTGTCAGAATTCAGAAATGAAAAAAGCCTGGAAATAGTTCATATCAACATCTGCTTACTATGTTTCTTGTTGTTTAATTTTCCAGGTACGACATTTTTATTATATTATGCTAGTCATCCCAAGTTAGTAATGATTTTTGGTATACGCAATTACTTAATTTCAATATGGATTAGTTAGTCTTAGAGCTAGTTTGAGTGTAACTTTAGTAATACAACACAACAAATGACGGTAAGAGCTTATGTGCACTTCTATTAATGATCCTTTTATTGGTTTGGAATACCGTCTAAATATAGTGCGGAAGACAATTAGGTGAAATATGATATCCCTTTGGTTGCATATCTGAAACTTGGAAGCCAATACATAAAAGATGTTTTAAAATTGTTTGAGTGATTGGTTACAAGTGGTGACGTGAAAGAGTTGAGTAGTATTTGATACTGAAGATACAATCCCATTCCTGAGCCTACCTATAAAAATGATGCCTAACACTTCAAACTTACCTACACGCTAACCAAACATATGGCCCCTTTAATTACTACTGCTACTACAACCTCCACCTTTTTCCCCTTCAGCTATCCTTGTCTAATTCTCTGTTTGTTTCTTCTCTTCTCTGCACAGAAGAGCTATGGCTTTGAAGCCAGACAAATTGCAGAAGACCACCATCCTCAGGATAACCATGTTATCCAAGTCAATTCTCTATTTGCTGCAACTTCTTGCAACTCTACTTCTCAAGGTCTAGATCTAAGAAGAGGTTTAAAGTTTTCATTTTTTTCATTAAACTTTCAATTTTGAATGTAGATTTCATATGTTTAAAGCAGAAAACCTTGTAATTATTATCGTTATCAGATGTTTCCTTCTGTTATGCTACTCTTGATTCAGTCTGTTCTGTTGCTTTTAGACTCAAGTATGAGAAAGAAAGCTATAAGCAGCCAACTCCGAGCTAGTTGGAGTAAGTGGTTAAAAAGGGCAGAGACTTTTTGCTCATATCAATCATGAAATCACTTAATTATGTGAAGTTCAAGTACGGTGAACAATAATGCAAATTATGGTGTGGTTGAGAACAGAATATAACTTACTTTTATTACATAACTTCTATTTAAGTAATTACAATTTTCCTAACTTATTAGCTTCATCGATTCAGAATTGAAGGGCAAGTCGTACATAAAATTGGTACATAAGTACGGACCATGCAATCATCTCCAAAACACTAATACTACAACATTACCCGATCACGCTGACCTCCTCCGGCGGGATCAGTTCCGGGTGAATGCTATCCACTCCAAACTCTCCCGAAGCAACTACCTGAAGGGGACTGATGCAGCCACTCTGCCAGCGTTTGACGGCAGCAAAGTTGGCTCGGGAAATTATATAGTCACAGTCGGACTTGGAACCCCCAAGAAGGACCTCTCGCTTATACTCGACACCGGAAGCGACCTTACATGGACTCAATGCGAGCCATGTGTAAGGTCTTGCTATCAGCAACAAGACCCCATTTTTAGTCCCTCTCAGTCAACATCGTACGCCAACGTCTCTTGTTCCAATTCACTCTGTAACTCACTCACCTCGGCAACAGGTAATAGATATGTATGTTTCATTTTCTAACCTAAAACCTCATAAGTGAATTTTTGTCTTGTTTGCAGGAAACATACCTGGTTGCTCATCCTCAACGTGTGTCTACGCCATTCAATACGGCGACTCGTCTTTCTCTGTCGGATTCTTTGGCAAAGAAAGGCTAACCTTAACCTCCACCGACTCATTCGACATCTACTTTGGCTGCGGCCAGAACAACCAAGGTCTTTTTGGCGGAGCCGCCGGTTTACTTGGTTTAGGACGTGATAAACTCTCTGTCCTCTCACAAACATCTCAAAAGTACGGCAAACTCTTCTCCTACTGCCTACCATCTTCATCAAGCTCCACTGGCTTCCTCACCTTTGGTGGGTCACAGTCATCTTCCCTTAAATTCACACCATTTTCAACCATATCCGCTGGAACCTCCTTCTACGGCTTGGAATTCACAGGAATAGGAGTTGCCAGCCGCAAACTCTCTATTGCCTCATCAGTGTTTTCCACGGCTGGGGCAATTATCGATTCCGGCACCGTCATCACCCGCCTGCC
>JAOQMS010000179.1:43110959-43125506 GCA_027563885.1 Erythroxylum longipes | reverse complement strand
GAGTTGGACCACGTGAGGATGGATGCCCTCAATAAGATGGTCCTACAGAAAAAGAAGGTGGCCAGAGCCTACAACAATAAAGTAAGAAGGAAAGATTTTGACGAAGGTGATTTGATCTGGAAGTTGGTACTACCCATTGGAAGCAAAGATCGGGTGTACGGGAAATGGTCAGTGAACTAGGAAGGGCCATTCAAAGTCCACAAGGTGTTACCTGGGAACGCCTACTGGTTATCAAGTCTATCCGGAGAAACTCATAGCAAGTACATCAACGGCGAATACTTGAAGAGATATTATCCCACTATGTGGAAAAATATTCAAAAAGAGTAGGATTTGAATGCTCGCATTAATGGGCAGCTACTGATAAAATTTTGTAAAGTAGGCTGCCCAAATTTGTGTAAGAGTAATTGGTTTAGCATAAATAAATGGAATAAAAGTTTGGCTCGTTTTGGAGACAAAGTATCCAAAGGATATAACCAGATGTTCAAAGACCACCATAAGGCTTATATTCATAAGCCCAATGGTGCAGGGGGCAATTGTTTATACCGAAAAAATGGGTTCGATCCATTTTTACTGTCTTGGGCCGAAAATCTGAAGCCCAAAGAAAAGCCCATGGTTTGAAGTCCAGAGAAGACTCACTGACCTAAGCCCATTGGAGTTTGGTGTCTAGCAGAAAGGGACGTAGTAGAGTTTGAATGGGAGTAGAAGACTGGAAGCCCAAATTTAAAGAAGGGATAAGAGGATAAGAGGATGGACACCAGCCAAACTTAATCTTCATCGGATAAGATGAGGATTATTTGAACTTTATCTTTATCTAGCAGGGATACGATTTTATCAGGATTGCAAGTTCAATTGGAGTAGGACACTCGACATCTTTGACTATAAATAGGAGCTTTGAAGAATAAAAAAGGATCCAACCCTTGACAAATCAAAAGCCTGGCACTCCAGCAAATCCTTGCACTTTTTAGTTTATTTCTTCTTTAGTAATCCTTTATTTTCCTTAGCCTAGTATTTTTCTTTCTAATTGTCATTATCTATTTCTTCAATTTTCTTAGTCATTGTGTGTTTGTCAATTTGTTTATTAAAAAAGCAAAGTACTTTCTATTAGATTTTTTGTCCCTTTTCTAGCAATACACAGTCGTTTTAATTTTCAGTCAGTGTACAAGGCGCAACAATCTTTTTTTCGTATTTTTCCTAGTTTGGAAACACTTTAATTTCCTGGCACGCTCGCAAACCGAACAAAGGGCTACGTGTTGTCCTTTAGTCAAATAAAGGCCAAACAGCTATAATTTAATTTTGAAATTTAACTATACAATTTAAAATTTTTTCTCCATAATATATTTAAAAAAACACCTATAATAAGTACAACATATCTTTTTCAATAATAATTAACATAAATTTTACTCTCTTTTTTTTCTCTGTCTCATATGCTTTATTTTCTTCAAATTCAATTCTTATTTCATAAGCTTTATTTTCTTATGAATATTTGATTGTACTTATTTTGGCTGCGATGGTTTCAACCTCCTCCAACAACATAGAAACTTACTTATTAAATTTATTAATCATTTTAATTATACCACTTAATTAATCAAATGAACATTATACATAACAACATTTCAACTTAATTACAAATAAAAACTTGTTAGAAATTTGAGGCAGCATTCATAAAATATCCTCCTTAAATTATTGTCACTCTATAAAGTTTTTAGTCGGACGTTTAACCGCATAATAATAAATTACATTTGAACCAAGGTTATATTATTGGTAGATGACATATATGGGCCCGACTAAAAGTCTGAGACTTGTGACTTTGAGTATGAATTCAATCGAATTTAAACGATAAGAAAATTAATCAGTATAAAATTCGATTCAAAATTTTAATTTAAAAATTGAAAACGATCTTAAAATTTAAAGTGCAAAGCAATATGATTGAATTAGACTCAAAGAATGGGCGTAGCGTAACTGGGAATTTAGATTAGAGAAAGTGGGGAGGCGAAAGGACATTAAATCATGGAATTAGCCACTCATCGAAAAAAATGAAAATTGAGATGTCCCGCTCCCGCAGTCATTCTATCTTTTGCCTTGAGTTGGGAACAGAACAGATCCATCCGTTGTGCTTGTCTACATTTAATGAAACAAACAGGCTGGAATACACTAGCCAGTCAGAGGATTTCTTGTGCTTTTGAGTTCTTACAGAGAGAAATTTCGGTGTTCGCACTGCTACTCCGTCTAGTACATTTGTCATCAACTTCTTGAGGTTTCTCGTCCTGCATAGAAGAGGAACCCCTTCCCCTATTCTATCAGGTTTTGCTTCTAGAAATTGAGTTGAAATTTTTCTTTCGACAGCCCAGCGTTTGTCATGGCCTCGAATTCGAGCAAGGATGTTCCATATGGTCGGTACTTTTAGATGCTTAATTTCATTGGCTATTCGGCTTTCCTTACAGTATATAGTATGTATAGAGATCTGTCAGCCAATTAGCCGTTCCTATTGTTCGTCTTTGTGTTTAGTTCATCGACTGTCTTTTAACTGTCTATCTCCGAACCCCTATTTAGCTTATGTTACCTACTATTATCGTTACCTTGTGTGTTTCAATTAATCGATCCCACTTCTTAATGATTTTTTGTAATCGAGTAGACCGTTATTACGTTGTGCTATAACAATCTGGGATCAGTGAGATAACCGCTATTTCTATTCTTTCTTGCCTCAAGAAGACAAAACTGGATCGTCAAAAGATCCAATCTCAAAACCTGAATCATCCTCATTGGACTCGAAGTCGGGGCAGAAAGGTGATCCCCCATCTCCAGGAGCTGGGTTTCCTTCCAATCCTTTTGATTCTCGGCAATGACTGGCCTGCTTAATGTATGTTGTTTCGCTTCTTCATCTGATGATATACTATTATGTTGCTATAATTTGCTTCTCATGATTCAGACATATTATGTTAAATAGACAATCTTCTCAAAATCATCATGTAATTATTTTTTGAATGCGTTAGTGTTTTATTTACCTCAAATAAAACTAACAACTTTGGTTGCTATTGACCTTAATATCTCTAGAGAAGCTTTGTTGTGATTGCTTTCAATTTCTTTATTTCTTGCTCTTTCAATTAGATCAAATTCATCCATACGATCTAGTAGTGGATTAGAAATAAATGGAACAAAACATTTTGCATGAACTGTAGAAAAGGGTACATGTTGTGCCATAGGTTAATAATTTCTTCCTCCTTTATAATCTTCAATTCATTTTTTGGTTGTGAATGCTTGATGTTTGATGTATCTTGATCCAAATTGCATCATGTCTTTGAATGGGCTAGTTTATGCTAGTGTCAATATGGTGATTGCTTTATGAATGTTGATTAGATTGTAACCAAAGAACCGTTTGACAAAAGTTAGAATGTTTGGTTAGAGATTTTGAGTTATGTTTATCTTAGAGTTAGTATCTATAGACAAGAATTACAGAGATTTGAATCAAATGTGAAAGGTTTAAACTATTGCATAGATGAAGTATGTTGCATATATATCTCCTCATGTGGCTTTTATAATTGTAAATGAGCTTCAAAATTTTGTTCATTGAGATCTAGAATTTTTATATAGGACCCTAGCATCAAGGAATTGGCTGAGCAAATAGCAAAAGATCCCTCATTCAACCAAATGGCAGACCAACTGCAAAAAAATCTTCAAGCTGCATCAGTTGAAGATGGCATCCCTCAATTTGATACCCAACAATACTATTCCACCATGCAACAGGTTATGCAGAATCCTCAATTTATGACCATGGCTGAACGCCTTGGAAGTGCCTTGATGCAGGTATGTTTGGTGGTTGACTTTGCCTGATCAACATTTTGTATTCTATATTATGTGTGCTTATGTTAATTTATGTTCCTTTCACATCCTAGCGTGTGGGGTTGGTTCTATTGGTTATAGTTTCTTAAATTTTTCTGTTTAAGAGGTTTGATGCAGGAGCATATTGAGCATATCCCTTTTTGGTAGTTTTATGTCTTCTTAATTTTTACAATGGTTTCCTATTTGGTTAGGTTTCTTTTTCAATAAGATATTGCTTGTTTTTCTCATTACTAATAGGAATTCTTCTAGGAGTTCTATTTCCTATTATGGATTAAATTTCTCACAAGCCTAGTATAAAAGAGAGCTTGGTTATAGACATACAACTATCTTCTTGTTGTAATTTTACTATTGAAGGAGATTCTATTATAAAGCAATTGTTCTAACCATAGTAAACTTTATTCTAGCCTCCATACTGTTCTCACTACATCAAGTGGATTAGAGCTTAAACATCCTACATCTCTAGGGGGGTTCCTTTTTGCTTTAATTCTATAATTGATCATAGCCAAGGTTGAGGAAGAGGTGACCGACCCTAGAAAAGTGAGTTGGCAACGATGTGGTTTACGTTTGAGAACTTGATCTAAGTTGTAGCATTAGGAACTTATGGGAGTTCTTATGAAAAATCCGACAGGTGACTACAAGTTTCGTCAAATTTCAAAAATCTCAAGGTTGAATAACAAAGGAGGAAGATCCTTTTCCTAAAATTAGACCTAATAATTGAGTGGCACAAGGTGAAATTAGAGAATGGTTATTGCTGCCCTTGACTTAGGCTATATTTGGTTAGGGGTTTATTTATAGAATGAAATGGAATGTAATATTATTCCATCGTTTGGAAGGGGAGTTCATAATGAAATGGGATGGAAGAAAAGAGTTTCATATTACATCTCATTTTATCTTAAACAGTGAAAATGAAAAACCTCCGATTTGGAAGGTTTAGGATAGAATGTAAAATGGTAAACAACGTTTCACTGTATTACATTATAAACTCTTCTTTCAAATAACATTTCACTATATTACATTATGAACCCTCTCATCCTCCTAAACAACAATTTTCCAATATTACATCCATTTATATTTCATTTCATTATAAACCATTTCCTTCCATTCCATTCTATTAAAAACTTTATGTCCAACTAAATATAGCCTTAAACATAGGGAGGGTCAAGGTTGAAGTTGTTCATTTTCATGATGGACTTCATACATAAGATTATCTAGATTAGGATGCTAGTTTGGAGTATTAAACCGAACGTAAACTTATGTTTAAACATAAAAAATTGTTGTTTACGGAGAATTGAAGGGTATTTCATTTTAATGATGGAAGAAACTTGAAGAGAAACATGTATGGCAAAAGTTGAAAATCAACACTTTGGGCCACATGAAAACATAGCTATAAAACACTGAAGAACATGTGTTACAATATGGTGCTAAGAAACTTTTATGTGGTAACAATTAACAAGGAAATTAGGAATTTGATATACTTATCAAACAAGTAAAGAAATTATCAAGGTGCTGTCACAACAAGAAATTCAGAAGTGAAATAATCAATGTTGGAGGGGGCGATAAAGGTAGTATTATAGGATCTTACAATGGACAAAACAGTATGTTACGTAAAAATGGAATTAGTAAGTTGCTGGCAAATGCGGATGGGAAGAAGATATTCTAACAAGAGTAGGGAGAAGCCAGAGAGAATTTGAGAAGGGAGAGAAGTAAAACATATCAATTCAGCCCATCAAGCCCTTGGGCCTTCATCCATTTCAATTGAAATGCAATTTTCTCAATTTTTGAGTTGTCTACTGGCTTAATAAGCCACTTAGCTTCCCCCCTTATAAATTCTGTTGTTAACGAAGGAACTTAGATCCCACACACCAGAAGAAGTTTTATGATAGGTTCTAATGAAGTATTTGAAGTGGTTGACGACTTTTATAAGAAATTCATTTTGCTTGCTTATCACTCTACTTGATTAAAAAGAACTTAGATTTTATAAACGAAATAAAAGGGCACAAATTAGTCAACCATAAGCTTTAATTTAGTGGAATGAAGAATAGGAATTGAAGTGAAAATTAAGGGCAACTTACTAAGTTTTCCTTATTAAACAAGGAATAATAATAAGTTAAGATTTATTGTCCTAATTTGCTTAGGACTTAAGTTTATTCAAGAATAAAGAATCCTGATTGGGACATGATTCAATTTTGGATATTTAAGAACCCTTTTTAACTAGAATAGGGAGTCCTATAGGGTTCTTAGGACTATAGATGTGTATATTCAACCTTTCAAGAACAAAAAATCATGAATTTTCTACAAATTTGAATTTTCAACTAGAAAGTGTGATGCTTTCTTATAAGAGTGATTCTTAGACCCTAAGAGTGATTCCTAGCTTCCTACTCTTCATTCTTTTTGTTCTTCACTAAATTCTAGTAGCTAAAACCTAAATCCCAACCATATTAAACCCTAAAATACTAGCCTATTATTAGCTATATTTTCTAATTTTGTAAGTTTTTGCTACTAGTTAATTCTTCTTTTATTTGTCCTACATCGTACCATCTTGCCTTGTGATTGGACAAATTTTGTTACCATTTCTTTTTGCAATCAAGGAGTTGAAGAAAAACTTAGTGCACTTGTCCCCTTCCCTATTCTACTCTACTCTAGCTCTTTGCTCAATAAGAGAGGAATGGTCATTTACTGCCTGTAAGTAGTCTTTTAAGGTCGGTTTTTCCTGATTCAAGAGAAATGAGTCCCTTGGATTATTAGAGAGGTTCAATTGAGTGGAAACCAACTTCTTTTCATTAGTAGCAACTAGTCTAGTATTTAAAGCTCTTTTCACGTGAAGCTTTTTCAATTCCTCTTTAATTGCTTTCAACTTTTGCACAGTTTTACAGAATATAGCAGTTACGTAATTATAGGGATTATATAGTTAATGTAAATATCATAGTTATAGGGGTTGAGCATGATTATAGGGATTATTTTCCTTGTTTAAACTTATGTATTCCTGTATAAATACCTGTAGTACTATTCCAAATAAAATACAGAAAACTTCTTCTCATTCTTCTCATGGTATCAGAGCCTAGTCGTGTTTCTGGGTCTCTTCCTTAGTTTTCTGCCCTATCGTGAGGTAGTATATTGATTGTGTGGGTGATTCATCTTTTGGAAAAATTTTGTCTCACCTCCTACTTTATAAGACAATACTGGTGTTGATCGACCATCCCCTAAAATTTGATCGTCGGATCTTGAGCGCGTGAGCTGCACGCTTTGCCTGGTCCCAGATGCTGTTTCCACACCCCGGCGCGTGAAGGTGCGTGAGTTGCCGTCTTCCAAACCAGATTCTTCCTCCGGCGTCGCCTTCTCTGTCCCTGTCTAAATATCCTGTTAGTTTTGGGGTATTGCTAGTCTATTTTGGTGTAGAAGACAGTCGTAGCTCCCTTTTGTTTTTGAGTGCTTCTGATTTTTGTAGCTCCCTTCTTTTGTGTTGGTGTGGTCGTCGGGATATTTCTGCGGTGTTGCTAAATATTTCTGATTTAGTTATTGGTATTTACGTAGTGGAGAAGCATCTTGTTCTAAACAGTTCAAGGTATTCTCTTTTTTGTTTTTGCCGTTTCTTTCCTCCTTTACCTGATTAATATTGTCAATTGGAAAATGGCTGAGCAGTGATATGAGTGGAGATAAGAAGGCTGTTACTGAAATTACGTTGGGTTCATCCAAAATTATTGATAAGAAATTGATTGGAAGGAAAATTATGCACAATGGAAAAGGACTATTCGCAGATTTGTGGCTAGTTTAGATTTGGAAGATCATTTAGCTAGTAATCCGCCTCCTAAGATTGATGTTGTTGCTAGAAAGAAATGGTTAATGGAGGATTATAAATTGTTTAATCAAATCCAACATATTCTAGACCCAATTGTTGATGATGTTGTGAATCATTGTGATAGTGTCAAAGAACTATGGGAATATCTGAAATTTTTGTATGGTTGCAAACCAGATCTATCATGAATTATTGTTAAAGATTTATCGAGCGGAACAAAGAGATCGCTCCCTGTTTCAGTACTATTCTGAAGTATAACAAGCCTTTGAGGAAAAGCAAGCCATGTTTCCAATCGTTGTTGACATAAAGCAAATGCAAGAACAAGAGGAGTAGATTGTGGTATAGTGTCTTAGTAGGGTTGAGTTTCGAATATGATGTGACACATACAAAATTGTTAACTAGTGAGACACTTCATTCCTTTACGGAAGTATATGCTAGTTTGCTTCGAGTTTGTAAAGATGGAGATTTGACTTCTGATATGGTGACCAATGACTCAGCGGCATTAATGAGCAATGTTTCAAATAATAATCGCGGTGGCAATGGTGGGAACAATAGTGATTTTGTTACTGGCAAAGATTTCTGGGATCATATTACCTCTTCCGCACCTATAGAGGTTAAGGACCTAGCTCAGTGGACTGTTCAGGATGCTCGCATAATGACATGGATCTTGAGTTTTGTCGATCCTGTCATTGTTTTCAATTTAAGGCCTTACAAAACGGCCAAAGCAATGTGGGAATATTTGAAGAAAATCTATACTTAGAATAACACTGCATGTTGTTATCAACTTGAGCTTGAGATTGATAATTATACTCAAGAGAATATGTCTATCTAGGAGTATTTTTCCGGATTTCATACTCTTTGGGGGGAGCTATCTGTCATAATTTATGCAACAATTCCTGATGCATCTATTTTTGTTGTTGAGGAAGTTCATGAGCAAAGCAAGAGAGACCAATTTCTAATGAAGTTGCGACCAGAATTTGACATCTCTTGTTCTAATTTAATGAATCGTGTTCCTTCTCCTTTTTTGGAAGATTGTCTTGGTGAACTGCTTCGGTAGGAACAACGCCTTCTTACTCAGGCTGCATTACAGTCAGTTCCTTCTAATCCAATAGCATATGCAGCTCAGAAGAGAGGACCAAATAGGGATTTGAGCAGAGTTCAGTGTTACAGTTGCAAGGAGTATGGTCATATTGCTCAGCATTGTTCCAAGAAATTCTGCAACTATTGCAAGAAATCTGGACATATCATCAAAGAGTGTTCAGTTAGACCTCAGAATCGAAAGAATGCTATTGTTGCTTATACAGCCTCAGCCTCAGCATCCACATCCTCTACAGTTGCCTCAAGTCCTATTACTACTGAGATGGTTCAACATATGATTGTTTCTGCCTTATCTGCCTTAGGGATCCAAGGTAAGCAACCTTCTTTATCTTTAACTTGGATGGTTGACTCGGGAGCTTCTAATCATATGACTAGTTCTTCTCAAGCACTTCATAATGTCTGCCCTTATAATGGTACCAAGGAAATCGAGACTGCCAATGGAAGTTGTTTGCCTATTCATGCAGTTGGGGATCTTAGTTCCTCTTTTTGTGATGTCTTTGTAGCTCCTCAACTTTCTTCTAATCTTATCTCGGTTGGTTAGTTGGTTGATAATAACCGTGATGTTCATTTTTCTCGTGATGGTTGTCTGGTGCAGGATCAGGTGTCCAGGAAGATACTAGCGAAGGGGCCTAAAGTTGGAAAATTGTTTCCTTTACATATTTCTATTCCTCATTCTTTGTCTTTATCTTGTTTGACTGTTGACAAGTTCCCTATGGCACAAACGATTAGGACATCCGAATTCTAGCATTTTGACTTATTTGTTAAACTCTGGTTTGTTGGGAAATAAAGATTATATTTCTTCTAAAGGCTCTCTTGAATGTTCAACATGCAAATTGGGGAAAAGTAAAATTCCTCCTTTTTCATTTCACGGTAGTCGTGCAAAACAATGCTTTGATATTGTTCACAGTGATTTATGGGGCATTACCCCTGTTATTTCACATGATAAGTACAAATATTTTGTGACATTCATAGATGACTACAGTCGATACACTTGGGTCTATTTTCTAAGCTCCAAATCTGAAGTCTTTTCTATCTTCAAAACTTTTGTTGCATATGTTGAAACACAATTCCATACAGGTTTTAAGGTTTTGAGATCAGGTTCGGGTGGTGAGTACATGTCCAATGAATTTCATGCCTTCTTACGCGAGAAAGGCATCATTTCTCAACATTCTTGTCCTTATACTCCCCAACAAAATAGAGTAGCCGAGTGAAAAAATCGCCATCTTTTAGACATGGTTCGTACCCTCTTGCTTGAGTCTTCTGTTTCTTTTAAGTTTTGGGTTGAAGTCTTATCCACAACTGTGTATTTAATTAATCGATTGCTTGCACAAATTCTAGCCTTTGATTCTCCATATTATCGTCTTTTTCATCAGCATCCTAGTTATCTTGATTTGCACACTTTTGGATGTGTTTGTTTTATTTACTTACCATCACATGAACATCATAAGCTTTTTGCCCAATATGTTACATGTGCATTCCTAGGTTATAGTATTCCATATAAAGGTTATCTCTATTATGATCCTTCATCTCACAAAATTCGTATCTCTCGTAATGTTGTTTTTTTAGGCTCAATATTTCTTCCCTACACACATCGAGTCATTGCTCGAAGTCAACATTTCTCCTTGCTTTGATGATCTGCCTTCTACTTTCACACGATTCAAACATGGCTTTGTGTATTCTCGAAAGCGTCCAACTTTGCCTCTTTTAGGTATTGACCCATCATCTGGGTCTGTTTCTTCACCTATCAATGAGCTGACTGTGGCATCTACAGAGTCCACATCTTCTGCACTAGGTGTGAGGCACTTTACTAGAGTCTCTCATCCTCCTGATCGGTATGGTTTTCCTCATACTTCTCTTTCCGCTACTTTGTCTGCTATTGCTATTCCCAATTGCTATTTAGAGGCAGGGCAACATGATTGTTAGCGGAAGGCAATGGATGCGGAACTTAAAGCACTTTAAGAAAACCATACCTGGGACATTGTTTCTTGTCCTGGTGGTATTACGGCAATTGGCTGTAGGTGGGTTTACTCTATTAAGCTTCGAGCTGATGGCACATTGGACCGCTATAAGGCCCGACTTGTTCTTGGTAACAAACAGGAATATGGGGTCAACTATGAGGAGACATTTGCTCCAGTGGCAAAGATGACTACGATATGTACAATTCTTTCTATTGCAGTCTCTCAAGGATGGTCTCTTTATCAAATGGATGTCACAAATGCCTTTTTGCATAGAGATCTCAAGGTTAGTCAATTCATGCACACTCCTCGTCGAAATCAAAATTGAAGGTTATGGAACAATTTAGAGTGCGAGTAAGTTGACTGATAGAGATTAAATTAAAGGGATAGCCAGGTACAAATAAAATAGAATTTAAAGGTAAAGTTGAAATACGTGAAGCTTGTCCAATGCCAGTGGCTTTTTTCTTAGATCCATCAATAAGAGTAACATTGTAGGGTGTTTTAGCTTGTGATAGTTTAGTGAAAAGAGAGGGATGACTAGTCAAGTGAAGCATCATAATCTAAAATCCATGATCCAACAGAATGGGAGAGGCAAATGGTAGAATTACCTGTATGCAATACAGTGGCCGAATAAGAGGCCTGTTGAGTTGCCTCAAATTGAAGGAATTCCTTCTATTCATTGGCAGAAAGACAATGTTCTTCCTCAAACTCAATCTTTTGAGCGACATTGGCTATTTTGTTTGGCAATCCATATAACAAATAAGAGGCCTTTTGAGTTGCCTTAAATTGAAGGAATTCATTATATTCATTGGCAGAAAGACAATGTTCTTCCTCAAACTCAATCTTTTGAGCGACATTGGCTATTTTGTTTGGCAATCCATATAACGAGTAACAACGATCCTGAGCGTGTCCATCTTGGTCACAATAGGAACAATGGAAGTTATGTCTGCCACATCTGCCACGACCACCACCTCTACGACCATGACCTCGACTTCCTCGGCTAGATGAATTAGAGACCAAAACAGAAGACTCGAAAGCTGCTTGAGGATCAATTTCTGGCGAAGGAACTCTAATTAGACGATCAATGAGTTCCTCCATTGTAGGAATATTAGGATTCGTCAGGGTTTGATTCCGAACGAATTCATAGTTTTATGAAGACCGTGGAGAATAAACACCATAAGCATATTATCCAGCTTTGTTGACATCTTTTGTGCATCATTGCTTATCATCATTAGTTTGATTTTGTCATAAAGAGAATGCTCCTTGTTTAAATAAGTAGGCAGGTCAGATATCTGTCATCTTAAGTAATGATAAACTACGAGCCATCTCATAAAGCCTTTGTATATCATTAGCATAGATAGTTTTTGCCTTCTTCCAAATATCATAACATGTTTTGTAAGGGCAGAAGTGGACCATCAATCTAGTCTCAATGGATTGCCATAACAGGGATACAAGCTGATAGTCAGCCCTTTCCCACTCTTCGTTCTCTGGTGCAGCAATGTCACAAACCTTCTTAGAGAGGTGATCGAATAATCCTTGGCCCAAAAACCAAATTTCTACAACATTACGCGAATCTAAATAATTTTTTCGGTTCAACTTCTCCGAGGTAATGGTAGGAGACCTGGAAAAGACAAAGGAGACCATATTCTTCTGTGGAAGCTTACCTTTGGCAGATTTAGCCATGCAAAAGACAAAAAAACAAGAAAAACAGCAGTGAAGTTACGTGAATAGTTATGTGAACAGTACTCACGTAGAAATAACTCAAGGGACATCGTCACAATAGTGAGTCTACAACCAAACAAGGTAGAAACAGAAAGAGGAGGCCTCGACAAACACAACAGTGGCAGCAGTGCAGTTGGCAGCAGACTAGAAGGTGGCGAGTGGCTCTCACGCGCTGAAGCCGCTGAGACACAGTGGCGGCGCTTGGGAAGGCGTCTGACAAAGATGCTCTGGTGGTTGGCTGACTAGCACTCTTTGAAACTAATGGTGGTGTTGTTTTAGACATCGGAAGGCTGGAGCAAGATGGGTGACTGAGACCCTAAACTACGGAAAGAACCTTAAAAGGCTCTGATACCATATGAAGTTTGGAGAAAATGTTTTTTCTGTATATTATCAAGAGGGTTTTACAGTATTTATGTACAATAAGAGGAAATCATGATCCCTAGATGTAAGGGATTATGATATGGTAAATCTATATTCATATCAAATATAATCAACAATAGGCACTTTATCTAGGAAAAACTGGACAGTGGCTTAATATGCACTCCATTTGTGAACCAAGGATCAGTTGGCAGACATACTTACAAAGGGACTGACAAGTACAATGTTTCAAGATATTATTGGCAAGCTTGGGATGGAAGATATCCACTCACCAGCTTGAGGGGGAGTGTCGGATTATGTAGTATTATTTGGAAAGATTGTACAGTTATAGAGATCATATAAATCCCTGATTTCTGGGGATTAGAATAAGATACAGATTTCCCTATACTTTAGGGAGTTTGTTACTATATTTAGGTTAGACAATTGTATATATAAAATACGATTGTAACCTAAGTTAGATGAGAAAAAAGAAATTTATTCTTCTCTACTAATATTCGACATGGTGTCAGAGCTGTTGGCTCTTTCCTACTAAAACTCTGTTTTTTTTTTCTGGTCATACCAACTGAGATCCATCTCCACTATTTCTCTCATCATCCTAGCCTTCTCTCTTATATTTCCCTGTTCCTTTTCCTATTCTTATCCTTAGTCTTACTCAATCACTCATGTCAGAATCACCTATAAGTTCTATCGAAATCACCAGCCTTGTATTCAAGAATACTGCTGCTGCTATAACCAAAGATTTGTAGAATATTCAAGCTGCATACCAATTGAATGGGAAGAATTATTTGAAGTGGTCACAATTGGTCCACACATTCCTAAAGGGAAGAGAGAAATTGAGCCATTTAATGGGCATAGGTCCTTCACAGGACGATCCCAAATTTACAGCGTGGGATGAACAAGACTCCATGGCAATGTCCTGGTTATAGAATTTGATGCTGCCAGAGATTAGTGACACATGTATGTTTCTCGTAACTGCCAAGGAGATTTGGGAAGTTATTTGGCAAACATACTCCGAGGTTAGTGATGCTGCACAGACCTATGAGATTAAGACAAAAGTTTTAGCAACTAAATAGGAGACTCGGACTGTTACTAAATATTCAAGTCTCTTACAAAGCCTGTGGCAAGAGATGGATCGTTATTAATGCATCCAAATGCGCTGTAGTGAAGATGCAACAATTTTCTGAAGCATTTTGTGGAAAAAAAATTGCATTTATGATTTTTTGGTAAGATTAAAAGTGGAATTTAATACTGTAAGGGTGCAGATTTTAGGAAAACTTGACCAACTGTCTCTAAATGAGACGATCTCTATTATACGCGTATAAGAGGGATGTCAAAATGTTATGCTTGAATCTCAAGGAGGAGATGGTTCAGCACTCATTACCAAGGCCACATAATTGAAAGAGGCAAATAATCTTACACTAGTTACTAGAGGGGATTCATCCAAACCATTTAACCGAGAATCCATATTGTGAACATATTGTAAGAAGCATCGGCACACCATGGAGAAATGCAGGAAACTTCATGGCAATCCCAATCAAAGTAGGAATGACCGAAGTCAGGCATATATGGTGAGCACTTCTTCAATTAATGACGAAAATTCCAAAAAATCTATCCCTGAGTTTAACACCGAAGAAATTGAGAAACTAAAATGTTGGCCTCCAGATTTTTTTTCTCTAGTTAAGTATACGAATTATGAGGTTTTGATGAATTTAATTTTTGGAGTTATTTTTATGTTAATGTTAGTAAGATTATATGACATATGTT
>JAOQMS010000179.1:43092039-43110102 GCA_027563885.1 Erythroxylum longipes | reverse complement strand
CATTCACCCCTGCCTATTACTCCTCTGCCCTCTGCTTATTTTTCCTAACATAGAATCGGGTTACCTTAGGTCTATCACATTGTTAGAAGAACCTATGTCTAAATTGAATTAGGCACCAATATTTAAGGATTGAATGGGTACTAGGAATCATCCTATATGATGTTTCTAGTATTAGGGTAACTTTTATGAAATTTCATAGATATTAAGGAGTTGTAAGAGGTATTAATCAAATAAGGATAGTAGTTAATCATTCTAAGGATAGGTGGTTGTATAGTGGGAAGTGATAATTCATTACTTTAGGAGATTTCTTTGATCCAATCATAAAATTTCTAAATAATCGATCAAAGTTATAAGATGACAGATGCTAATGTGAAATCTATTATAGATGTTATTATTATCTAGTTTCTTATTGATTACTTGTTTGATTTGTTTCTAATGATATTTCAATCTCGTTAGTTTAATTTAGTTTAAGTTTTAATCTAACAAATTCCTTTATTATTGATTAGATAATAGTAGTAAGGTTAGACTTAATAATTATATTATTTCTCATAGGATCAACTTCAACTCATCGCTACACTAGTATAATACAATAAGTCTACTTGCATATATTTTCATACTAGGATAGTAGAGAAAAAAATCGATTAAATTTTTGGCGTCATTACTGGAGACTAATGTAGTATATAAAGAGACATGATAATTGTTAATCCAGTCCTTTTTGTTTACTTTTGTATTTATTCTTCTATTTATGTTTTAATTCTTTGTTTTATGTACTCTTGTTGATTTAATTTCAAATGTGTGACACTTGGTATATGATAAGACACAACTCCTCTGAAGAGGGTCCAAAAATTGATAAAGGAAGAGAATTGTCAAAATTTGAATAAGAACTATATTTTTTGCATATCTGTAAAGTTTATAGCAAGTATTACTTATATATAAAATTCTAGTACCTTTAAATGGAAACTAATAATTTTAATACAATATCTAATTCCATAATTTATAGGATACCCTCTAATCCTATAATTTATGAGATATTCTAATATAATAGGAAACTTAATAAAATATAGTCAATCAATCAATCAATCAATGTATATGATTTTTCCACACTCCCTCTCAAGCTGGTGAATAGGTATTCTATTACGGTCCCGAGTCGATGATCGTGTTACGGGTTTGAAGACTTGTGGTTCTGTTATTGTGGAAGGATTAGCGTCAGATTGTTTCTTTTTTCTACCTATTTTTTGTAACTGAAATTTGTAATGGAAATTGTAATCGTAAAGGCTCAAGATGTGGGAACCTTAAAACCACTGAGGCTAAGTGCTCAAGACTATGATTGACTTCGAAGTTGTCTCTTCATTGATGATTATGAATATTTATACACAAATGTAACCACTTCCTACATCACGATTTCACATGGAGGCGTTTCCTCCTATATCTAAGGAAATGAAATGGAAAATGGAAAGTGGAGGCACTCCCTCCTACATAACTGGAAAAGAAAATAACTGAATTCAAATAAAAAATTAAAACAACTGTTGAATAAGTAAATGCAACTCCTGACTTTGCTCCCTCTACTTGAGTGCTTCAGTTGCAACTCCTGATTTCTCTCCCTTCTTCTGTTGTGAATGCTTACGTGTATACACTTGGAGTGTTGGCTTGGTAACAATACTTCCGTCCTCCATTGGAAGCTTATCCGCAAGCTTGAATTCCGGATACTTCTTGCTCATATCTTGAACCTTTTCCCAAGATGCATCTGCTAGAGAAGAATGGCTCCAGTGAATGAGAACTTCCCTTTCCTCTGACCTTGTTCGGCTATCCTAGACTGCTACTGGTTGGGGCAGTTCAACATTTGAAGGTGGCGGCAATACTAGTTCTCTGTCTTCCTTTCCAACGTGATAAACTTTGAGTGCTGACACATGAAAGATTGGATGTATTTTTGACTCTGGAGGCAAGTCCAGCTGATATGCCATGGAACCTATGCGTTTAGTGATTTCAAATGGACCATAATATTTGGCCGCGAACTTTTGGTTCCGTCTTTGTGCTACTGATCCTTGTCTATATGGCTTCAGCTGAAGCAACACCTTATCCCCCACGTGGAACTCCAATTTGTGATGCTTTTGATCGTAGTTGTCTTTCATTTTGTTTTGGGCCTGCTGCAAATTGTTTCTGAGCTGCTGCAACATTGTGTCTTTGGTTTGTAGGGCTGAATCAACTGCTTCTATGGTTGAGCTACCAGGTAAGTAGGATAAGAGACGTGGTGCTTGCCTCCCATAAACAGTTTCGAACGGAGTTGCCTTGAGAGAGGTATGATAGCTCGTATTATAACAAAATTCAGCCCACGATAGCCAATCAATCCACCTGTTTGGTTGCGAACTTGTGAAGCAGCGCAAATACATCTCAATGGTCTTGTTTGTGACTTCGGTTTGTCCGTCCGATTGTGGGTGGTATGCTGAACTGAAGCAAAGCTTGGTACCACTTAATCGAAACAACTCCTTCCAAAATGAACTTGTGAATGTAGCATCTCTGTCACTGACCATGGTTTCAGGCAATCCATGGAGTTTAAAAATGTTATCGAAGAAGGCTCTAGCAACACTTACTGCGGTATATGGACGGGTTAACGCAATGAAGTGCCCATACTTTGAAAATCTATCGATAACAGCCAGCAGGACATTTTTCCCACGCGAGCTTGGAATGCCCTCAATGAAGTCAAGGGATATGTCTGTCCATATCTGTGTCGGAATTGGAAGAGGTTGCAGGAGCCCAGCTAGTCGGAGTGCTTCTGTTTTGTGACGTTGGCATATGTCACAAGCCTTCACAAACTCCTGTCCATATTTCTTCATTCCAGCCCAATAAAAATCTCTAGTGATTCTGTAAAGTGTTTTCTGATAGCCTTCATGCGTTTGATTGTGGAGGGCACTTACAATGGTTTGAATTGATGGAGAGTCTTGTGGAACGAAAACTCTTCCCTTAGAAAAAAGTAGCCCTTGTTTCAAACTCCACTTACTTGCAGCCTTCCCTTCCTTGATTTCTTCCAGAAGTTGTTGCACTTCAGAAGAGTCCTGCTGCTCCTTTCTTAGTTCATCAAATAGACTGAGTTGCGGCATAGAAATTGTTGCGAGAATGCCCTGATCTGCTTCCCTTCTTGACAAGGCATCAGCGACCTTGTTTGTTTTTCCTGATTTATATTCCACAGTAAAACAAAATGGCAATAGCTTACTTAACCAGTATTGTTGAGGTGATGATAAATTCTGCTGTTCTAGCAGAAACTTCAAGGTATAGTGATCTGTGCGCACTACAAATTTGCGGCCCCAAAGATAAGAGTGCCAGTGTTTGATTGACTTTACCAACCCAATTAACTCCTTTTCGTATGCCGGTAAGCTTTGATGCTTCACTGCCATTGCTCTGCTGAAGAATGCCAAGGTTTGTTTTGTTGCAGCAACACGGCTCCTATTCCGATGTCTGAAGCGTCACACTCAACAACAAAAATCAGATCAAAGTTAGGTAGAACTAAGATGGGTGTGGTTGTCATGGCTGTCTTCAACCTTTCAAAAGCCTTGACTCCATCTTCAGTCCAATGAAAAGCATTCTTTCTTAGCATTGAGGTGAGTGGTGCAGCTATGGCTCCATAGTCTTGTACGAACTTTTGGTAGTAGCCGGTGAGGCCTAGGAATCCTCTCAATCTGCGGATGGTAGTGGGTTGTGGCCATTTTGTTATAGCAACAATCTTTGATTGGTCGACGTGCACGCCTTCTTGAGAAATAATGTGACCCAAGTAGGAGATTTGAGTCTGAGCAAACACGCATTTGGACTTCTTCAAGAACAACTGATGCTGTTTTAACAAGTCGAATACTTGCCGCAGGTGGTGTAAGTGTTTTGCCCAAGTTTGGCTAAAAACAAGGATGTCGTCAAAGAAAACCAAAATGAACTTCCGTAAATAAGTCAAGAATACCTCGTTCATCAACGCTTGGAATGTTGATGGGGCGTTGGGTAATCCGAAGGGCATCAACAAAAATTCGAAATGGCCGTGATGCGTGCGAAATGCTGTTTTTTCAATGTCTGGAGGAAACATCGCGACTTGATAATATCCCGACAACAAGTCTAACTTGGTGAAAAATTTTGCTCCTCCCAACTCCTAAAATAGCTCATCTATTACTGGAATTGGGAATTTATCTTTGATTTTCTTTGCGTTTAGCTCTCTATAGTCCACACATAAACGCCAAGTTTTGTCTGCCTTTGGAACTAGTATCACTGGTGACGAATAGGGAGATCGACTAGGCCGTATGATTCCTTGTTGTAGCATCGCTGCACATTGCCTTTCAATCTCATCTTTTTGGCCATGTGGATATCTGTAGGGTCGCACCACCATTGGTCTAGCTCCGGGCTCCATTGGAATTCGGTGATCACAATTTCTTCTTGGTGGCAATCCGGTGGGTGTGTTGAAGAGGATGGCATACTCAGCCAGCAACTTCTGTAATTGAACACTTGGGTCTGTCGTAGTCTGCATCAAATTAGCTGCCAGTTGTGGAGTCGTTGTTGGTATGCCTCGCAACTCAATCCTATGACCCTGTAGGTAGAAAGACATACACATGGCAGTAAAATCCCACAGGATTAGCCCCAATGTTCGAAGCCAATTTACTCCTAAAACCACATCAAAATCAGTTAGTGGTAAAACAAATAATTCAACCGAGAAGGTATAGGAGCCCAACTTGATTGGTTTCCCTTTGCAGACCCCTGGACTGTTGATTTGCTCCCCATTTGCAACGTTAACCCTCAACCCATTCTTCTCATTAATGTTTGCCTTCAATTCTGAGACTTTGGATGCCGCTACAAAGCTATGTGTACTTCCGGAATCGATAAGCACCAGCACCTTACCTCCATTCCAGCTTCCTTCAATGCGCATAGACTGAGGATTTTTTACCCTAGTTATAGCATGTAAAGAGATTTCAGGTGCCAATTCTCGTTCCTGTTCCATTGCCTCATCTTCCCCTGTTTCTTCGATGTCTTCCAAGTCAATCCAAAAGAGCTTTTTGCATTGGTGCCCTCGTACAAATTGTTCGTCGCAATTGAAGCAAAGCCCCTTCTTGCTTCTCACTTCCATTTCTCCTCTCGTCAGACGTTTGACGTCACGGTTGGGTTTTGATTCTGTAGCCTGGAAACTGCGTCGATGGTCTTTATTCCCTGAAGTTCAGGAATTGATCTTCCTTTCATATAACCTGGATACACTCATGGCGGTTACAAAGTCCTTTGGCTGATGTAGTTCCACTTCGACGGCAATAGCTTCCTGTAACCCTCTGATATATAATTGGACTTTTTGTTGTTGGCTCAAAGCTCCAGCTCTAGAGACCAACGCTTCAAATTTGTTTTGGTAATCAGCTACAGTATCAAACTGCTTCAGCTTTTCCAGTTCACCCAATTTGTTGCTACGTATTGGAGGTCCAAACCTGAGATTACATTGATTCGAGAATTCCTCCCAAGTTGGTTCGGAAATATCCTGTAGCAGTTGCATGTACCATAACTGGGCAATGCCTTCCAAATGGTAAGAAGCTAGACTTACCTTGTCTTTTTCCATGGTTGCTTGGTGTTTGAAAAAATGCTCACACCTATTTAGCCACCCCAACAGGTCTTCTGCTCCATTGTAACTTGGGAAATCCAAGTTTGCAAATCTGGCTACCACATTACTCCCTCTTGCATTGTCTGAAGATGAACCTCCCATAGTACTCTTTTCTTTACGTGGTTGGGTGTGGCTTTCCGCGCTTGGAGAAGACTTGTCTCTCTTTGTTGTTTCTAAGTCGAGTGACAGAGACTCCACCTTAGTGATCAACTGCTCCACTCGTTCGTTTCTGGCTTGGTTGATCTTCTGCTCCGAAACGACTAAGGCAAGAAGTTTGTTAAGCTGCTCTTGAAGAGAATCAGCCATAACTCCCAGCTCTGATACCACTTTATTACGGTCCCGAGTTGATGATCGTGTTACGGGTTTGAAGACTTGTGGTTCTCTTATTGTGGAAGGATTAGCGTCAGATTGTTTCTTTTTTCTACCTATTTTTTGTAACTGAAATTTGTAATGGAAATTGTAATCGTAAAGGCTCAAGATGTGGGAACCTTAAAACCACTGAGGCTAAGTGCTCAAGACTATGATTGACTTCGAAGTTGTCTCTTCATTGATGATTATGAATATTTATACACAAATGTGGGTTAACCACTTCCTACATCACGATTTCACATGGAGGCATTTCCTCCTATATCTAAGGAAATGAAATGGAAAATGGAAAGTGGAGGCACTCCCTCCTACATAACTGGAAAAGCAAATAACTGAATTCAAATAAAAATTAAAACAACTGTTGAATAAGTAAATGCAACACCTGACTTTGCTCCCTCTACTTGAGTGCTTCAGTTGCAACTCCTGATTTCTCTCCCTTCTTCTGTTGTGAATGCTTACGTGTATACACTTGGAGTGTTGGCTTGGTAACATATTCTCCATTCCCAGCTTGGATATAATAATCTAAAAAATTGAGCTGCTTAAACCTTTGGTGAAAATATCAACCAATTGACCACGAGTAGACACATAAGGAGTACAAATTAATCCACTTTCTAACTTTTCCTTGATAAAGTGCTTGTCGATTTCAATGTATTTTGTACTACCATGTTGAATTGGGTTATGAGCTATGTTAATTGCAGATTTATTGCCACAATATAGTCTCATAGGGCCATCCCACTTAATCTTTAAGAATAATCTTCAACCAGAGTAGTTTACACACACCTTAAGCCATCTCCCATAACTCAGCCTCTACACTTGATCGAGCCACTACACCTTGTTTTTTACTTCTCTATGCCACAAGGTTCCCACCAAGAAAAGTGCAATATCCTGAAGTTGATCTTCTATCAATAATAGATCAAGCACAATCATAAATCCAACATAATCAACATCATTGTATGCCTCAAGAACCAAACTTCCATTTCTTTTGAACAAAATACCCTTTCTTCGTGTTCCTTTAAGATATTGAAGTACTCTTTAAGCTACTTGCAGCTGAACTTCCTTCGGACTATGCATAGATTGACTAATTACATTTATTGCATATTCTATATTTGATCATGTGTGAGACAAATAAATTAGTCTTTTTGCTAGGCGCTGATACATCTCTCATCTACTGCATCCTCCTCCCCTGCTTTTCCAAGCTTGAGATTTGGATCAATAGGAGTGCTTGCAGGTTTGCATGTTGTCTTACTTGTTTCCTTGAGAAGCTTTGTAACATACTTTTCTTGCAAGATAAAAATTCCATGTTGAGAATGTGCAACTTTAATTCTAAGGAAATACTTCAACCTTCCCAATGCCTTAATCTCAAATTCCTTAGCTAATCATTGACTCAACAACTGTTTCTCTTTATCATTATCACCCACTATTATGTCATCAACATATACTAGAAGAGCTGTAATTCCCTTTGAAGGAGAGTGTTTGATAAACAATGTATGATCTCCTTGACTTTATCTGTATCTCATAGCCAACATAACTCTAGCAAGTCTTTCAAACCATGCTCTAGCCAATTGCTTAAGGCCATATAGTGTCTTCTTCAACTTACACACAGTATAAGCATCCAAATTCTTCCCATAACTTGGTGGAACTTCAATGTAAATTTTTTCTTCTAGATCTCCAAGAAATGCATTCTTGACATCAAACTGTTGTAGTTCCCAATCATAATTAGTTGCTAATAACAATAATAATCTAACCGTATTCATCTTTGCAACAGGAGCAAAAGTCTCTAAATAGTCAATCCTATAATTATGATTATAGCCTTTTTCTACCAACCGCGTCTTGCATCTCTCAATTAACCAATCTGTCCTATATTTCACCATATATACCCACTTACAACCTACTGGTTTCTTTCCTATTGGTAACTTCACTAATTCCCAAGTTTTGTTTTTTTCCAACACCTCCATCTCCACATTCATAGCTTGTTTCCTTTTTTCATTAGATAAAGCCTCAAATAAGGTGGTCGGGATGGTAATGATATTTAGGCTCATAAGGAAGATTCTGGGAGATGGTTAAAATTTTTTAAACGATAAGATATCTGCAAGAGGGTATAATGGTTGTTTTGTACATTCTTTGATTCCTTTTCTGATGACAATAGGAAGGTCCTGCTGATCATTATCCATATGAACTTCAGTTTTATTTTGTAATTCACGATTAGGAATCGTTACCTTATGTGAAGAATTTGTGTTGGACTTTTAGACCTATGTAGGTTTAGGAACAACCGTGTTCTTTCTTGTGAACAATTTGCCTTTGTCAATTATCACATCTCCAAGGGGAGAATCAAGTTTTTCTTGTGGTTCACTTGGTGCTTCTAGATAGGGTTTAGACATGGGTTGTTTAGGAGTAAGGTTAGATGGTTGTTCTGGCATATGGTTTAGACAAGATGAATAAGAAGGTAAGGTTGGTGTTGTTAAGGATGTCAAAAAAGCCCCGACTCGATTTTGGCTCGGTTTACACGGGCCACGGGCCAAGGTTTGATGGGCTCGGCCTGTGGCCTGACCGTTACTTCAAAAACGACGTCGTCTTTTACGGTTTTCTTAAAAATATATATATGCTCGTTGGGCCACGGGTCGGTCAACCCGTGGTTGGACCGACCCGTCGGGTAACATCTCTAGGTGTTGTAGAATTGGACATAGGAATTAGATCAAGCAAAAAACTTTTCTTGTCTTCCCTAATTGCATTTGCCCCCTAAAGATAAGGATTATTGAAATACGAATCTTGTTCATTGAATGTGACATCTATTGAGACATAAAGCTACTTTGATGAATAGTGATAACACTTATATCCTATATGAGTCGCAAAATAGCCCACAAAGACACATTTTAGAGCCCTAGGATCTAATTTTTCTCTATTATGAACATGAACAAATAACGAACACCCAAAAATTCTAGGAATAAGATTGCTGGTAGTATTTAGATTTGGGTAAAATGCTGAAGGGATGTCCGTAGGACTTTTGAGACCCAAGACTCTAGAAGGCTCTCAGCTGTAAGAACTACTTCCTCCTAAACGTCTTAGTCATATTCTTTTGGAATAATAGAGCTCGTGTTTTTTCAAGGAGATGATCATTTTTTCATTGCACTACCCCATTTTGTTATGATGTATACTCATAAGATGTCTCAAGAACCATTTTTTCTTTCTGAAAGTATGGGATAAGAACTCGATTGAAATAATCCCCGACATTATCTATCCTAAACTTCTGATATTAGTCCTAAATTGGTTCTTGATCATGGAGAAAAAAATTGGGAGCATGTTACTAACATTAGATTTATGTTTGAGTGAAAAAATCCAGGTAACACGAGTATAATCATTGATAAAAGAAACAAATCATCTTGTCCTAGAAACAATAGATGGACCCCAAATATCACTATGAATAAGATAGAAAGGAATAGAGCTCCTTCAATTGCTAATCAGAAAAGGCACACGCTTGTGATTAACAAGCTCACATACCTCACAATGAAAAATTTCAACGTCATGATTTGTAAATAAAGAGGAAAACATAATCTTAATAATTCGAAATGATGGCTGTCCTAACCGATAATGGTTAAGCAAAGTTTTTTCTTTATTGGATGCAATAGAATCTGATATGAAAGAATGAGATAATTTGCACTTAGTTATATTCAACTAAATAGGTGCTTTAAGATAGTAGAGGCCTTCTCATTTTTTAGTAAGTCCAATCATCCTACCTGAATCCTTGTCGCAAAATACACAATGACTATTGTAAAAAAGTCACATTACAACATAAATGTTGGATGAGTTTTTGTATGGAAACATGGTTGGTTGATAATTTAGGAACATAAAGAACATTTCTTAAGAGTTATTGATGGACTTATTTTGATATTCCCTAGACTTGCTACAGTTGTTAAAGATCCATCAGATATGGCCCCCTTTTCCACTACTTGGACATGGAGTGTAGGTTGAGAAACATTTGGATAAATGGGTCATATGGTCTGTAGCTTCTGAGTCCACGACCCAAGAGTTGGTAAAGCTTGTATTTGAGGCATTTAATGCAAAGAAAAATGGAAACTTACCTGAATATGCCAAATAACAAGCACCCGAAGGCTTTTCATGGCCGTTTATAAGAGATCTCACTCTTTGAATCTCTTATTGGTTAAGACTACTCTGCTTTTGTGATGCTAATTCCACTAATTGCTGGAATCAAGCAGTTTCTTCCGACCATGTAGTAGTGATATTTCTTGCTTCTTCAACTTTTGATATTTTCCTTCTTTCTACAAGGTGGCTAAACCTTAGACACTTCCAACAATAAAGGCTGGAAGAAATGCGCTGTTTTAGAGCACAATAATCAGCAATGAAGGCTAAGATGAAAGAAATAAAACAAAGAGGAGACAACAATGAAGGTTGAAATGGAAGGAAGAAAATAGGGTGTAGCAATGAAGGCTGAACCAAAGGAGAAAAAAATGGAGATATGTTTGCAGCAATAAAGGCTGGAAACAACTTGATCCAAAGAATCTAACTTGGCTCTGATATCATGTCAAAATTTGAATAAGAACTGTATTTTTTGCATATCTCTAAAGCTTACAGTAAGTGTTACTCATATACAACATTCTAGTACCTATAAATGGAACTAATAATTCTAATGTAATGTCTATTCCCAAAATTTATTTGATACTCTCTAATCTATGATTTATGAGATATTTTAATATAATAGAAAACTTAATAAAATACAATCTATCAATCAATCAATATCATTTTTCCACAAGAACACTAATCCAAGTAGATCAATAGCCTAACATAATAGAAAGGAAGCATAGGACTTTAATGGCAGCGTAGGACTTTGTTGGACTATATAAAGCTATCATTAATAGGACATAGTCCAATATTATAAGATCGATGATTCAACCAAACTTCGAGATCAAATTGAATATCATCCAAAATTTACAATAGTTGATGGGTTTTCGAATGAAGATCCCAATGCGTATATTGCTAACTTCTTGAAGATACGTGATACGTTTAAAGTTTAGCAACCAATGATGCTATAAAGTTGAGGTTGTTTCCATTCACACTATCGGATCAAGCAAAGCATTGGTTGAAGTCACTACCTACAACTTCAATTAGCATATGGGAATAACTTAATGAAGAAATAGAGTCCAAGTACTTTCCACCAGCTAAGACTCTGAAGTTAAGAAATGATATCTTTGCCTATGGACAGCCCAACAATGAGACATTATACTCCTTATAGGACAGAGTTAAGGATCTACTCAGGAAGTGTCCATGCCACAGGTTACCAGCATAGTTACAAGTTCAAAATCTCTATAACAGTCTAGACTATGCAACAAAGTAGATGGTTAATGTAGTAGCTGGGGGAACCTTGAATAGCAAGACTCCTAAAGATGCTTTAGACTTGATTAAGGAGATGATGATGAATAATTACCAATGACAATAAAGTAGGAGAAGGGCAAAAGATGATTTGGTGTACACAATGTTGATGCAGCCATAACATTGACAACTCCAGTAAAGGCACTCATAAGGAATATTGATAGCTTGAGTGGAGTAGTACGACTAACTCAACAATTATATTATGATTTATATTGGGGATGTCACAACAATAGTGAATGTGAAGTTGACAATCTCTTTACTAAGTCAACTATTATGGTCCCGTATAGAGGATCTAGTTATGGGTCGTTGAAGAGTGCAGTCGAACTCGTGGAACTGTTGCTGCGAAGAACTCTTGTTAGTATTTCTACCTTTCTTATTAGGATTGGGCATGAAGGGGATGAGAGCTCATTTAGAGAGAACTCTCTGATCTCTGGATCAATGTATTTGGAGTAGGCAAAAACTTGCCTCTGCCATTTTCCTTTATTCATAATACATGGGCGTTAATTCCACTGTTGCAATTACAATAATTAACTACTATTGCGACTTAAAGAAAAGTAACTGCAAGAATGCTAAAATTAAAAAATGACCAATTCCAAACTATTCCTCAACTGATGCAACGTCCTTCTGGCCCCACTTCTCGTGAGAATGGCGTTGGTAGACCTTAGGACCCATAACATCACTCCCCTTCCTGTCAATGAGCTTGTCCTCAAGTGAAAAGGAAGGATAAGAGTTGCGAATAGAAGCAACATCTTCCCAGGAAGCGTCGGCTGGAGAGAGTCCTTGCCAATGAATAAGCACCTGTTGACTACCATGGAAAGTACGGCGGTCCAGAACCGCTTGTGGCTGAGGTGCCTCAATTGTAGAAGAAATGGGAGGCAAAGATGGAGCTGTCCCAACTGGAGGATCCCCATGATACGGCTTTAAATAGGACACATGGAAAACTTTCCGTACCTTGATAGTCTCTTTTATGGCATAATTCTATCTCTCCTAAGGCGTCCTTCGTATTGTGGCTTGCTATCCTCAATAGACTCAAAACTAAACGTCGTTTGCATGGAAATGTCGACACTACTTGTTCTATGTGTAAATTGAAAGCTGAAGACCGTGATCACCTCTTTTTTCTTGTGCTCATACTCAAAAGTGCTCTGGAGTAGGATCCTAAATTTGTTACTGGGAACGGGCTCTCCCTACTCTTAGGACCACGTTTTTGCTTGGGCTATTAGATACTCCCGGAAGGGTTATCCTAATGCTATCATCTATCAAGGCGCTTTTCTTTCTACCATCTACAGTCTTTGGAAGGAGCTAACTTGCAATTATTTGCTCATAAGGAAACTGGAGCCTATCGAGTTGCGGAGAATATAATTAATTGGATTCGATCTTCTTTAATAGCAAAAAATCTGCACACTGCCATATCTGATGACATGAAGTATAGTTGGCACCTTTAGCTTGGTTATGTAAATAAGTTGTGTTAGATTTGCTTTCTTTTGTTGTATATAGTCTTGAGCTCATTGTAATGTTGGTTTAGATATATATTTTCCTTTTATTTTTTCAAAAAAAGTATAAATATTCATTTAATCTTACATAAAGATTACTTAAACTCGTTCTCCTCTCATTTTATACATACTAATTTTTATCTTCAAAAATGTTATTAAGGATACGGCTTCCATTCTTCACTATATTGGAGGGTATGGAGTATTGCCCCAAAAGGGGATATAAAAACACTCTTTATCCAATCATTATATGTTACCAAATATCTTTTTTCATTCCTGACCCATTCCTTTCTTCCCATACCAACTATCCAAGCACCCCCTAACTCATTCCTTATCAACTAAAAATTTGATATAGGTTGATTTACTTTTTTCAAAACTATATATATCTACTAACCTTTATCATGTAGACTTACTTTTATAGAAGGGAAACGACAATAATTAAAATATAACTTGTTTAATCCTCCCTTTTTACATTATCTAAATTTCAAGATTTTAAATGTTAAGCTTATTCAAAAACTACATAAAAATTAATTCATTCATAAATATTAAATAAATTATTTCCATATTAACTAATTTATATTTTCAATTAACAAGGAGTGAATTGATAAAATTTTCAAGAACAAAAAGAATTTATACATTTGCAGGAGAATCTGTTCTTAATTTTCTATATTTGGATTTTATGTAAGATTGAGTAGTTTTTTAATGAAATATATATACAAAAACCTAAAATTGTATTTTTATAATAAATAGAAAATAATTTATCTTCTAAAATTAATATCGAATGATATTTGAATTTAAATAATAGTTGATATAACTATAATAAGTCTATTTTTACTTAATTAATATGATGTTTTAATAATTTCAATTATTAACTTCTTTTTAAAGATATTTTTTACATATACCAATTCCTATTTCAAATCTATTTTTACCAAAATTATATTGTCATTCTCATTCCAAGTTTTGATTTTCATTGCTTATCTCCTTACCTCGTAAGTCTGATTTTTTTTTAATATCAATGTATATTGGGAGAGGAGAAAAAATAGAGAAACTAGAACCAACGTATCTTCATCAATAAAGTTCTAATAGAGGACTGCAAAGTATCCATTAAGGACAAATTATTCTCCCGTGCAGCCAGGGATGGATGTCACAGATTAAGAACATAGCTTATCTAACTAGCAATAAACTGGTTGTGAATCTCTGGCTAGCTTCAGGGACAATGAATCCGTATTCTAATTGCTGTCATTTGTTCTGCATATTAGGTTAGATGAGGGGTTCCAAGGGAAAACTATTCCCTGGATTACGAGGCCTGTAAATAGCTCATTGCCTGCACTTAGTGAATTATTTATTGAAATATACGAACAACTTTAATAATTTAACCTTTTGGGTTGAGTCGTTTCTCGGCAAAGTATTGCAGTCTTTATGATCAGTAGATCTCACACCTACCTCATTACTTTGATGGATTTGGCAGTGTTTTACTTTGATGTATTTGGGGAGCGTTTAGTTTATTTTCCATTCCTAGACCTGGGATGATGGTTTCTTGATAGTATTCAAAGATGTTGTATATCTTCAATTTTCTTGCTAGTATCCCAGGAAGGATATCAGAAGTATCGTGTTTAGTCCTTTTGCAAAGTTTGCTTGGTATATCTTCTACAAATTATTAAGAAATTGGAGATATGCATTATATGAAATTCAAAGCTACCTTTAATGTCTTAAGGTGGCAAAATTATTGTGTAAACACTTGACTTTTCCTTCAGAAGTGGTTTCGTGGATACCAATTTATGACTAATAGTAATTTTTATGCCTCTCAGGAGGGTTACCTCACTTTTTGCGGTGGATTTTGGAGCAACTTTAGTATGGGTAAGAGTTCCTCTCAGACAAGTCTGTGAACCCTTTATTTGTTAATTTATTCAATTCAAATATTACTTGTGGATTTGGAACCATTGGGTTTAGAGAGGAGGTTAAAATCCTCCTCCTAGACCATTGTATTTTTTGAAAGATTTCTCCTAGACCATTGTTAATACTGCTGAAGCTTATCTTTCCTGTCTATCCCAAAAGTGTTCGTGGAATTGGAGAACATTTTTGATTGTGTGAAATGACTTGTGTCAACTTTCATAGTTGATCTTCAATTTAAAGTTGGGAGGAGATGCAATGTTTCCCTTTAGATAGAAATCGTAAACAATGTGACCAAGGTTCTCCAGAACTTTGGGAAGTAGTATTCCAAGTCTTTACCTCACTCATTGGTTTGCTGTTTGTCATGGTGTATGGTATAACTCATGTCATGCTATAGTTTTGAGACAATTTCTCAATTCCATAAAAGAGAACAAAAACACACATACCAATCACTTTCTTTCTGTTTATACAGGAATGGATGCTCAGATGTTGAATCCTGAACAAACAGTCAATCAGGTATGTGATGCATCACACGCTGTATAGTGATCCAAGGGTGTAATCGGATGATTATTGATCTTTCCCTCATTTCATACTGTAACCACTTATGTTTGCGCAAAATTAAATCACAGTTAGGAGAAGGATAAGTTCCATGGAGCCTTGCATTATCCCATTATAAATAAATAGACTGCAATCTAGTTGATAAGAAGTCATTTCAATTGTCTCTTTTTCTCTTCCTATAAGCATTTATATAATATGCAAAAGAAATTGTTTTAGGCTTGTCTAAGTACTGCTGTGAATATGTTCCTTCCTTCCAGTATGAACATCTGCGGCTCAGCTGTGCACAAGGATGGTTTTGTGTTTCCCTTCTGTATCCCTCTTCAAGGTTAGTAAACTCAAGTTGCCATTTAATTGAGAAGTGCCTATCCTTTTTAGGCTTTCTTCTGCTAATTTTTCCTTACTGTTACTAAGTACAGCGGTTCAACTTCCTATTAGGAGTTACTTTTTCTGGGGGTCTGTATCTTCACTTCATGTTTCTTTCCAAACTTTAGTCTGAATAGATGAAGTCTACTTTTGACAAATTATTCTGTTACATTTTATTATTTCTTGTAAAGAAGAAATCTTTACTGCGTTCTTGACTTATCCTATATCAATATCACTGTCTTCGCCAGGATTCCATAATTTAGATCTTTATGATTGCTTTTTCTGTATCCGAATTTAACAATGTTAGTGGTGGTTTCTATTAATTATATGCTTGTCGACTGTCTTTACTTCAGTACATCTTCTACACTACAAGCAAGTTCTTGGTACCTAAAATATTTTCACGCCTCTAGCTGGATCGTCCTTTTGACTTTTTCAAGGACTTGAGCAAATCCCATTTATAGCTTCTTTTGGGTGATATACTTCTTCCAAAGACATGGAAAGAAAAATGAGAGATGCAAAAAAACAAAGGAGAGATAAGATTTCGAATATGATGTTTCTTTAACATGACACAATGAAATGAGTTTTTTCCCACACCTCAAGTTAAGTTTTCTCTGTCCCACATGTTGTATGCTGAACGCAATGGTTAGTTTGTGAGCTACTCTTCAGTGGTATGCCCAAGTAAAATTGATAAAGAACACAATCTTTCGTTCCAGGAACTTAGCTAACATAGTAAAGGTGAAGATCATGAAGAGACATGGTGAATGGCAAGACCTACATGTGCCCCACAGGTAACTTGATGATTGAATATTTTAGATATAAACATACTTTAGCGTATATTTTGTGCTCAAATATTATACACGCTGTTGGTTTTCTAGCATGACTTATGTTTCATCTAAAGATGCAGATGAGACTTCTTGTGCAAATTAACTTTTCCCCTTGCATGAGTCAAACTAAATAAGGTCTCTTCATAAGTTCACTTGCGAAGTTCAACATATTAATTTAATCTGACGCACTAGAATACGAGATTCTGCATTTAGAATTCTTTGTCATTTTCTGCGGTTCTTGGAAAGCTCTATTCATCAAAACCAATAAAATGCTTTCTCATGCATACACCTATTCGCAAGCATATCCTTTTTCTATGGATTTACAATGCTTCTTAGGCACAGCACCATAGAATTGTAATGATTAATTAATGTATTTAGTTTCTTTCATCGCAAGTATAGTTTGCTGTTATACTAATAATATGGGAACCTCAGGGTTTAATAGATATGATTCATTGCTACTGGGATGCAGATTAAGATAACAATTCCATCATTTCTGCAGCTATTGCATGAAAAAGTAGCAAACATCCTTGAAAGATTTGTGGGAACGAAAATGGAAACTTTATACATTAATTTACTTCCTACTGCTAGTAATATGGATTACAAGTAATTTACTCCTCAAGAACCGTATGCCTAGTCAATCATCTTCCCCCTGCTCACTTTACGTATACTTTTCTATGTGAACAGAATCAGATGGATTTTATGTCTTAACTTGCCCTACTTTTCTGGTGGAACTAGTCCTTGGGGAATGCCGAACACAAAGAATAGGCGCGATGTGGGTTCCTATTACACTCTCTTGCTTGTCTGCCTGAAATTTCTTGATGTGATGCAACAAATTAGTTTTATGCTAGTTTCGTTTTTTTTTTCCCCACCTAAAATGTGGCAGAGAGGCTTGACTCCTCCGTATATTGATGATGGGCTTCTTGAGATTGTTGGTTTTCGAGATGCTTGGCACGCATTTGCTTTACATGCCCCAAACAGCCATGGAACTCGTCTAGCTCAGGTAAAGTTGCACGTTTTTATGAGCAATGTTATAGTGCATTGCTTTTATTACGTTCTTTTTGGCAATAGGTATACAGGGTCCGTTTTGAGTTTCACAAAAGTGCTGCTGATTCTACATGCATGAGCATTGATGGAGGACGATGGAGGCAACCCTTACCTTTAGATGATGAAACTTTGGTGGTTGAAATCTCTCACCATGGCCAGGTCAACATGCTTGCAACTGATGATTGCAGGTCTAGAAGTGTTTTTGATCCATCGTCTCTAGGCAGCTTTGACGAAAATTACACAAGTGATGAAGAAGAAGAGAGGAGGAAATTTGGTGCAGCGAATACATTCAAGATACCAGACGCCGTAGATATTGCTAATTTATCCTGAGATAGACGTGTACAGTGTAATACGACCATCCCTCCTCTCCTCTGTCTTTTTCTTTTGGACTAGCAGAGTAACACTGCACAAATGTACAGTAATAATGCCCTGTCAATTTAATTTGATATATTATCAGATAATTTTAATGTATAAGTAAATATGAGAAATTTAAAAATGTGTAATTAAGTTATAAGTAAAATTTAAAATTTTGTAATTAAATTATAAA
>JAOQMS010000179.1:43065068-43080231 GCA_027563885.1 Erythroxylum longipes | reverse complement strand
ACAATTTCTCTAAGGAAAATTTCCTGCAGAATCTTTCATTAAAGGCAATTTTTTTTTGGTCCCCCAAAATATCTGTTAACCCTCTCTTTTATACCCCTAAAGTGGCATATGAGAGTCCTAATTCTAATGTGAAAAGGATTGATTGAAATCCTTTTCTAAAGCTAACTTATTTTCTTTTCTAGCTAGACAAGAAAATCTGCCTAACTAGGAAAATTAAAATAAAATAAAACAGAAACAAATTCTAATGGGTATATGACAACATAACCAAATCCTAACAGATCGAGGACAACATAAACAAATCCTTATGGGTTCAATCTTTTATTAACTTCTTAATCTTCATCCCACCAAATTAGGAATTGTGGTTGACTAATATTTCGTCTTTTATTTCTTCTATATACTTTAAGTTCTTTTGTATTAAAAATATTTTAAAGTCAATAGTAAATGATTTGGTTATATTATGACATGGTTATATTCTCGCAGACTCGCACTACCACAGAAGTGGCAATTGACCAACTCTGATCATCATTTCTTTTCTTGCTACGGTTTGCAAAGTTAGTGCTTAAAAGTTCATGATTACTTGGAACCTAATATTTTAACATTTAAAATTTCCTAGGATATGCAGTTTATACGCTAGGAAACAAAGCAAAATAAAGAAAAAAGAGTTCTAGAACTAACTGAATTGCAAATATGGGAATTGATTCTTTTATTGGATTTTGGTTCCCTGTAGAAACAGAACTGGAAAAACTATTTTGTTACAAACACTTACCCGCATGACACTTCAAGTGTTCTGCAATGAGAGATCTCAAGGTGAATGTTGGTCTTCCATCTTGCTGGAAAATGTACAGCTAGTTGATTGATCCACAAGGCAGAGTAACACTCTTGCTGATGGGCTTCTGAGCTGTAGTTGAGCGAATTTCTTTTGTCTGTCTGATGTTAAGAAAATGTGCTTGATTTTTTTTGTTTCAGGTGAAATGTGCTCAAATCCTGCTTGAGGCTGGAGCGACCGTTGATGCACTGGATAAAAATAAGAATACTGCGCTTCACTATGCAGCAGGATATGGAAGAAAGGATTGTGTTGCCCTTCTTCTTGAAAATGGCACCGCCGTGTAAGTCAGTAGTTTAAACAAGTGATATTTTCTTCCGGCTTCACATTAACCAATTTTGTATTTGGGATATTATGGTGCAGTACGCTTCAGAACATGGATGGTAAGACTCCAATTGATGTTGCAAAGTTGAACAACCAGCATGAAGTTCTGAAATTGCTTGAAAAGGATGCCTTCCTTTAATAACTTGGGTTATGTTTGTGATTGTTATATTTGCTGTTGTAGTACTGTTTACATATTCTTAAGGGTTTTATGGTAACATAATCAGTAAAATTTCCCTACACGTGGGAATGATAGGCAGCCAACCAAAGCCATGAATACCATAATGTCATGGGAATGTTCCAGTACTACTTGTTATTCTTTGTTTTACCATTTCCAAAATGTAACTTATTGTGTTAATAATGTTCCCCTTCGGCTCCAAACATAAGACGCTTGCAGATGCCTGCCTCTTGATCAAACCTGAAAAGATAAAATGTGATGCACAGCTATGGTCTAGTACTTGGAACGAACACGTGTGAGAGGTACTCAGAATGTTAGAATTATAGTCCCTGACTCTGAAAGTTTTCATTGCCAAGTACATCTCTCAATCCGCTATTTGGATCAGGTCTGGACTGTAGAGATGATGACAAAGTGATTACAGTCCGGTCCAGTATGATTCGACAAGCAAAAGCCTGAAAGATGCTAAGATGTTGATCCGTACTAAAAGTCTAAAAGATTGGATAAGATAAAATAGTGATAAATACGCCTACCGAAAATAGACGCTTTGGCTGTGGTGGATATTACTGTTATGGGAAGGCACTATTCGTTGCATGGTATGTTGGGAAGGGACTAGAAGGAAATGGATTATGGATCATGAAACAGATGAAATAGATAATTGAATTGAGCTTAGAGTTACGATACATATGGATATGATGATTAGAATGTTGCACTGTCCTCATTCTTCTTCTAGTCCTCCTCGTCATCATCATCGGCTTGTTTTCTGCCACTCTACCAACAGTAACCTATCATCTACAGTTTCATACAAATGGAACGCAGTTTCCTTCTCATCATCGCTCTTTTTTCCTATGGATAATATGATTCTCGGTCCAACTACTACTAATATACCACTTGCCTCGCCCCACGAAAGAAATCAGGAGATTGAGGAACAGTTTGAAGGTTCAGATGATGGGGGTAGTGGTGGTGTTAATGGCGGCAAGTGGGGAAGTATCGTATCATCGTGCTTCGTAGGCGTGCTCACGGGCGTTTCAGTGGTACTCTTCAATAATGGAGTCCATCAGATACGCGACTTCTTCTGGGATGGAATTCCCTATGGAATTGGACGGGCGTCCACTTGGTTAAGGGACGAAACCCTCGGCCTCGGCTCCAGTTGGACCACTCGAGTCATCTTGGTGCCTGCCTGTGGTGGCTTCATTGTTAGCCTTTTGAAAGCAATTCAAAATGCTCTTGCTCTGTCCGACTACAACAAGCCTCCGTCTCTTCTTCTGCTGCTTGTTTCACCCTGGGCACTGGGAATTCTCTGGGGCCTGAAGGTCCTAGCGTCGAGATTGGGTCATCCGTTGCCAAGGCAGTGTCTTCCCTCTCTCTATTTCGTCTTCCGAATTCCCAGTCTAAGCTTTCTCTTTTGGCTGCTGGCTCCGCTGCTGGCCTCTCTTCTGGTTTTTCCATCTTTCCTTTTTTTTTTTTTCCCTACCATTATCAACAATGCTACTCATCTGTTTACTTATTACGTTGTGTATATCTATGCTATGCTTCTCACCCCTTTCTCATCTCTCAGGATTCAATGCTGCTGTTGCCGGTTGTTTCTTCGCTGTAGAGTCAGTTCTGTGGCCATCTCCATCAGATTTTTCCATGTCTACTACTAACACCACTTCTATGGTTATAATAAGCGCTGTGATTGCTTCTGTTGTATCAGAAGTTGGACTTGGTTCTGAACCTGCCTTTACGGTCCCAGACTATGATTTTCGCTCTCCTGGGGGTAAAACTCTCACGTCTTTTGTTCTTTTCCATCTTTCTGTTACCTTACCTTCATCTTCACCGGTCCTCGGTCACTTTTTCAAAGTTATACCCTGTGGTCCTGATCTGAAATGTGTTCTTATGCAAGTCAACGATTCTCTCTTCTATCATTTCTGATCACGTTCTCTTCCATCTAAACTGAGCAACTCCCTTTACGTTCTGATTTAAAAACGTTCTCTGAACCTACACAAAGATCACTATATGCCATTCTGCCTTCCACAAAATTTTGCGAAGGTGGTAGCGTTCAGTCAATTTTTCCCTACTGCTACCTGTTAGTGTGTCATTGTCATGGCAACTATGGTTGAGATTATTGCTGCATTCAGTTGTAGCATTCCCATGGAGAGCATTTTTTTTGGTTCAAAGTGTCAACTTTCCATGATGAAGCTTAATACATGTTCTAAATATCAACTGTGCAAGGAAATGTTGATTAGATGTGCTATTTGGAACTGAATAATTTATTTGGGACAAACAGTAGCTAGCCAACTTTATGTTTAAAGATACCAAATACCCATGTCCTAAATATAAAGATGAAGATTTGATTTTACCGTTAAAGATGTTCCTTTTCAATTTCAGAGCTCCCATTGTATCTATTGCTGGGCATCATATGTGGCTGCGTTTCGCTGACCCTGTCTAAATGCACATCGTTTATGCTTACACTTGTTAACAATATTCACCAGTCTGTTGGCCCACCAAAGGCCATGTTCCCTGTTCTGGGTGGCTTAGCTACTGGGATAATAGCTTTGGCGTATCCTGAAATCCTTTACTGGGGTTTTGAGAATATTGATATTCTGTTGGAGTCCCGGCCACTTGTGAAAGGCCTCTCAGCTGAGTTGTTGCTTCAGCTGGTAGGAATCAAGATAGTAGTAACTTCTTTATGCCAGGCATCCGGATTGGTAGGAGGATATTATGCGCCATCCCTCTTTATCGGTGCCGCAACTGGTATGGCATATGGGAAACTAATTAGTTTTGTAGTCAGTCAGTCTGAGGCAACATTTCGATTTTCTGTCTTCGAATTGGCATCGCCTCAAGCATACGGCCTGGTATGGTTCTTCACAAAATTGTGTATGTGGTCTAGAAGTCAGAACTACTGGATCATTTAATAGCATTTTTATGTTTTCCTTTGTTGGCGAATTGCAACGCCAGTTGCATGTTTAAGTTTGTTGTCATTAGAACTTTCTCTTAGCCTGTGCTGACTGCAATTCTGCTGTGCCTTTTACACTTTTGATGAATAGTTTGGAAGTTGCACTGGGAAATTAAGTACGTCTGAATCAGCTATCATCTTATCCGATTGCAGGTTGGAATGGCTGCAACTCTTGCCGGGGTGTGTCAGGTACCTCTTACTGCTGTGTTACTGCTATTTGAGCTAACACAAGATTATCGTATAGTTCTACCGCTGTTAGGAGCTGTAGGATTGTCTTCATGGATTACATCTGGGCAAACAACAAGAGTAGATACCAGTAAACTCATTCAAGGAAATATTGTTCCAAGTGAAAAATCGGAAGGCATTTTCCCTGATTCAATTGAGCAGTCTTCTGATTATGTACTTCCTGACAAGCCAACTTCTGCGAATTACATCTGCAAAATTGAGAGTTCTCTTTGTGTAGATGATTCTTCTGTTGAAATTGAAGTATTCTTAAAGACTATCCATGTCTCAGATGCCATGATAACAAGATTTGTAACTGTTCTTATGAGCACTTCACTAAGTGAAGCGGTGGCTCTTATGCTTGCGGAGAAGCAGTCTTGTGCAATGATTGTCGATATTGATAATAAGTTGATTGGTTTATTTACACTCAATCACATAGAAGACTTCAGCAAAACGGCAAAACTAACAGACAAGAGGACCAAGGTAGAAAGATTCTTCTCATCAAAAAGTTTCTAAAACTGTTTTGTAAACATCTCCCTGTCTTGAACAGTATTATTTCTCTCAAAATTAAATGCAAAAATGAGTTCATAGTCCTTTTGTAGTTTTTGCAACAAAAGTGAGGAAGGTAAGGAAAATGGGAATTGTTTTTTATCTATTCTGTTACAAAGGATTTAAGGTTCCCTTAGCAAAATTCTTTTGGTTCTTTAATGATGCAGCTTTAAGTTGATGCCGACTATTTGTAAACTATTTCTTTCTCTCTCTACATTTAACCGAATAAATCTCAATAAGTTTCAAGTATAGAGATTTTAGTCTTCCTTTTCTGGAGTGCCAGAGTGCCTGTTGAGTAAGCAAATTGAATTTCCCTAACATTCTTTGGAATTAATATTGAAGAAGGCTGCTTTTGTTTCAGGACTTTTTAGTATCTGAAATGTGTTCTTTGGATGGCCAAAAATGTCTAGTAACATGGACTGCCAGGCCAAGTATGGATCTTCTGTCTGTCCAAATGCTCATGGACATGCGAGGTATAAAATGTGTCCCAGTTGTTTCAGAGCACGTTAAAGGCCAGAAGCATCCTGTTGGCTTCTTGGATCGAGAATGTATCAGTCTAACGTGCAGGTGTGTTGATATTCTTTCGATGCTGTCTTAATTGGAAACTTCTAGCTAGCTGCAAGACTGTCATGTTACACGCTGCATCTCTATCTTTGTTAATTTCAGCTGTAGTTATGCACTGTCTGCTTCAACAAGTCTATATCTTAATTGGAAATTAAGATAATGTGTTTTTGTTCCTCTTGACTTGACTATATATTTGTGAAAGTAGTTTTATCGTTATACAAAACTATGTTTGTAACACTCAAGTCTTGACTCCTTTGGTGTCTGGTGTAGATGTTAGCTCCTTTGATGGCTGGTGTAGATGTTATCTTTCCTTTAAAACTTTTTTTCTAGTAGGAAGCCAATATATTGGTGTCTAAAACTTAGGTTTATCTTGTTCAATGTTTACATACGGAGAAGAAAATTGCATTCTGCATCGGAAAAATTGTGTTTGAACCATCATCCAATGTATTACTATTTTCTCATCTTTTTGGCGGATTGGTACAGGGCTGTGGCAGCCCGAGAATCCTTAGATGGTGCCAAGTCCTGAAAACCAAAGGCATGAACGATGACGTAGAGTAACTCCCTAGCTATCCTCGTGGAGCAGTACCTACCTATCCCAGTTAAAGACCCTTCAACGCTCTGTCCTGCAGTGTCTTTAACAGGAGGTATGGTGCGACGTGAAATACAGAAAACTGGTAACGACATTCTTTGTTCTTGCACGATCATTTATTTAGCTGTAATGAAAAAGGTTTATTATGTAGATAAGTAGCTAATTGCCTTTAAATTCGCAGGCTGATTCAAAACTTACTTTGGCTATTGCTGAAACTCCACATTATTTCATAGCAGATTGACTAGACCTGATGGAACATTGAGCTTTAAATTTCTTCTATTACCATCTTAATCAATCACATTTTGTCAATTTTTACGTAGGAATCTGAACATACAGCCGACGAAGTTCTCACTGGCGTGGCAACTGCCGTCTACCACAAAAGGTAAGCATCATACCCACCAGTCTTACTCAGGATTAAGGTATAAGTTGGGGACAGAGCTCCAGTATGGCAAAATAATCATTTAGAAGTCCAGCTGCATACCTGCTAGTATTAAGGCATGGCTTTGCTGTATGAAACTATACTCGGTTGAGCCTACCTTTAAGATTGCAAAGGCGCAGTTAATAAGCCCTTCTCTCAGCTGCTTGCTTAGACGGATCCATGCCTATGTTGATTTAATGCTAGTAAATTTTAATTTAATTACTAAATTCATAACACTTATCATTCAATTAAAACTCTATAACCAAGTTAAAAGACATATAACAATATTTTTAAAATATGTATAAGAAAAAAATACATCTAAATATTTTTTCTAATACCGCACAAATTTAGCGAACAAAATCCGACGACATATCACTAACTTGTAGTTCAGGCAACTTTTTGACATTATGGCTTGGACTACGTCTAGTCATTTACTAACATCGACCTATCCTGTTCAACTTTCAGACTTAGTTGCATCTATTTTCACTGAGCTCAAATCTAATGCTTGCAAATGACACTATTAGTAAAACCTATTAGTCAGAAAGCATCTTTCTACAGACTGGAGATGAATATATAATCGCGTCGTTCTTAACTTATACTATTACCTTTCCACCTGCACACCTGCATTCTCTTCTGTCACAAGGTGTAATCTTCGTGAAGCTCAGGAAACTTTAGTCGGTGAAACCTTACCTCCAGAGAATCTAGAATCTATGATTAATTTAGCTAGCAACCTACATTATGAGGATACATACGTATAACCCTCTATTATGGAAACCGACACATGTATGGTAATTTGTTTATGCTCTCGTATGCTCAAATTCTATAAACAAGTACCGACCATCCAACAACAATAGCTCCCAGTCAACCTTCCACCACCAGAAGGCGTGAAAGCACAAAATTAAGATTGTCCAAAAGTTTAGTTTTTTGAAACGGAATTACATAGCTTGTTAAATCCACTAAACATCATGATAAATTAAGAATAAAGCAGATATAAGGTTCAATGTTATGAGAATTATCTACAATATTACCATGTCAGTCTGAGAAACCTCAAACTTGTAGGGTTACTGTTTTCCATAAAATATGAATGCTAGTAAAAAATATATATTAAAGCAAAAAGAAATAACTTGATAGTACTCGTGCTGTGTGGCGTCAATAAAATATGTGGCGTGAATATTTGTTTTCTGTGTTAATCGGGCCAACAGGAAGAGTACAATCCGGACAAATAATGCTCAATAGTACTCATGCTGTGGCATCTTGTCATCAGCTTCCACTCCTAGAGCAAGTCCTGTGTCTTAAGCCAGGTATGTGGAGAACAAATTCGCCAGACGAGTGAATTTCAAAAGAATCAATATTGGGATTTCACAAAAGAGCTAAATTTTCTTAACAACTTGTCAACCATATCATTCTTCGCCATGGAAAATATAGCTCATCACCTGCACAGGGCGAAACTTCAGATCACCACTTAGCAATATCATTAATGGCACATTGAAAGATTGAAGCATCCTAATCTATCACCAGACAATGAGACAGCACCACATTGAAGAAACACAGCGCCGGGCTTAACTTTGCCAGTTATGAGTTTGAATAACTAACAAGGAGAGAGCATAAAGAGAGTAGTATTTTCCGTATCCCATATCCAGTATATCCGTAAATCTGCTATCCCGGGAAAATAATCTCCGGACTTATGAAACATTCACGAATCTAATCGCCATGGTGAATGCTTATGAAACATTCATGAGTCTAATCACCCTGGTGAATGTCCATATCCAAGCAATATATGACCTTAGCAATTGAAATACCAAGAAAATATTTCCATAACATAAGCTAAAATTTAATACCACTAGGTTGGGATTGGGAACACAAACTAGGCCGTACCCACAAAAAGATAACATCAGCAAGTAGAGTGAAAATCCAGTTGCGTTCTTTTGCACCATCCAAAATAGAGTAGAATCTAGTAGTCACTTTATATCACACTGCCTGCCTCCCATCTCCAACTAGGTATTCTCCATATTGGTTCAAGGGCGATCCTCTATGAATATCTTCAAGTAACAGAGCCACCACAAACGTAACACTTAAAAAGAGGAAACCAGTCGGCGCCTAATTAAGAGAGGCAGAATAAGGCAAGAAAAGGGGGGGAAAAATGAAGGAAGAAAGCCCACTGAAGGAGTAGTTTATTTATGAGTCCTTAAGACCGGTTCAACTGCCGCTGAAGAAGTAGAACTCCTTTCCTAGTCAAAAAGGAAATCGGAATAATGATTTCATAATGAACCATTAAGGCAGCCAAAACCTTTGCCGCTGCTTCTTTTTCTTCTTATTCTTCGGAGTAGAGTAGTTTCTGAGATTCAGTAAGGAAGGCGGCGGGAAAATTTTAGTCGCAAAGCGAATATATATGGATACGATATGCGTCTGAAAATTAAAAGAGTTTCAGAAACAGATAAAGGATTGGTGACGCCCAAATATTACGGAATTCTTGGGACATGGACATGGGTTGGTCACTTTGGTTCATCAGTCGGATCAAATAAAATTCATAACATTTCATTCATTCCATCGTCACTGCTTTCTGGCGTTGGCAAAGTCTTGTACATGATCTCAGCAGTAACTCGTTTTTGACCGCAGAATTGAGAGTACAAATCGTTATGATTGAAGGTTTACAATGAGAGGCTTATTCATATTCTGTTATACCTATATATACATACTTGAGGGAGCGAGGACCGCAAGTCATGATGTAAATAACCAGAAACCCATGATTTGAAACAAACCACCTTTGCTTCATAAGAGTATAAATCTAATCCCACACAAGACTAATTACATTGAAACATATCTTCTAAATGCTGTCTTTTACACTAATCTTAATGTTTTGCACTTTGACCGACAACTGTAGCTTATGATTCTCAATGTCTTTTAAAACTGAAAGCAAATTAGCCCGATAAACATCACACTTCCTATTTGCAAATTCCAGCTCAGTGGTAAGTTGTTGGATTCTATTGTCCATATCTTCCTGCAAAAGACAAAAATGATGAAATGTAGGAGATTGTGACATTTTAAATACAAGTTTTGGTACAATTTTGCGTCTAAATGATCATGGATAGGCCCTTTTGAGCAAAATTATTGAATGAAGACTTGCACACAAACATGGACAAGCATGGACACCCTTTCTCACACATGATAACTCTCCCTGTGTCTTGTATTGCAATGAGAATGCAGTATGATTGTAATAATGCGTTTCCAACAATGCAAACATCCCCCAAAGTATTATCAAAACTCATAATCCACATAAATTAGATGGGCTTCAGCTAACCTACAGATATTTGAGTAGCAAATGAAGACAGTAACAAGAAAAGGGAAGCAAGTGAAATAACAATTTTCGTGTGTCCTAAAAACAAAATTTATAAAGCCAAATGAGGAAAAAGACGTCTAACCTCAGACAAATGCTGGCCAGAGCTCCCCAAATGATTAGCATTGATATAACTCACCCTATTTCCATTACTTCCCAAGTCCCCCCTATTACGGCTATTTATCAGCCCACTTTTCCCTTCATTTTTTGTCGCAATCACAACTTTTCTCAGAGCGTCTTGTATAGCAACCATCGCAACATTGTAAATTTCAAGGGATTTGGAACCTTCATCAACAAATTTGAGGGCCTCATGTCGAAGGGTATTATACCGGACAGTATGAGATTCCAGATAATTCATATATACATCAGTATAACGTTCTTCCAGTACGACATTACTCTTGGCATTCCTTGTCCACCGTTTTATAATGTAATGGGATGGAAGTGAAAGCACATTGGTTACTCTGAAGACTGCCAATACGTGCCTGCAAAGAAGACCTGAGAACTCAAACATCTGGCAGCTACAAGTAGCCTTCATCTCCATAACGTTGAATTTGACATAATAAGATCTATGATCTTCCCCAAACTTTGCAACTTGATAGATAATACTCTCTCCATCATCTTCTGCTTTAGTTGCCATGAAAGTTAGGGTCCCAACCAACTCCTCTTGAAATCTCATAAACAATTTCCTAGTGTATAGCTCAGATGCCTGCTTCTCCATTGGAGATGGGGTCTTTAAAAATGGGGAAGTGTTCATTGTGTCATAATCTGCTTTTACTTCTTTCTCATTCCGACTCTCCAGAGCTTTCTCATAAAGTTTAAAGAATTGACCCAAATTGGTTGATGCATTGATGTAACCGTCGAAGTATGAGTTCATACTATCACTTCGCTGGGTAATAGACATCTCTGCAAAAAAAGTGTCTCGCAAGTATACTGGGACCCACTGTCTACGATCTCCATATAACGTCTGAAGCCACTCATGATCCCGGAGTTCATATCTATCTACAAGTGCCAACCAGCAGGATTCAAATTCCTCAATTGACTCAGTCAAGTTAACAGATTTATGAAAATCTGCCTCAAAACTTGGGTATTTGAAGAACATATGTGATAACTTTTCCTGACATTTCTTGAAAATGTGCCATTTGCAAAAGCGAAGGCGGGTATCTGGAAAAACTTGCATGACGGCTGAGCTTATGACAGCATCATGATCAGTGGTCATCGAAACTGGATGGCGACCAGACATAGCCATAAGCCATGTCCTAAACAACCAAACAAATGATGCTTCTGTTTCATTTATTAGGAAAGCACAACCAAACAAAACAGGCTGTCCATGATGGTTAACCCCAGTGAAGGGTGCAAAGGGCAAGCGATATCTATTAGACCGATAGGTGGTGTCAAATGTAACAGTGTCACCAAAATAAGTATAGTTTGCTCTAGCTTTTGGATCTGCCCAGAACACATTGCCGGTGCACTGGTCCTCGTCCCCCTGCACAGCGTAAAAGAAGTTTGAGTTCTCATTGTGCATTTGCCTCAAGTAATCCAAAAGTAGTTGGATGTCTCCTTCTAAGCTCCTCTGACGATTATTCCTCATGTAATTCCTGCAATCAACCTCTGTAAAACCAACTTTACTAATTCCACCATACTCCTTTATCAAGGCAGACATTATTCTACGAGGACCCATTCCAGCAGCTTGCAATGTATCAATTAAGGTCTTAGCGGGACCAGAGATTTGCCTGTGGGAACGAAGGCAATGAACCTGATCAGGCGGGACAAGCTCATGATTATGCTCTCTAACAAATCCAGATACAACCCATTTGCCAGAATCCTGCATCTTAACAGACAAAGATGCTTTGCATCCAACTCTAGTAATGGTGCGGGGGCGCTTGATCTCTCTATCTTTAGTTCGCTTTTCATTTAAATTTCTGAACCCTTCTTTAGCACAGACAAATTGTCTCTGTATGATGGCCCCATCACGACGTGAACGGCGGGAAGAGCTGACACGGGTGCTAAATCCAACTCGCCTAGCATAAGAGTTGTAGAAGGCCTTGGCCGCCTCTTCAGACTCAAATTCCATGCCCTCATAAGGCTCGAGATCCTGAAGGTCACCCTCGGGAAGGTAAATGAGAGGAGTGGAAGCACCAGGAAGAGGAGATGGTGGTGGAAAGCTGTCAGCCATATTGTCATCATCATCGAGGGGGTGCTCAATATTCAGACCACCACTCTCGTTGTCGTCGTCGTCGTCATCATCATCATCTGCGTCATGATGACTACTGGCAACACCTAAACCTATATCGAATTCAAGTACCTCGCTTTCCATTGAAGAAAAAAATTCAAACCCAGTTCACTAATTCATGAGAGAAGTGCAGTTATTTCAGAAAGCATCATTGCAATATAAAATATAGTACAGGACTTATTTAGCTAAGAAGATGAAAGAACTGACCTGTCCAGTATGTAAGAAGTTAAGTCTTTTAGCTTTGTTGATTTGACTCGAAAACGTTAGTTGACTTGAAGACGCAGATGTTGATGATGATGGAGTGCTGTCGTTGTTGTCGCAATGCTAGGGTTCGGAGAAAAAGACCTAAAGGATAATATAAAAAGTTGCAAGCAAACTAAAATCAAATTGTTTGGGGGTAGACGATGGATGGAATACAGTTGCTCCGGCCACCGGATAACCGCGGACGACACGCTAGAGGCAGCCTACGCCTAGAGGAGAAGAGAAGAGAAGAAGAGAGAGAGCGCGTGGACGTGGGGAAACTCAAAAGAGCTGCTCTCCTTTGGGCCCTTCCGAACCAAAAATGTCTCCATCTCCTCTGCACCGTTGGATCGGATGGTTAGTTATCGTTGATTGTAAGTTTACCTTTCGGCCCTTAACATCTCTCACTTTTCCCTCTTTAGCTCACGCATGCAAAATACCATAATCAGAATCACTGGTCAAGAAACGCTCTTTCTTTCCTTCTCTCTCGCCTTTCAAAATTCAAACGCTTATTGTGCTTATTATTACCGTTTTTGTTTAAATAAACAGCAGAATAAAAGAGAAGAGGAGGAAGGAGAGAATAAAAGAGAAGAGGAGGAAGTAACGGAATAGAATAGAATAGAATGTAAGGGAATGATTTATAATAGAATGGAATGTAATATAGTGAAAAGTTGTTTGAGAGGGATGAAAAGGTTCATAATGTAACGTAATAAATTCTTGTTTAGAAGATGAATAAAATAAAATGTAATATATAATAAATAATTATTATATTTTTGATATTAAAATGGTTGTTACAAGAAATTTAACGCTATGACTTTATATATATATATATGATCTACATATTTTTTTCTAAAATTTATACACATGGCCAATAAACTTTGTCCATTATATATACTATGGTTACCAAACTTTTTCTATTTATAAACATAAATGGCAACAAACTTTTTTCTTGTATGTATATACGTACAGATGGTTACCAAATTTTTTCTAACATATATAAACACATTGTTAGTGACTGATTTTCTTATGTATCGAACCCATTCTTAACATTTTATAGGCTCTGAGTAAAGTAAAAAAGGACCTTTATTTTACTTCTTTTTGTTCTTTATAAAGGTTTTCATAAAGAACAAAATAAGACAACATAGAGCCTTTTTTATTGCTATTTATGAGAGTCAAGAGTAGAGAATGACCTTACTTTATTTTTTTAAGAGTGGGTCCTGGGCAAATGTCCTGCTTGCTCTTGCCCAAAGTCAGCCTGCTATGTATATATACACACATGGCTAGAAAACTTTTTCCAATATATTCACACACATGGAAATGAAAAAATTTCCCGTAAATTTATACACATGGTCATTAAATTTTTTCCATTATATATACACAAATGCCCAACAAATATTTTTCTTATATATACATATAGTATGGCTTTGGATATATTTTCTAATATATATACACACATGGCTAACTAAAAAAAATTCTTTATATATATATATATATATATATGGCCGATAAAGTTTTCCTGATATATATACCCACATGACAATGAAACTTTTCCTACATATATACATACACATGACTAACAAGCATTTTCTAATACATATACACACATGGCAACTAAACTTTTTTCCTTTCTATATACACACATGATCACCAAATTGTTTCCTATACACACACACACACACACACACACATATTGCATCAAAAAAATTCGCTATATATATAATCACATGGTCATTAAACTTTTTTTGATATATATATACAAGACTAGCAAACATTTATACATATATATGTATATACACATAAACAGGCACCAAACATTTTCAAATATATATACATATGACTAGAAAATGCTTTTCAATATAGGTAGACACATGATTAGCAAATATTTTCACATATATATATATATATGCACATCATTGAAACTTTTTTCCAAGATATATATACATATGTTCATCAAACTTTTTCCATTATATATATTCCCATGTCCAATAAACATTTATTTATATACATAGATAGCCAGAAAACTTTTTCCATTATGCGTATACATACAGTCAACAAACATTTCCTTATATGTATAAACATATGGTTAGCAAATGAAGAATGTGTTTGGGTGAAGAGGAAGAGAAATATCTGTGAGGCAAATAAGGGTAATTTTGTAGTATAGTGGAAGTGAGTTTGGATGAGTTTTCTTCTTTCTTGCAAACAACTTTTTGGAAGGGTGGGCAGGGAGTGGGTTGTAACATCTCACTACCATAAGGTATGTACCTACGCTTTTAGGGATATAACCTACGATAATAGTATGTTAGAGCAATACGAACCTAACTTACACACATGGCATCGTGTAACATATTCGAAATCATTATCATTTTGTCTTAAGACATTCACTTCATTTCCTGATAAAACAGATACAATATCGTTCTCAATGCTTGTTTACAAAACGCTAAACAGGTTATCTAACAACCTTACAAAATGATGACAACTAGTTTCCTTCGGGAGTCAGCTGACGGACCACTGATCCATCTCTTAGTCTTCAGACACGTTACGTCCTACTTACACCTTAAGTCTCCTGTCTTGTACCTGAAAAGTCACGGTATAATTTTTGATGAGTTTTGCGAACTCAATAAGTGAACCATCATTGATGAATTCACCGGATTACGCAAAAATAGCACATAATTCCCAGTTATTCAGTCAAGTAGATAAGCATTTATTCAAAAGGAGCATAACAGAAGGTCATACATTGTGCACGTAACTGCATGTAACATG
>JAOQMS010000179.1:43035784-43053284 GCA_027563885.1 Erythroxylum longipes | reverse complement strand
AATAAGGATTAGGGTTTCTCTATAAATAGAGAACCTATGTCTTATTAGAATACATACGAAAAACCCTAGCCACCAGCGGTTCGTTTTCGGAGAGAAAAATTGTGCTGCGTTCAAAAGGTGTTTTGGAACGTGCTAGCACACATAAGCCGCTTCCGGGATTGTTCATCCTTGTGTGGATACTGGTAGAGGACGTTCGCACATCGCCGCATCTACAAATCTGAAAAACAAATGCCAAACCGTGTCAAGAGGTAAATTCGTACTTGTTATGTGTTTTCGGTTATATATTTTGTTGTATAATATGGCCTATTCCGCTACGTATTATGAATACACGGGCCATAAGCGATCCAACACATTAATTATATCTTAATTACACCTTAATCATACTTCAATTCTTCATCAATTTCATCTCCAATTCCAAATTAAAATCATTCAATTGGTAGATTATAAACTATTTATCTTTCATGTATACAGAAACCAAACATAAACTTTCATTCACTTAATCTAATCATATATATAGTCCTAGTTTTTTCCAAATTCAAGAGCACTTCACTAGCAAATTTCTTTAGCATAAATTCACCTTCCTTTAAACTTCAAATCTCAATCTAAATAATCCATATAGCAACTTATAACCTACGGTTCTCATGCATAAAAAACAAAACAGAAAAGTATACAATTCATGTATCATTTTTTCAGCACAGTTCATCATCAACACTATATGCTATCCATCCCAATTTAATCATCATAAACTTTCTATTACAACATGCCACAAAGATCAGTACTTTACTTACTTCTTTAGGTCAAGTTCCACCTCAATTCATCAAGTCTACTTTGCCTTATATCCATGCAAGATCATCTAAAATACAAGGTGGGAATTGGATGGGTTTTCAGCAAGGATAAAAGACAACAACATGTACAACAATGATCTGGTTATATAAATATCTTTATGAAGGTAAAAGCATGGATTTTGGTGTGGCAATTAAACAAAACTTAGGCAAAATGCAAAGATGTAAGAGGAGCAAGCTTTCAACTATAAGAGAAGAAGAAGAGAGTTTTAGTAGAAAGTTACAAACGAAACAACTTGCCATGTGTGTGTCATATGGTGTGATTAGTGTTAGGAAACTTGTCAAGAGTCAAGGCCAGTTACATGTCCTCTCTTCATGCTACCATTTGTCACCTAAATCTTAAGCCATTTGTCACTCAATCTTTAAGCCATTTGTCACTTAATCTCTATTGCCATGTGTAACTTATTTCATAGGATTAGTCTTCCTAAATTTCCATATGTGAATTTGACATTTTTCCTAAACTAAATGCACATTTTAATCCATAAATTTTCCAATTGTAACAGTTAATTCCAAATTTACTAATTATAATCCACCAAACCAAAATTCAAAATATAAGCAATACACATTTCACATCATGATCATTTAAAACCTTTCATACCCCGTAATATGTCAATTGAGTGCACATACAATCTTCGTAATGTTTTCTAAATCATGATTCATGTGTGCATATAAATATTATGCATGTGAATGAAATGCATTTCATAAATTCTTAAATGATATGACTAATGTGCAATAATCTAAGGCTTTAACCCTTAGTATGGAAACTGACTATTATAAGCGGGACACATCTATTACTGCTTTTTGGATGGACTTTTGGGCTATCTTCAAATCCCAATCACTTTGGAGGATCAAGAGAAAACAACCTTCACATGTTCTTATGGTACGTTGGCTTATAAGGTCAACGTCCTTTGGATTATGCAATGCACATGCTACATTTTAAAGGTACATGATCTTTGATGATTTGCTCGAGGAAATAATGGAGGCATTAATGGACGACTTTTCTATTTTTAGTGATTCTTTTAATTTATTTCTCCATAATTTAGAAAAAGTGTTAATGATATATGAGAAAACAAATATAGTGCTTAATTGGGAAAAATGTCATTTTATGGTGCAAGAGAGCATAGTTTTAGGCCATAAGATTTCTTATTGGGGTATTGAGGTAGATAAAGCAAAAATTAAAGTTATAGCGAAATTACCATCCCGTTCTTCAGTTAGGACTATTTGAAGCAATATGAACCAACACAATCATGTACAGTGACTGCTTAAGTCTCTATAAATGTATGGAGATTTGAAGAATATTGTTCCTGATTGTGTGAAGTTACACACTAGTGTATATTGACATACAAGGCCGTGTATTTTATTGTGTAAGTCTATATGCCCACATAAAATCATGAATTAAGGTGTTTTTAGAGATACATGGTCATTTACATGATTGTTTATATTGACTATGTATATCCTAGAAACACTATTTTTATTGTAAAAGGAAATGAACAAAGGCAAAACAAAGGGAGGTGAGTTTTAGAGCAATTTTGAGTCATAAGAAACACAAAGAGGTAGCAATTCATAGTAAGAGACAAGGAAAACATGAAGATGATGTCAAAAGATTCGATAGAGAGCTTCGTTAATTCCAAATTGCAAGAAGAGTCATTAAAAGAAAAAGGGATATTTAGAATTATGATTTCTTTGCTTTCTAGTTATTCTTCTGAATATTTGCCATTGATTTCATTTTCTATAGATAAGAACTAATTTGTTTAGTGTCTTGTGATTGAGGTTTGGTTGTGAGTAAGTTTAATTATTAACCCTTGATAATCCGCAAGTGCATGGTTCGTTAATATAGTAACAAAGGTGTAGATCCCATGAGGAGGGAACTAATCTAATCCTAAAATCTAATGCCAGAAACAAATGATAAGAATTTAAGATGCAACATAACTAATACGAGAATTTAATTCAATTAGTCAGATTAAGAATCAAACATGAAAATACTAATTATTAAGTAATTTGCAACACACCCAAGAATCAATCGAAGGAAATTACTAATTGAGAGGAAGGGAATTTTACCTATCCTTAATGCTAACCTAATTAATTATGAGTTATTGGATTGTTGGTTCTAGACTATCTTCGGTTTGATTACTCTCTCCCGAGTTATAACCATTCACCCTAAATTATAAACCTTAATCAGATTATGGAGGCTGCAATCTCTCAATTCACAAACTATCCAAAACCTTGATTAGTTATGAAGTTCTCTAATAAACTATCAGAAACCTATACAAGATCTCTCTTCGCATAAGTTATCGATCTGATTTAATTCTAGTTTCTATTAAATCACTTAACTCTCGTTAGTCCAATTTAATCATTTTTCATTCGATTCACCCTCTCAGTTTATTATCAAATTATGGAATAGCAGAATCAAAGCACAATAATATCTAATAAATACATAAACAATCAAATTCTCATTAAATCAAGAATAAAATTTAAAGGTGAGTTTTGAACATTCTCGGCATTCTAGATCCTATCATCAACTGTTCAATCCAATTCTATAAAATAATAAAACTGAAATGAACAGGAAATAGAATGTAAAATGGATGACGGGAGGCAGTGACGTCGGGAAACCTCTTGATCTGGAAAGTACTTCGAGTCAGCTTCTTTTGCTCTTCTTTCTTCCTTCTTCTCTTCGTCTATCTCTCGATGATCTCTCTTTAGGGTTCTCAAGGTGATGATGCAAAAAGCTCCTTCTCTACCTCTTTCTCTGCTTTTTATATCCTCTTGTATTTTGGGTAACCCCAGGGTTTTTTGGGGTTCAAAAGGTCCAAAAAAATCCCTCGAAACTTGAAGTTCATGAGTGCCTGCACGTCTGCTTGACGTAGGCCACAATCATGGGCCATTCCTTAGGCTTCTATCACAATCGTGGCGTGTAGGCAATGATTGTGGGCTAAATCTGGTGCTTTTGTCACGATCGCGGCCTGACATGCCATAATCGTGGGCCATTGTTTTAGCCTGAATGTCTCTGAAACTCAACCATTCTTTAATGTTGACCCTAAAATACTACCAAAGACATCAAGGTACCTTAAAAATATAATCTTTAAGCTCAAGGAATTGTACTAACCCATAAAGCACTTAAAACATAAATAATTAACAAACTAACACAATTCTAACCTAAATACATACTAAATGATTGAATTAACTACTAAACATGTATCAAACTAAGCACTAAAACATGATGCAATTTACACTTATCATCTTAGTGTGATGAACCCTAGGCTATTTTAACAATATGATTTGATCTTTTATTTAATGCAATTTTATTGATTGATTTATTACGATTCAATTGTATGTTATATTCTTGTTCCAATATATCTAGAATATTAGTTCATGATTTGATTTCATATGATTGAGATTAAGAAATCCTATTGCATGAATATATTTACCATAATTGGAAGGTCAAAATATATCCTCTAGATTAGGCTTCAAAAATCAATAATGAAATCATAAGAGTTTTAACTAGAAAGAGATTTCAATTAATCAACTTAGGGTTAGTTGTTAATAGTCTTGAGAAAGATATTAACATAAGATAAGAATTTCCATGGTCCAACAATCAATAATTTAATTGCATGATAAAAGGTTAGTGTTTAATATATACTAGGGGGATTCGTCACCTAGGTACTAATTATATATCGACTCATCGTAGTATTTTCTTTATCTTAGTTCATTATTGTGTTAGCTATCACTACACCATACACTAGCAGTTAAAACTTATAAATTCTTATAAGAATAAAAAAATCATTATGACTACCCAAATATTAAGAATGTCATAATGGTTTTAACTAACCATTCTATGCATGATTTTTTTGTATAATTAAAACCTTTCATCATATAATGTTTTAATTGGACATAAAGCATGAAATTGATATCTCTACTGTATTTGAACTTAATCATGTTAGTTCTCCATCATAGTCATTGATTCCATTAATGACATTTGAAAGCTATTCTTAAAGTTTCATTTCACCTTGTTTAAGGATTTCTTTAAGCAGTACTGATCAAGAACAACAAAATATTCTCCCTAATCACTTTAGGGTGATTAATCTTATATTAATAACTCTAACTACCTCCTTATAGTATATCAAATGACTATTAATTAATCTATCCTTTACTAGGATACTTTATATATAAGTTATAACACCCCAACATATACCCTGTAAGTATTATAGCATGTTTATGGCGTATCAACAAGTGAACACAATGAACTAAGTACATATAAGTATGATAAGAGATATAATGGTACTTAATGTAAAAGAAAAGAGTAAATGGATAATTTGTTCTCTTCGACGTGGACATACATTCTTAGACATGAAACATGCATGGAAATTTTTGATATGTTTTCTTGGATTTATGAATGTGATGCTAGGGGAATTGATAAAATAAGTATTCCATAATCAAATGGGATGTTTTTTGTTAAATTGGATAGATTTTTGTGTTGCTCTTGCATGATAAGACCAAAGTTAGTTAATTTGGGATGTGTACCTCGCTGAATGGATAGGTTCCACTGAACATATTTCTATAATTTGGCCATATCTTGGCCTGTATACCTCCACATTAAATAATTTCTATTGGATATTAAATTAAAGAAATAGGTATAGAACTTTTATGAAGGAACCAAAATCTGATTCTACCTCTAAGAGTTTTGAAGTTAAGTTTTGGCTACTATTCTTATTTTCAAATAGCCTATAGTTTTTAGGGTATAAATCCTAATATAATTAACCAAATTGCATGAAAGTTATGTAATTAGAAACTTAATACATAGGGGAATGAAATAAATTGATATGATTATAGGCCAATATGGGAATTAAAGGAAGAAGAAGGACCAATACGCAATTTTCCTAAAGTCAACTGATGGACCAATAAGATTAAAGCATGTGTGTCTAATAGAATTGTAACACATGGTCCAATAGAATTGTAACACATGGTCTAATATAATTTAAAAAAATGGTCCAATAGAATTGTAACACATGGTCCAATGGGATTGTAACACATAGTTCAATAGGATTGTGATATATGGTCCAATGGGTTTGAAACATGCGTCTAAGACTAGAAAATTCATGGAAAGGCATATGGAGAGGGAGATGGACGAAACTTTGATGGCTTAACTTTAGATTTTTCTCCTCTCCATTTCACCTTTTTCATCCCATAATTTTTCTCTTAGTGATTCAAGCAAAGTCAAAGAGGAAGGGAAGGAAAATCATTAAAAGAACTACTTTGCCAATTTTAAGGTTTGGGACTTCATATAGTTAATTTCCATATTTGTGTACATTTGAATGTGTAAAAAGGTTCATTTGGATGTGGAAAGGTTTATGGGATGATGCTTTGGTGTTATTTTAGTGTTATCTTGTATAGAATTGGTTGAATATGATAAGAGAGTATTGTATAGTGGAATTCTCTCTAGGGTTTGTTTGATTCGTCACATTTTTTGAATCATAAATCAGACTACCTACCTCCAAATTGTGTGATTTTAGTTGAATATGAAACCTAAGACATAGAGCTAAATATCTATAGAAGGGACTTTGACTTAATTCTGGCTCTATGACTTGGAAAGTGAGATTGAAATAGGTGACCTGATTCTGGCCCTATTTTGGAGTAGCTTGTGATATTTTGCTATATCTAATGATTTAGCATTAGATAAATTGTGAATTGGGAGACTGAACTTTGGAATATAAGATTAAGCATAATGCATTCCAAAGAAAATTTACATGTACATAAATGATTTGTATGCATATTCATTACTCTATGTGTATAGTATGATTATATAAGTCTGATTTTGATACCCTTGTAATGATGGTAAGCCATGAGTTGCATGTACAAATGCAAATATAGATTTTATGACTTGAAATATATTTCATATGATTTGTTTATATATGCACTGTGAAATTTGTGATGGTTAAAAGAACTATTATAACGCCTGCTCTATTGTTTTGGTTATGGATAGATAGGCATGCCTAGAGGGTTACAGTACAGCTGCTATAGTTTGACACCATTGGTGTCCACAGTTCGATACCTTCAAGCATCCATAGTTCGATACCTTCGAGTATTGATAGTTTGATAACTTCGGATATCCACAGCACCCGTTATCCACACCCACAGAAAATGTGCAGGCTTAACATAGAAAGTAAAGTAAAGAGATATAAATAAGAAATACAGTATTACAACATAAATAATCAATATATTGATAGTTGTGCTTTAGTATATGTTTTTCTAAGTAATTGGCATATATTTTTGTTGGATCAAAAACAAAAACATGCTTGGTTTGGCTAAACGGTAGATTTCAAAAACTTTTTTTGAAATCAAAATATAGTAGAAGCATAAACACCAAATCAACATGCTTTAATCCATAAATGATACGGTATAAGGAAAATAAATATAATAAGAAAAAGATCGGAATTTTTACCGACTCCTTGTTGTAGCTTTGACTCCTCGCTACTGTCCTCAACCAATCTGATCTACCACTTGTTCTCCTTGGATAACTTAGTTATCAAAAACCTTTTGTGGGAAAGTAGAAGAAAAATAATTGGAGGTTGTTTTATTTGATATTGTCGAAAGTTTGGGAGAGAGTTCTTGGAGAGAGTAACCACTCCTCTCACACCTTCATTAAACATCCAATGCTAAATGACCTTTCTTTTTTTTCTTCAATAAACACTCACGTTCATTTAGCATCAAATGCCAAATGACCTTGGTCACTTTAATTACCACTATTAAAATTACCACTCACGTTCATTTAATAGTGGTAATAAAAGCATGAACAAAAAGATTATATGGTGAGAGTGGACAGAAACTTAACACACCATCCATTCTTCTTTCAAGAATGCAACTCCCACCTTTATTCATTTGTCATGAATTAAATGAGCTGAATGTTATATACATTAAAACCAAGCATTAAACCCTTTAATGAAGAGTAGGTTTTCTTTTGAAGTGAGTGGAGAGAGTTAGGAAAAACTCACCATGCATTCCTTGGATCTTTTTAAAAGCCATTAAACCATTTAATGAAGAGCATTACCTTAATGCCCACTCCACTACAATACTTTCACGCTTTAATTAACCATTAAATCATTTAATGATTGATGATTTAGATTTTAATTCAGTTAATCTAATTAATTAAATCAAAATCTAGCCCAATATTAAAAGTTTCTTTGGGCTTATAATTAACAATTAATTAGTGTAAGGCCAGCATTTAATTATAGGCTTAAGACTCAATTTAATTAACTCTTAATTAAATTGTTCCTATCTTATTGACCCGAATCCAATTCAATAATTTCTCTCTAAACTGTTTCAGTTTCTTTCCGATAACCTCCATTTATTTTTCTTACTTTCCTTGATAACCATCCTAGAAGCTAAGTGTGGAATCTAATTGGACTTAAATAATTTAAGCTCCAATAAGCCCAAAATTAATTTAATCTCATTAGAATTAATTCTGACTTATTAACCAAATGTCATTCTACTAAAGACAATTGAATGAACTCTTGAATAACTTAAAATTATGAGAAAACGTATTTCAATATATTAATACGATGTCCAATCGCAAACTCTATTATAAACCATATTATAGCCATCCGCACAATATAAGGTAAAATTATCGTTTTGCCATTATGTTAGTTTTTCCTTCTAGATCTCCCGTTTTACTCTATATGGTGATTAACACACAAGATCTAATCTTGGTGTTAAGACTTGATGGGTAGCTAGTCCATCAAACTACTGGCACTAGTTTAATCACCAATCTCGACTTATTAACCAAATGTCATTCTACTAAAGACAATTGACTGAACTCTTGAATTACTTAAAATTATAAGAAAACGTATTTCAATTTATTAATACGATGTCCAATTGCAAACTCTATTATGAACCATATTATAGCCATCCACACAATAAAGGGTAAAATTATCATTTTGCCCTTATGTTAGCTTTTCCTTCTAGATCTCCTGTTTTACTCTACATGGTGATTAACACACAAGATCTAATCTTGGTGTTAAAACTTGATGGGTAGCTAGTCCATCAAACTACTGGCGCTAGTTTAATCACCAATCTTCGTAAAACATCTATAAGTGATGATATCACTATAAACTCTTTATTTGAGTGAATGTTCCCTGATGTATGTTTCAATTAATAATTTCAACATGTGGATATTGGATTGATACCTTGTAAAAATCCATTTTGATCATATCAAGAATTATAACGAAACACACATGAGTTCACCACTAATCAAGATTGTGGTCTGTAATAAATGAATGCTAAGGTGTATGTTTTAAGATTAAATTAATGGCCTACTTTAATCTTAAAAAACATACGCGATTCTAGATTTATTTAATAGTGCCATTACTGATAGTCAAATATTATCATGATTTGAAACTCATCATTCCCTTGAAGTAAACTCCTTTACTTACACGGAGGTAAATTCCAAAACTATAGTCTAAACCATAATCAAGCGACCAACTTAATTATTTGACTGTGAATCAATTAATTTGGATTCTAATAATATACATGTTTCCCATACATCTTCATGTATATGTATATTACTTACAAAAAAACCTTTGATACCTTATTACTAGTTATATTATACTTAACAAATAAAATCAAACTCTTTTATTTTATTAATAATAAATATTTTTATTACAATATGTAACTGGAAGAAAATTAAGCTATATGTAAATATACTTGCTTTCCAGGGCACTATATTTACATAACCCTAATAGTTTTCTTGTATTTTAGGCTTCATTTTGTATGTTTTCATTTAGTTTGATTTCTATTGTTGTTCTTTTATGTTTGATGTTAATTTAGGGTAAGAATTGACTATTTTTTTTATGTAGGTAGGAAGATTGAGCAACTTGGAGATTAAGCTAAAGATCAAAGAGGAGAAGAAAAAAGAAGTCCATCTATTGCAAATTCCCATGATTATGGGAATCATGCCAATTTCGATGATTGTGGGAATTATAATCTGAGTCATTATACGGGACTTCATTAAACTTAGGCTTTTTGGACTAAAGGAGAATTAGGCCTCCATCATCAAAGGGGAGACGAAACCCTTTTGTAGAAATACCATCCTTGAGTGAAGAACATAAGTTTAGAGCCTTGAGGAAGGATTGAAGTCAAGGATCATCATCAAGAATGGGGAAAATAGCACATCAACACTAAAATTTCCAGGTTTTGGCAAAGAAGAGAAGGAGCTTCTTTATTAAAGTTTTTGTCAATTTTACCTTTTCTATTCTTTGTAAAATGGTTTAGTTGAATGTTGATGATGTTATAGAGACCATGAGTGGCTGATTTAGTTTTAGGGATTTCTTTTGAACTATTTTGTTAGAACTCCTATTTTATTGATTTGAATGAAAGTGTCTTTGGTGATTGCTAATTTTATTTGTTATCTTCCACAAATCGAGAGAGTGAGTACGATTAATTGTGTAGGATTGTGCAACGAGAGTTGGCAGCCTATAGACATACAATCATCATGTTAATTGATTAGCTAGAAGAGAGATCTTGACGAATTCAATTGATCACCCATAGGATAGTTTAATAACTAGTTAAATCAATAGAGTCATTCGGTAGGTTGAGAGATCGTCCAATTGATTCCCTTTAATTCGATTAGGGATAATTAATTATACCTTGAGAAAGGGTAATTAATACATTCATAAATCTAGGGTGAGACACAATTCAACTAATAATCTCTAGTCTTTAGATTCTTGAATTCAGATTTGTCTACATTTTGTTATTGTCTATTGCTTTGTATTAATCTTTTAATTTTAATTTAATTTTCTAGTTATTTTACATTAAACAAATTTGTTTCTTAAACAAAGTTTTATTTGAATTAAGTGGTGTCTAGGCGTCAATCTCTGTAGGATCGATATCTGCTCTTTTTAACTACAAGTCACGACTTGTTCACTTGCAGTTTTGAGTGTAAAACGAGTAGATAGGTTTTACCTTCAACAAGTTTTTGACGCCGTTGCCGGGAATTGATTGTTTATCATCTAATTTAATTTAGATTACTTTGATTTAAGAATTTCGATACTTTTCCTTGTGTAATTGCAGGTGCATAAACACAAGGAGCATGCAAAGAACGAAAGAAGTTCATGAAGACAAATTTCCTGACATCAAGAGACATGAAAAAGAGTTGAGAAGGGAAAAGCGTCTAAACTTTTCACAAAGGATATGGCTGAAGAAGGAGAGCAAGGAGGACCAGAGAGGACTCTAATGGATTTCATGAGGCTAGATTTTATTCCTCAAGAAGTGGCGAGACTGGTAGTTCAAGAGAACAATTTTGAGATAAAGTCGACGCTCCTTAATATTCTAGAAAATAGTGTGTAGTTCTACAGGCTATCCAACGAGGATCCGAACACCCACATCTCCAATTTTTTAGAGATCTGTGATACTTTCTGATTCAAAGGAATGTCCGATGATGCAGTGAAGTTGAGACTGTTTTCATTCACGTTGAAGGATCAGGCTAAAGCGTGATACAACTCACTACATTCAGGCCAGATAATGACTTGGGAGTAGATTGCCCAAGCATTCCTTGCCAAGTGTTTCCCATTGATGAAGACGATGAGGATTATTAAGGAGATTACAAATTTCCAACACAATGACGAGGAATCTCTCTATGAAGCTTGGGAGAGATTTAAAGAACTTCAGAGAAGCTATCTCCATCACAACCTTCAGAGAGAGTTCCTACTTCAAACGTTCTATAATGGAGTGAATCCAAGCACGAGACGAACCATCGATGCAGCAGCTGGAGGTCCATTAATGATGAACATGGTGGAAGCAGTTCATAATCTCTTAGAAGAGCTGGCGAGCAATAACTACATGTGGTCGAGTGAGAGGAGTAGACAGGGGAAAAAAGAACAAATTATGATACCCATTGACTCAGTTACTACTTTGTAGGCTCAGATCATGGCTCTTATGAAGCAGCTGAACAACATACAAAGAGCATCCTCCTCTACAGTGAAGGCGATGCAAGTTCAATGTGAGCTACGTGGGCAGAACAACCACAGCTTAGTGGAGTGTTTCCTATTAAGAGCCAGTGGTAACGAACAGGTAAATTACATGAGCCAGCCACAGCGAGGTAATAACCTATACTCCAATACTTATAATCCAGGATGGAGAAACTATCCTAATTTTTTTTGGCGTAATAACAATGCAAGTGGCCAAGCGAGACCACAAGGACCACCGGAATTCTAATAAGATCGAATTGGAGCGATGAAGAGTAAGATGGACAAGATGAGGAAGTTCTAGGATCCAAACTGGCAGATCAATAGGAGAATTAGAAGAGGATGTTTGCAATCTAGGAGGAGAGTCAGAAGATGATGGAAGAAAAGTTCAACCAAATCATGAAGAATCATGGCTCATCGATCCATAACTTGGAGGTTTAGGTAGGTCAACTTACTAACGCGTTACCTTCGAGAAATGCAGGTAACCTACCGAGCAACATCTAGGTCAACCAAAAGGAAAGAATTATAGTCCTCACTCGGACAGAGAAAAAAGAAAGTGAAAATGATAAGAAAGATGGAGTTAAAAAATAAGAACAAATAGTTTTGGAAGTCCTTTCCAGTGGCCCAGTAAGCGAGCCAATTAGGGAACTTCAACTTGGGCTTCCACATCAAATTTTTGCTCAGTGGCAGTCATCTTTAAGTGGAGCAGTGAGGAATTCGAAGGAGTTTGAGCAAAGCAAGATGGCAGTTATAACAAATCAATTTCAAAAAAAAAAGCTTATGTTAAAGGAACCGGTAAAGAAAGACGTCATCGAGCACATATCAAAAGGAAGTCCACACATAGAACAAAGGAAAGAAGACCCAGTGGATTTCTTCATTCTGTGCAATATAAATGGGATCGAGATAGCTAGATGATTTGCAGATTTGGGAGATGGTACCAACATGATGCCCTTACGTTAAAATTAGAAGTTAGGTTTAAGAGAGCCAAAACCCACTAAAATATTGATGAAAACCGCTGGAAGAATAGTGCATTAGTCGAAGGGGATCACTAGGAACATGTAGATACAGATTGATATATTTATCTTCCTTGCGTATTTCTACATACTGGATATTAGAGAAGATGTAAAAACACCGATGGTTCTTGGGTAACCATTCCTAGTTACTTCTCGTTTGATAATTGACATGGATGGGGGAGAATTAACACTGAGAGTTGGAAAGGGGAAATTGACTTTCAAGGTGTCCAAGAAAGGCTATGGTCCTTCTTTACCCCCAATGAATATCAAGGAATTAGAAATACAAGTAGGATGGGAAGATATCAAAGACCTTGAGAACGCATACAGGAAGAAACGATCACGTAGGAGAAGGCGTAGGAAAACAATAAGGAAGGTGCAGTCCATGCTCAGTTGGCTCATATAAGAGTTTGAGATTAGCTTCGGCACTGCCACCGTACTAGTCATTTAAATCGCCTTAAGCAAAAAGGAGAGTTATAGACGGTAAAACAAGCGTTGCATTGTCAGCAACCCATAGAATTCTCGGCCCTGTCTAATTGTTTTTGTTTATTCATCGGTGTGGTTCTTTAGTTATAAGCACGCTTGAATTGAGTTTGATTGATGTTCAATTTGGTTTTTGTTTAACTTTCAACTTGTTTTCTTTTAAAAATCCTTGATGATCGTATTAATTTGATGTGTTTATAGGTTGTGGGATTATGGAGAACTAATATTAAGCTTGGAAGAAGGTTTGAAATTGTGAGGATCACCTCTTCCCAAGATCGTGGGAATTGGATTGATTCCCACGATTGTGGGAAATCTCTCTAGAAACTGTCTAGAGAGAAATCACACGATCGTGGGAATTCCATTTGGAGGGAAATTTAACTTTCCCTGGCCTTTGCTTCTCACACCCATTCTTCAAAATTTCACTCCCTCTCTCTCTAACCCACGAAATTCTCTCCTCTCACTCTCTAAAACTCTTCATTTTCCTCTAGATTCTTGGTACTTTCTTCATCTCTTTTCATTAATCTTACAATACTTTCATCTTTTTCATGTATTAATTATTCAAAAACACAAGGATTTAGGTAAGATTTTGCTCTCTCTCTCTCTCTCTCTCAATTACGAATTTCACTCATCCTTTTCTTATTTTTTTGTAGATTTTCCTCTTACAATGGCACCAAGGAAGATGTTGGCTAGGAAACCAGTTGATGAACTCTGCTTGCAAGTTTCAATGAAGGTAAGTGTGAATTAGCGTGACTTACCAGTTTCTATTTCCAATTTACTCAGAAGAAGGTACGCATTTCTATGACCTTAGGGATAGAGAAATAATCACTCCTCATTATTTTAACTTTGAATTGTTAGAGGACATAGGAGTAAGACTACAACTTGAGCAATTAACTGCAAACATAAGGTGGAATAAGTTTGTTTGATGTGATGTACCTATTTATGCTACTATAACTTTAGAGTTTTTCACAACAGTCTGGTACAACACTAAAATGGATGTTTTCTGGTTTAGGTTACCTGGAAACGTTTTCAAACTTGATTGTCCTATCATGCATGAAATTTTAATTTTTCGAATGAAAAAATTCTAGATGGTCACGCTGATTTTGATGTCGATTCTTATTAGAAAACTCTTACGGGTGAAGAACATTTTGACTCATGTAATGTAACAAATTCTTTCATCCGGAGTGCTGAGCAATTACTATTACAAAAATTTATGTGTTTAAATGTGTTTAATAAAATTGAAAGCAACAAATTCTTGGCCAAAGAAGTTTTCTTTTTATGGTGCATGGATTGGAAAATTAAAATCAATACAACTTATAGGATTTTTCGATCAATAGCGAGTGTTGTTAATAAAAAGAGCTCGTGTTTTGGGATGTTGTTAGGTTAGCCATAGTTGCATGCATCATAAGCATGCGTACACAACGGAAGTTTCAGAATCAAGATTCCGACACCATAACTATCTGAAAACCATAAGATCATACATGCATGCAAGGATATGTAAAGAACATGAAATATAAAAACATTTTTACCTTTGTTTATCCTCCTTTCTTGTTTCTTATCCTTGTTTGGGTTGTTGCAAACACCAAAACCTTCCTTGATCCCCCAAGAACACATAAATATGGAAGATGAAATAATGTGTAAGGGTGTAAGAATGGCCATACACACTTTGTTTTTCATCCGATCTTTTATGTGTGTGACCCTTTGGTTCCCAGCTATTTTAGGCACTTTAATTAACTCTTAATTCAATCAAATCATGAAGGGTTTTATGATGTTAATTTGCTAGAATATAAGTGGATTAACACATGAACTCTTTGATAGTTAATTATCCAACTTATGAACCTTTCCATAAAAAATTACTGTGTAATTCATCCTTTCACCATATTATAGCCCACTTGGTTTGGAGTATGGGCTATGTGTCAACTCCCACTAGGCTGACTACGTCACATCTAGTCCAAGTGATTTTCGTTCTTGTTCTGGGTTCTCATTACTTTATATGTCATTGAAGACTCTCTTTATGAAACATAACTGCTCTAGCTAGAGATTTCTGAGTAATGACCCATTAAAAGGCCATGGGTAAGATCTGCTTCTATTAGGAGTGGTGAATCCTTTATTGGCTACCCAGTTACCTTCGAATACAAATAGCTGTACCCAATCACCACCCTAAGAGCGACCTCATCTTGAGGTAACAAGGAATGATGTCAAAGCACAGGATTCATATCCAAGATATCCTTAAGTACCTTAAGTCTAAGGATATTTGCACCATTGCTATGATGAAAATAGTCACTAACATTCGATAGATCATCCATACTATAATCTCATAGTGGGTCATCTGATGTAGTTACTACTCCTAGTAAGCATCCACATGTTAACTCTAAACAACTAATGCTTATAGTTTGTGAGATCCACTGCTTGATCAAATCAAGGAGTATAAAATGCACTAGTCTGTCTGGATTAATAATGTCCTGTCTTATTAATCCTATGAGTAGGGATTATTTAGATACTAATATTATTGCACATGATAGAAATCTTATTATCATAATCTCACCATGATTTCCTTTATGCTATGTTTTGTATCATGGACTTCATTAATTAGATTTTAGATTAATATCAATTAATATATAAATGAATATCAAATTAATGAAAAACTGCCTTTCGCTTTATTAATCAAAATAAAGTTTGTACAAAAGTGCTTAAGGTGATTGCCTTTAAAGCACTACTATAACAAACTCCCACTTGCACCAAAGCCAATCGCCTTTATATCTAATACAATATGTGAGTACACAAGAATCAAATTTTGCTTGAGGAAGTGGCTTAGTCAAAGGATCAGCGATGTTCTGATCTGTGGGCACTGTCTCTATCTTCACATCACCTCTATCAATTATCTGCCTGATTAGGTAATATCTCCTGAGTACCTGCTCGGACCATTGATGAGACCTCAGTTCTTTGGCTTGAGCAATAGCCCTATTATTGTCACAGTATAACAATATTGGGTCTACTATTCTAGGAACCACTCTAAGTTCCATGAGGAAGATCTTGATCCAAATAGCTTCTTTTGCTGCTTCTGCAGTTGCAATGTACTTTGACTCGGTCGTTGAATTTGCAGTCATCTCTTATTTAGAACTCTTTTAACTGACCGCTCCCTCATTCAGTGTGAAAACATAACCTGAATGGGATTTGGAGTCATCCTATTCAGATTGAAAACTGACATCTGTATGACCGCTCACTATAAGATCTCCATGTCCATATATCAAGAATACATCCTTAGTCCTTCCTAAGTACTTTAGGATATTCTTGATAGCCACTCAGCGATCCTTACCATGATCCGATTGATATCTACTCGTAACACTTAGAGCATACGATATATCGGGTCATATACATAAAATAGCATATATGATTGATCCTACTACCGAAGCATATGGGATTATACTCATGCAAGTCCTCTCATATTGTGTCTTAGGACACAAAGATTTCGAGAGTTTTATCCTTTTATCCTATGTGTCATGGGAAGAAACCCTCTCTTGGACTGCTCCATGCTAAACCTATTTAGCACTTTATCTATGTATGTTGACTGTGAAAGACCTAGCAACTTCCTTGATCTATCTCTATAGATATTTATTCCCAATATATAAGTTGCTTCTCCTAGGTATTTCATGGAAAAATTCTGGGACAACCAAACTTTGACTGATTGCAAACTTAAGACATCATTTCCTAATAGTAATATGTCATCTGCATATAACACTAGGAATATGATAGCACTCCCACTAACCTTTTTTTACACACAAGGTTCATCAGGATTTTGTGAGAAACCAAACTCTTTACTTGTCTCATCAAATTGGATGTTCCAACTCCTAGATGCTTGCTTCAATCCATAAATGGATTTTTGAAGCTTGCGTACCTTTTTGCCATCTTTGGATATGAAGTCCTCAGGTTGTATCTGTAACACCCCACTTCCGCTGGACCCGAACCTGATATCGATAGTGATATCCGAATTTGTGCCCCGCGAGGGTGGTGTGCCACATCACTAAACAATTAAAAGTTGGTATTCATTTTTTTTATACGTGCAACTTAATAATCACAAAATTTGGGCCCACTTTTATTCAAAAATATTTTGTTTACAAGAATCGCTAAGATTTTGTTTTATATCAGCGATTAGTTTAAACAGAAAACAAAACATATTACATTTTAATCAATTTCTTTTGCAAAACCCTCTCTCTCT
>JAOQMS010000179.1:43015895-43026379 GCA_027563885.1 Erythroxylum longipes | reverse complement strand
CGTCCGTTGAGAATACACCTTGAGTATATAATCAGGTATAACTGTTTCTGTATTAGGATTTGTCTCTATAGGAGATGACATGAACACTGGGATGGGTTCAGGAACAGATATAGGTTCAGGTAGAGGCTGAGGCTGAGATTCATCATCCCCAAACTCACTCCAATACTCCCCCTGAATTGAAGACTTAGGATAGAAGAAATCTGTCTCGGAAAAAGAGACATCACAATTAACAAACAACCTTTTTGAGATAGGATCATAACATTTATACCCTTTTGTGTAGCAGAATATCCTAGAAACAAATTTTTTTGGCTCTTGGATCAAGTTTATTGTGTGAAAAACTATGAAGGAAGGTTGTGCACCCGAAAACCCTTAAAGGAACGTTAGTTTCAAGATGAGTGGTAGTGTAGGTTTCTTGAAATTTCTGAAGTGGTGTTTTGAAAGAAAGAATACGACTAGGAATTCTATTAATAAGATGGGTAGCATTAAGAAGAGCATCCCCCGAAAAATATTTTGGAATATTACTAGTGAACATTAAGGCCCTAGCTACTTCAAGAAGATGTCTATTTTTCCTTTCCACAATCCCATTTTGTTGAGGACTATTGACACAAGTACTTTTGTGGACAATTCCATATTTTTGAAATAATGTATAGAGATGTTGATTAAAGTATTCAGTACCATTGTCAGTATGAAGGATTTGAATACTAGTTTGGAATTGATTTTTTATCATTTGATAAAAATTGATGAATACGGTAGAGGTTTCAGCTTTATCTTTCAAAAGAAACACCCAACACAAATGAGTATGGTCATCAATGAATTTAATGAACCATTTTGAATTGGTTCTATTAGGAACACGGGATGTACCCAAAGATCACTATAGATAAGTGAAAACGGTTTTATGGGTTTCTATTTGGACCTTGTAAAAGAACTTCTTTGATGTTTAGCAAATTTACAGGCGTCACAATGAACACAAAAATCTTTATTTATTGAGATATTTGGAAATAACCGTGACATATATTGAAAGTTTGGATGCCCTAACCTCTTATGCCATAACAATAGTTCATCAGCCTTAGGAACAATCACACTATTACCCAAGCTATAAGGAGTAGACTGACTTTCTTCATCTTCAAAGTAGTACACTCGATCTACCTCTTTAGCACTGCCAATCATCTTCCCCGATGACAAGTCCTATGTAACACAATGAGTAGGGAAAAAATGAGCACTACAATTAGCTTCTTTTATCAATTTACTGACTGATAGAAGATTGTATTCTAAATTAGGAACATGTAGAACACAATTTAGTTTCATAGAATCTGTTACTTTGATATCTCCTTTTCCTGCAACTGAAGAGGAATTACCATTTGCTACTTTAACTTTTTCATGTCCAGCACACGGAACATAAGAATGAAACAGATTAAAATCATCTGTCATATAATCCGAAGCTCCAAAATCAACTATCCACTTCTTCCTACCGCATGAGGATAAAAAAGCTTTTATGATATTACCTCTCATAGTAAGCATTAGCAACTGTGCTTGCCTTCTGTTGATTGCTATCATTTTGAAGGTTTTGTAGTACTTCCAATAGTTTCCCTAGTAAAATATTCAGCTCACCTCCTTATTGTTTCTGACTACCTTCAGATTTTTCTGTTCCTTCCTTACTAGATATTTGATAGCCTCATTTTTTTTTCCTTTTTTGATTTCCAGTCTAGAGGCTTTCCATGAATGTCCCAGCATGTGTCTTTGGTATGGCCACTTTGTTTACAATGCTCACGCCACTTCTTATAATTTTTCTTACTAGATTCACCACGTGATAATAGGGCAGAAGCTTCATTCATAGATACTGGAGTTACATTTAGTTCTTCTTTCGGTTCTTCTTTTAGCATGATTTTCCTCCTTGTTGCTTCCCTCCTTACTTCAGAAAATACTTCCTTAGTTGTAGGCAAAGGCATTCTACTTAAGATTCTTCCACGAACATCATCCAAGTTTTTATTGAGACCAGCAAAAAATTCAAAGACTCTCTCCTTTTCAATTTTCTGGTTGTACATCACTGCATCTTCCTTGCACCTCCACTCTTCATCTGACAGCAGGTCAAGTTCCTACCACAATGCTATCATTTCAACCCATTATTCTGTAACTTCTCTATCACCTTGTTCTATTTGTCACAACTTTGTTTTTATCTCATAAATTTGTGATGCATCCTCTTCATTAGAGTAGGACTGTCGCACTCCATCCCAGATTTCTCGAGTTGTTGGCAGAAACATAAAGGTCCGTTCAATTGGTGGTATCATGGCGTTGATAAGCCATGACGAGACCATAGAATTATCTATCTCTCATTGTCGTGTAGCTTGTAAGTTTGTTAAGTCTGGAACATTCCCATCTCCGATGATAAAGCTCAGCATCCCTCTTCCTCCAATGGCGAGTTTCATAGCTTGAGCCCACTCTCGATAGTTTGTTCCATTCAGTTTATCAAAAACAATGATAACTGAAACTCCCTCAATACCAGAGGCCATTGATGACTGACCTCCAGTCTGGTTTGAGATTGGGATTGCCGTGGATGATCCCTCAATATTGGAAATCATTTCTTGACTTTCTGAGGTTGTCTCCTCGGTTTCACTCTCTCTATCATGTGGTGAATTTTCTCTATATCTCTTTATTAGAGACTGAAGTATATATATACACGAATAAGGTTTACAGAAAAAGGTAGAAAATTTGTGCAGATATAGAAATATAATCCTAGGATACTGTATATCTATAAGATACTGATATCTAATCTAAAAGATCTGATTATGATCAAATCATGATATTATGAGATATACGTATCTTGACCACAATATGCAATATTTTTTCACACACTTTAACCAGAAGTGCTTGTAAGGCTCCAAAATATATCCTAGATGAAATATTACATATTTATGAAAGTACATGTATGATATGAGTTAAATTTGTGCTATGATTTGAAAGTGAAAGACATATGATCTTGAATTTTATTTTAATGGATCATACTTAGTGAATTGGAATTAATCAACTTCATTAGTGAATTGAGGTATTAAAACGTACATTTGGACTAGAAAAATTGTCAAGTGGCAAGACAAGTTGGTAAATGAAAAATTAGGATTATTAATCATATAATTGAGTAGCATTTGACATAATTAAATGTGTGACAAATAAACCAATTATTTTGTGACAAGTGGACCAATTTTGGAGTAACATGTGGACTGATTTGTAGGAGACAAATGGCTTAATGGAAGTGTGACAATTGGTAGCTTAAATGCAGAACATGTGATACATGCAAAGGAGACATATACCTTATGGTGCGAATGACACCTAGCATCCAAAAGTGGTGAATCATCCTTCATTGTTTCAGCCTTCTCTCTCCTTGTTCATTCACTACCGAAACCACTCCCATCTTCTCTCAATTTCTGGAATTGTTCTGGAGTTTGGAGCATTAACACTAGGAAGCTTTGTAAGTTATTCCATTAAGAAGTAGGTCTCGTGATTCTATGTATTACTACTTTGTTGATGTTGAAAGTTGCACTTGAAACTTAAAATTGCACATAAAACTTAGGTATGTGTTGGTTGTGTGGAAGCTTGGTTTAGCTAGATTCTTGGAGTTGAATTTGAAGTTTAGTGAAGTAATGGAGTACTAAATTTGGTATCATTATAGAACATGTATTGTTTGATGTTTAAAGTGGATAAAATGTGTACTGAATTAATGAAGAATTGTGGTTAGAAACATGATACATGCTGGATTCTCATTAAAAGGAGTGGTTCCACTGAATATGCTTCGGTTATTCTGCCATATCTTGACCTGTAGACATCTAAATGGGCTGATTTTAAATTCATCTTAAACTAGAAACATGTATCTACAACTTTTATGAAGAAATAAAATTTTAATTCTATTCTTAAGGGTTTTGAAATTTGGCTTGAATTTGAGTTTTGGTTATTGTCTATGGTAAAGAACAGTCTATAATATTTTGGGTATAACATGTAGAATACTAAACCAAACTGCATGAATTTGATGTCATTAGAAACTTAATATATAGAGAAACATTTAGTTAAAAGAACATATTGCTCAGAAACCTCATTTTATATGTGTAAATGGTCATACAACGCTGACCCAAAACTTGTCCTACGAAATCTGGAAAAAAAAAAAAAAGAAAAGAAAAGAAAATGCTAAACTTGGTTGTGTAATTGTTGACATATATACAGTTAGGACTTTAACAATGGTTTAATTAAACTTAATTGAGATTAAAAATAAACCTAGATGATGTTAGATTAATGAAGTAAAAGGTAATTCAGTTATGATTTATTAATGAAGATGATAATATACAGGATGTATGGTTTAATAATGATGAACATAATGTTGAATTGCTTGGTGTGATCATGAATGAATGAGTTCTTAAGGCTTATGTATTACGAATTGGATATGGATGATTGGGAATTGGGAATTTCTGTGATAATATTGTGACAATACCGGACCATCAGTTGTCCGAGGAGTTTGATAGTTAAGATTGTATTGGAAGTGCTTGCTAATTGTGTGCATATACATAATGTGTGATGACTCAACACTTCTACTGATGCGTAATTGCACATTTTTGTATTTATAAGGTATGTTATGTTTGATCAAATGTCAATGAATAAGTTCATTTGAATAAAGACATATTTTGTCTTTCATCCTTTGCATAAAATTCTGAAATTTGAAATGGTTTGTTTTAAAACTGTTGAGTCCTAGTCATGGATAAATAGGCATGCCTAGAAGGGTTAGCAACTGCTTCTGTAATTAGACACTAAGGTGTCTTCTGTAACCAGACACTAAGGTGTCTTTTATGCTAAACATTCTGGTGTCTTCTGATTTTAGACACTTCTGTGTCTTTTGTTTCAGAGACTTAAGTTTTTTCTGTTTCAGATATCAAATATAGTATTTTTTGTTCTGGCCTTGTTACCCACTTTTGTAAAAAGGATTTCCAAGTTAATTTGTTTTGTATTTTGTGACATGCTCAGTTCTGTTATAATCAAGCTCTGTTCTGAAATAACTAAGTTTTGTTTTGATATGTTCTGATATAATCAAATACTATTTTGATACAGACAAGTTTTGTTCTGGCACTTTAAAATTCGGTTCTGAAATTTTGATATTCTATTTTGTAAGTTTTGCTCTGAAGCAAATATATTCTATTTTGATTTAGCATATTCTGTTCTAAGATACATATTGTTTAGATTGCACTTTTATATGTGACCTGATTTGTATACGTTAATATCATATGACTATTAAAGACAATTACCATTATGTATCATGTTTAGTTATTCATGCTTAGCACGGTAGATTTATCCCATGTAGGTTCAAATAGAAGGGTATAAAGATTAGGACAAAGTCAACTGCAGTGGCCAATGAAGACTGTATTTTGTTGTGAATAATGTTCTTTTTTTTTTGTTATTACCGACTTGTACTCGGTAGGATGAGATAGTTTGAGTTTTTCTTATATGGTTTGTAATATTTATAAACAGGAGAAAATTTTGATTTCAAAGCATGTAATATGTTTTGAGATTTGTCATTCCATGTAATGTACCAGGAGTACGTGGGTGTTACAGTGCTTCTGCATTTATCCCCTCCGATATAGATGGCTTATCAACAAGTAAATTCTGGAGGAAGTTGAAGAAATTCTGATGTGACTCATTTTTTAAATGAACCATCGGAGGATTAGAGAGCTCTAGGATTGAGCCCGTGATCATTGATAATAATGAAGAGGACTTCCAAAGAGCTCTTTTGAATAACTGATCTGGGATTAGGTGTTAATTTTGTCAGCCCTGAAACAACAGTGAAATATTTAACTATAAAAGAGAAGAGGTGCTTTTTCACACAGATTGAAGCATAATATGCAATGATTTCTTTTTGTGGCATAAATAGAGGTGTTGAAGTGAAACACATGGATTCAAGTTTCAGTACAAAGCATAGGTAAGTAACTAGATGGGTCGATAAAACATTAAAAAAAAAAAAAAAGTGCAGAGGTAGTTTTTAGTATCTATCCTGCCTTGCAGATTACCTGTGAGCAAAGGAATCCAGAATGATGCATTGTCATCCCTTTCATTACATATAACTGAACAAGATGAACTAATGGATTCGCTCTTTTCCTTCCAAACAAGTCCTCCATCTGCAAGTTTCAGAGCACAAAAACGGAGAAAAGCAATTGCATTGAGGCTTACATCACTGTTGAATCTACTGCTAGTAAATGTGGTTAGACATCTAACACAACCGGTAAAAGTAGTCTCTGTCTCCGTTATGTGAGGGAAATATTCTCGAACGATTTTTTCCATCGTTTCAAATGCCAACAGGACTATATTCTTCCGCTCAGCAGCAGCTGCTGTTGTGAAAACCTGCAAGGATGAAATAACATAATTGAAATATGTTTCAACCAAAGATGCTGACTTTGTGAATGTTTGGAAGTCATAGAACCGACATTTGAAGCATGTTTTCCTTCTTGTTGTTGGTCCATCCAGGAACCCATTGACTTTGTGATGCTAACCAAGCACTTCACAGATTCATGCCGAAAAGTTACATCCTGAGCTGAAGACAAAGTTGTGGTTGAACGAGGAGCGGGACCAAGAGCGGTTTTTCGGAGGCCATTGACAATGCTGCAAATATCTGATGGAATTATACAGGTTTTAATTCATTTTCTTCTAAATGCACATAATACAAAGAAAAGACAACAAAAGATTAATTTCCCAATTGTTTGCCCCTTATACTCACAGGCTCAACTACAGCTTGAATCAATTCATCTCATTTGACCTTAATCTGACATCCAAAGCTACATGGTTTTAGATTATTAAGTAAGATACAAGGTTATCAAATATGTGAAGCAAAACAAAAAAGAGTTTTTAGTTTAGTTTTTCTTATTAGACAAGGAAAATATTTAGAATCTATTTTGTCCTTATCACTTTAGGTTTAAGCCTATTAAGCCATAATAAGAATCTGATACAGCCTGATATTGAGCTGAAGAAGATAGATGGAGACGATGTCAAGTGAGCTGGGAATGATAGAGTTAAACGATGTCAGATTGTATAATTGTCAATAATAAGTAAAACAATGTTGTCTGGGAGTGAATATGAAAGTTGTAGTGAGACACGTGTAGGAGCAGATAGGAAAACGGTAACGACTATATTAGCCATTGATACCAACTTGTAACAAACTTTTGGCAGCTAATTCACAGTCTCATTTCTCTCTCTATTTGTTGTTTCTTCTGCTTTCTAATTCTTGCATTATAAAAACTAAACAAATTCCCTAAAAAGACGAAATCCCAATTGAACTCCAACATTGTTGCATCAAATTGGTATCAGAACTATTGATTTTCGGTATGACTTTGCAATTGGAAGAAGAAATGGCAGCAGGACCAATTCTAATGATGTGCAAAGATAGGAAGAAAATCTACGGAGCAAAATTCAAGAATTAGATGCTAAGTACAAGAAGAAGATTGAGGAATTGAAGGAGATGATTTTTCAGTTACATGTGGAAAGGGATCATAATTGAAGAACGATGGAAAACGACAGGAGGGTATCAAAGACACATAATAATGAGTTTCAGGGGCATGGTGGTTATACCATTCCCACTCGATTTAGTAACGTTTACAACCTTTGATGTAGAATCGGTGAAGTTTGATCTTCAAAAGTGAGCAATTCTTTATGTTGGATTGAGCATTGGCTAAGTTGAAGGTGGGGATTGCAACGATGCACTTGGTAGGAGAAGCTCTATCTTGGCTTCAATTGTATCAACGGAATAGGCTTAATGCAAAACCACCTAGTTAGGGGGAATAACTGATAAGTTGAAGCAGAGATTTAGAGATTCTTTGTTTCATTATGGGTGGGAGAGTTAAAGGAATTGATGCAGACTACGATAGAGAAAGATTCTTATACCAAGTTTGCTTTTTTGTCACATAAGTTGGTGATGCTAGAGATGTATTTGGTGTGCTTGTTCTTGAAGGACTTGAAACCAGAAAGAGAGTACCCTATGAAGTTGATCAATCCAAGACTCCAACAGACATATGAAGCAACCAAGAAACAGGAGATGGTGTTTCAACATTGTGTGTTAGCTTATCGAGGAAACTGAAGAAGTCATCAGTTAGGGGTGCAAGGAATAACTTCACCTCCAAGGGCTCAACAATAACACTAATCTAAAAGTGACAAAGGCAATTAGTAGCAAAGAGATTGATGATCGTAGAGCTAAGAGATTATGTTTATGGTGTGATGAAAAGTTTGTACCAAAACATAAGTGCAAAAAGAAGCAATTTCATATATATGTAGTGCACGAAGAGGAAGACGGAGACGTAAAAGAGGAGGAAGAGGAAATAATGTCAGATCATTCACGCACCATAGCAACGGAAGCGATGACAAGTATTGCTATGACTTAATATAAGCAAATGAAAGTAAAAGGTATTTTAATGGGAGAGTCATCCATATACTAACTGATGAGGGTAGTACTCATAATTTCATTCATAAAGTTGTGGCAAAGAAAGAGGAAGGGTTATTAGAGGATATAGAACCTGTGATGATTACTATAGGAGGAATAGGAGGAATGAAAATCTATAGTAATAAGAGGTATAGGAATGTAAGGTAAATGGTCATTCATTTCATTCTGATGCATTGGCTGTAAAAATTGGGCGAAACGATATTAGGGGTTTAATGGTTAGTATATATGAATGATTTAGTTTTTAATTTCAAAAATCCACGATGTTTGATTGGCGAAGAGAAAGAGTAAAATTGCACAATGGACAAGAGAAAAGAGATAAACAAGGACAGTTTGAAAAAATTATGAAAGATGATGTTGTGTGCAATTTTTCCAAGCAGACCAAATGATCAAAAACTTATTCAAAAGTCATTAGAGTAATATAAGGATATTGTTGTTTAACCAATGGGTTTACTATCCAAACAGAAGCATGATCATCAAATTATGTTGAAAAGGGGTACAAAGGATAGTAATAAAAGGCCATAAGCATGATCATCAAATTATGTTGAAAAGGGGTATAGAGGACAGTAATAAAGGGCCATATAGGTATGTAGGATTACGAAAAAGGGCAATAGAGTTAATTAGAGATATGTTGAAGCAAGGTATGATCCAGGAAAGTGTTAATCCTTTCTCATCACCGGTGGTTTTGGCTAAAAAGAAAGATAATTCATGGAAAATCTATGAGGATTATAGGGCTTTGAATAGATGCATAGCGAAGGACAAGTTTTTAATTCCATTGATTAAAGAGCCTAGGGATGAACTTCGAGGAGCTAGCTTCTTTTCTAAGAGCAAGCTATCATCAAATACAAATGTTTGAAGAGGACATTGAAAAAACTGTTTTTTTCGAACTCATAAGGGGTATTGTGAATTTTTGGTTATGCCTTTTGGCTTAACCAATGCACATGGAACTTTCCAAAACCTTATGAATTCCATCTTCAATCCATACTTGAGTAAATTTGTGTTGGTGTTTTTTATGACATTTTGGTTTATTTCATATTTGAATCAGCGTTTCGATCATCTTTAACAAGTGTTACAAGTGTTGAGAGATCAGCAGTAACTTTTTCATAAAAAATCCAAGTGTTCAATTGGAGCAAGAAGGGTAGAATATCTTGGCCACTTTATATCAGTACAAGGTAACTACTAATCCAAGGAAGATTGCAGCAAATCAACAATGGCCAATACCTACGACCTTGCAACAACATATAGGATTCCTAGGTTTAACAGGCTATTATAGGAGATTCATTAAAAGGGTATGGCCAATTGAGTAAACCATTGATAAAATTGTAGAAGAAGAATGCATTCAAATGGCATATGGAGGTTGATTATGCCTTTAATACACTTAAATCTACTTTAGTATTTGCTCATGTACTAGCTTTGCCCAACTTTTATAAGGTGTTTATGGTAGAAGCAGATGCTTGTGATAAGGGGTTGGGAGTTGTTTTACTGCAAGAGGGACACCCTCTAGCATATGCAAGTAAGGCTCTGCTTGAGAAATATAGACATTTATAAACATATGAGGAGTTGTTGGCTTTGGTGGTTGCAATCAAGCATGGTCTCATTATTTGACTAGAAGAAAGTTTACGTTGCAAACTTATAATAAGAGCCTTAAGTACTTGCTTGAGCGGAAGATTACCACTCCATTTCAACGGATATGGCTACCTAAATTACTTGGATTTGGTTTTAAAATCAAATACAAGAAAGGAGTGGATAATACCGCAGCTAATGGTTTGTCAACGATGAGAAGTGGAGAGTAGTACACCATTTTGGTTTCCCAGATCCGTAACTCTCTATTATGGGAGATTAAAAGGAGTTGGGAAACTGAAAGCTACTACATCCATTGATTTAGAGGGGCTACCCAAATGATGGTTATACAATCATTTTTACAATAATTGATAGGTTTACAAAGTATGCACATTTCATGCCTTTAGCACATCCATATTCAACTACTAAAGTGGCTTCCATGTAGCCCAATTATGTTTATAAGTTGCATTGTATG
>JAOQMS010000179.1:42945406-42990784 GCA_027563885.1 Erythroxylum longipes | reverse complement strand
TTCTCGCCTTCGACTTCCAAAAAAGGGTAAAGATGAAAGTAATTAGAACTGCAGAATTTTTAATGAGATAATCCGCCCATCTTGTATTTTTAGTCTTGCTGCTTGGAAGCATTTTTGGTTGAACAACCATTTCATCTGTCTGCAAAATGTTAATACCATAATTGGCATAACCTGACAAGTTTCCCTGAACTTGTTAATCAGTACTGCGTTCTCTTTTTGGGGTTTTAACCTTTAATACATTCTTTCTTGTTGCAGTTCCTGAACCAAGATGAGTACCTGAAGGGCATTGATATTTACGAGTCAATAATTAGAGATTATGCATCTTATGTTGATCAAACAACTGATGAGGCTCCCAAAGACGAGTTATGAAGCAGCAAGTCGATCTTCTCTCTTCTTGGAACAATGCTTTATGCAAATTCATGTCTTATATGTATGATGGGTCCTTGATCATGGCGGATGCCCTTTTACCACGTAGATAGATAACTGAACTTAGTTTTTGTCTTATCAGTATGTCAGTTATTCTCCACAGTATGTGTAAAAAAGATGTGATCATTCTACCTGATAGTATTTTGCATAAATATTTGAAAGAGCAGGCGTATGTAGGTTAACCATTTCAGAGATCTAGCCATAGCCATACGATCTTCTTTAGCAGAAGTCGCGTATAGTTCAAATCCCATTTCAGTTGCTCCATCGAGCTTCCCAGCTCTTCCATGGAGATTAATCACCGGAAATAGTACCAGGCATTTTGAAATTCGCGTAAAATACAATCATAAGTAGAGATTAAGCAGCAAAAGTATCAGGGGCCGATGCAAAGAAATGTTGCTATGCTTAGCTTTATGGTAAAATACAATAACCTGAAGAAGAAACCATCCTTCCTACATTTTGCTTACTGCCAAAGAAATGATTATTTTGGTAGTTAAATGTCTTGATTTGTGAATTTGATTAGCATTTAGTGAAACTCCAAATTTTCATTTTCTTCCTGTTTTTGTCCAAGATTGCAGTTTCACTTCTAAGAACGTGAACTTCACAAGCAAAGAGTAAAGCAGTGAATTCAGGAAGTAACGAAGTTGTGTAATCTCCAACATTTTATCTGATCTTGAATAACCCCAATTGGATCCCCAAGTAGGGATTAAGTTGCGTTATGTCCTCCCAAAGTCAGTTTTTCTAGCTTATCGCAAGGTAAAACTCGAGCATTTAACTAAATTTATGCAACTTGTAATTCTTGAATTCAGGAAGTAATGAAGTTGTGCAATCTCTAACATTTTATCTGATCTTGAATAACCCCAATTGGATCCCCAAGTAGGGATTAAGTTGCGTTATGTCCTCCCAAAGTTAGTTTTCTAGCTTATCGCAGGGTAAAACTCGAGCATGTAACTAACTTTATGCAACTTGCAATTCTTGAATTCAGGAAGTAATGAAGCTGTGCAACCTCCAACATTTTATCTGATCTTGAATAACCCCAATTGGATCCCCAAGTAGGGATTAAGTTGCGTTATGTCCTCCCAAAGTTAGTTTTTCTAGCTTATCGCAAGGTAAAACTCGAGCATGTAATTAAATTTATTCAACTTGTAATTCTTGATCTTTTGCCAGATCTTTTCCTGTTAGCGTTTATGCAACTTGTATTTGAGTTGCTGTTTCAGGCAGCATAACAGCAGCAGAATCAGAATATCAAAATTTAACATGTACGACTCTAAGCAACATAATTTTTTGAGAATTCATGAAAAGGTCACAGCGAGATGAGTTGTTTATCATTACAGTAAGTGTCAAATGCAAGTGCAAGTACAGTGATGCAGCAGAATTGGAATATCAAAATTGAACATAAATGACTAAGGAAAACAAACTATATATCTTTCAGAAGGGGAATAGAAGCCGTTACATAAAAATATCCTGTACTGGTTTATCTGTGCCATTGAGCTCTTACTGAGTGGTAAATTCCCTCTCTTCAAGTTCAGTTGATTCCCAAAGAAACTTTTTTATAAAGAAAGCAAATAGCAATATCTGTGGTTTTCATATATTAGATGAGAGTAATTTGGATTTGGGCCATAGCTTTCATGCGTTTATACACCCTCTTTTACCAACAATAAGGAAAGTGGGCAGCATGAATCTAACCATGCTCCCACAGTTTCCCCTGGGAGTTTTAGACCTTTAATGATAACAATAATCATGGCTCCATGTTAGACATTTCAGTAAGCATTCTTACATTGCTCAACCGTGGAATAATCATGAGATGACGGTCAAACAAGCTACTGCTGTTGCTCCTGTGACCTACCCCATTTTCCTCTACTTGTTTGCTTTGTCTTGTCAAGCTACAGCTCTGTTTCACATCATCATAACAATCAAGAGTGTCAGCAGGTCTAACATAAATTGTAACAAGATGACACATTCCATTACATATGCCTATATGTTACGGTAAAAAAATGATATTTTGTTGTTGCAGTCCAAGTTCTACAATGTTCAAGTCATTTTGACAAGACTAAATATGGAATTCTGAATAGAGAGCATAGTATTTCTTCTTAGTTTGCCTTTGGGTATTTGAGTGAAATATTTCAATAAAAAGCAAAATTGGAGTAAGGAGAAGCCCTTACACTGAAACATAATCCCACGAAAATCAAATACGAAATCACACTATCTTGGCATCTTCCCAGCAGAGTGCAAATACACCGAGACAGAAACGACACTGGAAGACACGGAATATCAGTTCAGTAACCACAAAATGTAGAATTATACGTGCCATCCATAACTACATTAATAGACTATAAAGAAAAGGCTGATGAAGCATTTATCAAGTTTAGCTTACATTGTCCCAAGAAAGAAGGCAAGAGACAGATGAAAGCCAAAGAGAAAAACAGAGACCACTGCCGTCAGAAGCATTGCAACTGAAGTTGAATACACCTGTACAACAACGTAAGGGTAACATGTTTGAAGCTAACATGCTTTTCCATTAGAACTCTCAACTGTGAAAGTGCTATTGGACCAGACATTTCAGTGCTTCTGTTCTCATGAAGTTCTAAGCCAAAATTGTAACTTAGAATACGCACTACTAACTATAGTTGTCCCTTCCTGATGGACAACCCTTGACAGATTGGAAGTTGGCTTTTGCTAATTGTTACATCTTGACATTGGCCAATTTACTGTTGTGTAATGAGGCTTGTTCTCTTTTGATGTCATCTTTTGGAAGGACAAGAAATTTCACTTAATGCATCTATGTGTCTTCTCCAACACCTGATCGGGCCTCAACCCCACTCCCAATCAAACAAAGCGGATCATCCTTTTATTGTGAAGAGGGCAAACGCTTGAACTTTGTTAATGGAACTAAAATCCAAAGAGACTTTGAAGTATTGTATTCAATTTGTTACCAGCAATGAACATTTAGATTGAAGTGGTGCCCACATGAAAACACATTATCAATATTCATTGAAAAAAATAGAAAAAAAAAAGCTGTTACCTTTACAATGTTGTCTGCATACTTCATCACCATGGATACAGCAATTCCACTTTGAAAACATATTTTGGTCAGGCAAGTAAAGAAAATTTTTAGAACAATGTAGAATTATCGGAAGTGTATGTCTTCTTGTGAAATTCATAAGAAGATGAATCATGGATGAAGTAGCAACCAACAGCGAAGGTAATCAAGGGGAAAACAGAAATAACTAACCTTAGTGCATGATTGAGAATCATGAGAACTGTAATTAATGAGTATCCATGGAAAAATCCCCTGAATAGGAGAAAACATAAGCAAGTCAGGAGACTCTCGAGCAGTCTGAGCCACGATTGAAGACTGAATGACTAATGTAAATCACTGAAACTTGAACTTTTTCAGTAAGGGCATAACAAAAAGTCTATGTAGTAATAAGCTACCAAGAACTTTAGAAGTGAAAAGCAGGATCTTTACTTGTTAATGACCGCATCAAAATCTTGAATCAGTATTGCAACAGCATTGAAGGCCATCCCAAAAACATACAACCAGAAATTCTGCACATTTATGTTTCTTGAAGGACGTTTTTTAATTATAGCCTGAAAAGGCATTAACAAAATTACTGTCAGTAATCGACTTAAGAATTTTAATTTTGCACTTGTTACTATTTACAAGGACATGCCCATCATTCAGGAATAAACTGTCAACGGGCCAAGTTTTGGTCAAGATTGTTGGTTAAGTAACTACACAAAAATAATGCTCAAGGTTCAACTATAAAGCTGAAATTTTAAACTAAAACTCACCTCAGTATACACTCCCGCAAAACCACTTAAAAGGGCCATTACCTGAAAATAAAAAGGACAAGTCACTGTAACAAATACATAAGCAAACAGAAAGGAGCGAAAAGAACTCTTTTGCTTCAATTTAGCTATTGGCATCAGCTTGTTTAACAGCCTAAATATATTAAAAGAATTCAAAATTGCCATAATAGCCTAAAGGTCTTAAAAGAACTGACAGTTGCCAAAATAGCCTAAAGATCTTAAAGGAACTTATGTTCAATTGAGCCAACTATCTGCTTATCAGTCTGAGTTCCTATTAAACGTAGATAATCAGTCTATCTGACGCTCTCGCTACATCTAGTTCACTCACACGCTCCGCTTTCCATAATAGCCTAAAGATCTTAAAAGAACTCACAATTGCCATTATCCAACCTTGAAGAGGTGTTTGAAGAACGTGATCTGAACTGCACAATGGATATTAATCAGATTTTGACCCAAGAAATGAAATTGAAAGAAACACAAAAGAAAGTGAGTAACTCACTACTTTTAAGATGCATAAATTGCTCTTAAATACATATTAATTACTTGATTTCAAGCCAGGTTGAGAGTCAAAAGTGATATTGATAAAACTAAGAAGTAGCATTGCATGCCAAAATAACACCAGCCAGTCCTTATTCCTAAAAGAAAACCATGAAAAGTCAATCCTTACGAGGGGTTCAGTTGTGCAGTGGTACACCCAGCACATAATAGAATAAAAGCTGCCCACTGAATCTCACTTAACCTGAAATCAGCACATTCGTGAGAGACAGTCTACTAAACATATTGCACTTTCACGCACACCTTGAGCTTAAGCGTTCGTAGCTCTTGTTGAAAAGTTAATGCCGGATGAGATTATCCACCACAATAACAGAAAATAACCACCAGGTGCTAGTAGAAAGGCTTACTTCTTCTTTAGCATTAATTGATATAGAACTCCAGTACTAATAATGTTCAGGTTCTTCAGTATCTGATAACCAGGTGCATCCACATATGCAAAGATGTAGTACTACAAACAAAAACAAATAACCAAAATCAAGTTAGGCATACTATCAAACCATAGAAACAACATGAACTAGTTATTGTATATAGCAAGCCAAGGGAAGAAAAAGATAACATAAGATCTCACCTGAAGTAAATTCTTCACAAGGTAAAGAGCTGCTGGAATAGGATAGACTATAACTTCATCCACTGTTGTACTCAACCTAGTCATGCAAACAGAACATGGAATCACATGTGGCTTGTTGGATGTAATTCAAATTAAGCTAATAAACAAATTAGAAGGAAGAAGAAGGCAGTTTTAGAGGCAACCAGAATACAGGGATAGAACAAGTTAGTGAATCCAATGTGTAGTTGATTCCAACAAAAGCAATATGCTATCATCCAATATTGGATAACAACCTATAACGAGTTGTAGTATGCATATGCATGTTTGTTTTCCCACAACCAGACAAGCCATGGATTTGCAATCAATTTGTGTCCTTTCCTTGTTACTCCCATTGCATGTGTAATAGTTATGAATTATTATGCTTGGCAACAATTGAAACAGAAAAGACAGGAGGGTTAGTCTATCTATCATGGGAGGGTGACCTGTTATCTTCAGTAAGACCTTCATTTTTCCAGATTCTTGCTAGTGCGGCAACTGATAAAGCACATTTCAAAGTCTCCACCTATTGAAACAAAAGAGAAAAACAGAGATAAAAATGAATATTGATACCCATATGCGTCATTCCCGATCAAAAAGCTTTGACATGTGGATCTTATCCATTGTATTTGCGTATGTTAAGGTAGCCCTGAACTAGTGCTCAAAATCAAAATTTGATAATAACTATCCCATAATGACGTAGGAACGGAGTAAGCTTACCAAGAAATTTGCCGTGGTAACACTGTACTCATACTTTCCAGCTCTCTTGGACCAGACAATAAGTATAGCTTGTGAGCTTGTAAGAACAGTCAATGCAAGTGTGACAAGTGTCCTATTGGGTCAACAGAAACACGAAGCAAAAGAAGAAACACAAATGAGTCATGAACCTTATTTCTCTACTGTTAGAAGAAAAGGAAAAGAAAAAGGATCAATACAAGAAATAGGAAATTACTTGCGTTTCCACTTGGAAGAGGCACCTGCAACTACAAAAAGAAAGTAGTAGTTATTGAACGGAAATAGGAATAAATCAAAGCTGTGAAAAGTGAAGAAGGTAAAGCGGAAGATAGAAACCGGAGAGAGGCTTAGTTCTTAAGCTCTCGATGTCCTCAGCGACAATGGCGCCGTCTTTATCCTGCAGATTTGAATCCGAAAAGAAATCAGTTAAATTAGACAACTAATTGCAAATGAAAATTAACAATGGGCAGAGGTTGACGAAGAAAGACCTCATCTTTGATCTTGCGATACTCCATTTTCCTAATCCCACAGAGTCACAGTCACAGCACAGATCTCTCTCTCTCTCTCTCTCTCTCTCTCTCTAGGACGCTCCTCCCTTCTTCTTCATTTGCTTTCGGCTTCTCCACAGTCCAGTCCAGTCCAGTGTTGAAGACTTCAAACCTCCAAAGGGCCAAACTTTTTTCTTCTTAGCCCAAGCCCAAGCCCAAGCTTCTTTTTTCTTTTCTTTTTTTTGGTAAAAACTAAAATAGGAATAAATAAATACAACACTTGGCTTTTGGTAAACCGAGTCAAAAGTACGTTGCCATTACCATTACCATACCAATCAACCCTCTATTCTGTATTCAAGAGAAAGAGGTCTGAAGAAGAACACTAGCCTTTTTCATTCCTCTTCCTCTGTTGTCACAACTATGACCTCCCTTGTCCATAGCTTTCACAAAACAACCCTCTTTCCTCACGACCACACTCAGGCTCTGCGAAGAAGACTCTCCTCTCTGTCCCTCGGAATCCAACCGGTATCTTCACAGCTAATTTCATCAATGGGACAACAAGTTGGGACTTCCACGAGGAACTGGTGGCACTGGACCTGCTCTTGGGTCTTATCTAGAAAACCCATCTTCGCTCAAGATCTGGAGATGAATGAAGAAGATACCAAGGTTCTTGGTAGTCAAAACAGAGGAAGCTGGAGACATGTTCAGTACAAGCTCAGTTCCCAGATTAAAAGGCTTGTAAGATCTGACAATTTTGGTCTCCCTCAAGCCTGCAGGAACCATTACTCCAAGTAACTTGGAGAACTGATATCAAATAAGAAACTCAAAGATTCAGATCAAGCTCAGAATGTTCTTCTTTGTTGTTAACTTGATCCGGTTATTGAGGAAAAAGATACACACTTTGTTGGTTCGTTACAGAACAGAAAGCGGATTCTCGGCCATATCTCAAATTGTGAATGCTTATTTACTTTGTATTTCTTGTCAAATAGAAACCATTGGAATTGTTTAGATCGATGAGTGTTTGTATAAGCAGAATGTGGTAAAGATCTGTGTTTCTTTCTTTCTTCTGGTGCATGAAGGGATCCGACCTGGGATTGAATCGTACGAGCAAGATTAGTTAGTGAGTGACAGGAGAAGAAGAAGAAGGTCCGATTCAATAATGATTAAGAAGAAGAGTGTTGTCGGAGGAAACAGAAAGTTAAAAAGTAGAAGTTGGTTAGTTTAATTGGTTACTGACCAAATCAACTACCAACCGACATCTATTGACTTCCAATTCCCGGGGATAGAACTGCAGAGTACTCAGTATTACACAAGTTCACATTTTTATGTACCCAAATTAAAATTTAAACCAAAAGAAAAGACTTTATCATCGCAGATTTAATATATTTTAAATTAAAATAAATGGATATTGGCATCCTACCACCGACTACTGTTGGAAGGACTTTAGTTACTTCATCCAAGTTCCAACCTGAGGAAAGGATAAGAAGAAATAAAAAAGCTTACTTGAAGGTGAAGGGAGGATTTTAGCAGAAGAAGCATGGCAGTAGCAGGTAGCAGCAGCTTAAGAGTAATCTCTCAGTTCCACAATAGGTTCATAACATCACCTTTTCCTTCTTCTAACCTCAAGTTTCATATCAACCTTCCCAAACCCTACTCTCTTCCATTTACTATACAACCACTCCGTTTTCAAGTCCAGACCTTTAATTCCGCTTCTTCTTCTTCTTCGTCCACTCCTGCTACTTCTATTAGTCCTAGTAAGTTCCTACTCATATGCTTCTTCTTTTTCTTCAATTTCTGTACAATCTTCTCATATTATCGATTCACGTATCTGTGTAGAATGGGCAGAATTCGCAGCAAATATATCGGGGGAGTGGGATGGATTTGGAGCGGACTTCACAAGTGGAGGTAAACCAGTTGAATTACCTGAAATGGTAGTTCCCGAAGCTTACAGAGAGTGGGAGGTCAAGGTTTTCGATTGGCAGACACAGTGTCCCACACTTGCTCACCCAAATCACCTTCTTCTCTCTTACAAAACCATCAAATTACTCCCCACCGTAGGCTGTGAAGCCGATGCCGCCACTCGTTACAGCGTTAATGAGATGACCGTCGTCGGAGGTAGCGAGGACAACAATCATAAATGTATCGCCTTTGCCTATGAATCCAGCGGGTGTTATGTGGGCGTGTGGCCTATCGGGATTGGGGATGATGGGAACTACAAAGATTTGGAGTTGGAGTACTGCTTAATCAATCCCAAGGATAGGGAGTCCCGAGTCAGAATTTTTCTGAAGATTTCAATGATGAGGTTAGCAAGTATAGGAGTATTCTCTGAGCAATGGTATGGTCCCTTTAGAAATGGGGAGCAATTAGGGGGATGTGCCATTAGAGATTCTGCATTTGCATCTACTCATCCATTAAAAGCTTCTGAAATTGCTGGTGTTTGGGAGGGCCTTAATGCTGTTGCTAGCTTCCATGAATCTCAGACTGTGAGTTCTTTTTTATCTGGTTAAGCTGTGAGTTTGAATCATCGTTATGTGTGTGAAATTGAAACCAAAACAGGTGCAGGGGGAATTGGTAGAAGAAGTAATAGAAGACGGGAGAGTAAAGACAGTGAGAGAGGAAGAAGGTGAAGTTGTTCTGCTACCAAAGCAATTATGGTGTTGCCATAGAGAAATTACCAGCAAAGAAGAAACATGGTTGGAGGTGGGATGGCTCTTGGATCCTGGCTTTGCCCTTACATCAAAATGCATTTTCTCATCAAACCAAGCCAAGCTTAAGGCAAGTACTTAGTAATTTGACAGGAGAGTTTGTGATGATGATGGTCACTTGCACACACACACACAAATAGACAGAAAGAAGTAGGAGTTTATAATGGAGTTCAATAGGAACTAAAGGTAAAAAGTGAGTTTAAAATATGCAGTTGATAATTCATTGTCTTAAGTTTTTAGGTTGAGATGAATTCAGCTGAACTTGTTCCAATTTCTCCTCAATTCCCCTCAAAAAGATTTTAAACTCTTCACAATCTTGATAAGAAACTTTGCTACGTTGATCATCACTTCCACCACACACACAACAGGTATAGGCGTGAAGTTGGATTGAAGTTGGAACATGGTTCATTTTCTTTTCTTCTTCTTTTGTTGCAGGCAATCACATTGGCACGTGAAACTAGAATAATGGATGGGGTATAGCATTGCTTGGGCAATTGGTATTGGAGATTTTGAGAGTTCCTTTTAAATTCTTTCTATTCGTGGTATGGTATTTACATTGTATAACTTTGACAGAGAAACTAATAGCTTAATTATATTAATAATAATACCGCATTTACGTGCTTGGGTTCTAAATAGAAACAAAGGGTACCCTTATTTTTGCACAAAGGAAGCGAATTTGGAATCGAAAGGATATAGAAACACTGTGATGAGGAGGAAACGAGACATAAGAAGACCCTACTCCCATTCTGAAGCAAACATAACTAGTAAAAATGGCAACTTGGTCAGCTACAAGGGTATCTTTCGCACACTTTTTTTTTTTTGACAAGTTCACTGTCATTTTCCTGGTATTATGAAACAATGGAAACTAAAAATATGCATGCGCAAGCACCAAAACCTTCTCCTCCATCGTGTCATACGGCTTCAGGAACGAGAATCAAACCGTAGTACCAACTTCCATCAATCTTTTACTGTACAACCTGCACTTTTATCCCCAAAACCCAGAAGTCAGCATTCCAAATTTAGCTGAGACCTCAGGAACTAGATGTTATAATAATATCATCGTTCATAGAAATGGTAAAAGAAAGCTCCTTTACATGACTACTACAACTGCAAGCGTAGCTGCTACCGCGGACCTGGTGCATCTCTCATACTGATATTTACACTGTTCCTCATAGTTCTTCTACCAATTCCTGCATTGCCTTTTTGCATCATAGCAACAAATTCACCATAATCAATCCTTCCATCCTGAAATAACCAAGACATTCCAATCACTTCAAACAAGTACAGCAAGTTATCAATTATATGGTAGTGATTATATAGTTCGACCCATGATCCGGGTCGACATTGACAGCAAGAAGGTGTGCTAGCCACCCCTATATTGAGAGGTGAGATATCTTACACTTGGAAAAATCATTCAAGCCAGAAAGGAACCTGCTGAATGACTGCATCACCATCCGATTCAAGATAAATTGTGTTTTTTTAAAGCCTCAAAACTATGATGTATATACCTCCACATAAAAGAGGGGGCTCAGCTGTCTATTATCATTGAAAGTTTTAGACAACTTACATTATCTTGGTCAACTTCTTTTATTATATCTTCAAGTAAAACATCAGTCATGTTGTGTTCAATACAAGCTTGCTGAAGCTCATCCACTGTAATATAGCCACTTCCATCCTTGTCAAAGTACTGGAATGCTGCAATTAGATGTTCTTCACGTTCTAATTTGTTAAGATGAATTGTTGCAGCTATAAATTCCCCATAATCAATGGTACCACTGTTATCCACATCAGCCTGGAAATTAGGAATATTAACTTATCAGGTTATTACAATAACAAGAACTGCTTACTCCTATTGCACCATTAACTGCTAATAAAGACCAGGAGAAAGAAGAGTAGGGAGTGAACAAAAGGAAATGCAAGGAACATTGACCAAAAACAAGATGGAAAATTATAGTTATACACAACCCCAGATCTGGTTTTACACCATCTTACCGCATCCATAAGATCACGTATCTCAGTGTCTTTTAACGTCGAACCATATCTTCGCAAGCCAGCTTTTAATTCATCATACGTGATTGCACCACTGTTATCAGTATCCATAGACTTAAACATTTCTCTCAAGCCTGCAATTTCTTCCTCAGAAAGGCTTTCAGCTATCACCTAATAGCATGAATAGCGGAAGGATGGTAAGATTTATCGTCAAACATACCAATTAAGAAATGATAAATATTACACAACGTTATAAGATGAGCATCAAAGTAATTATCTATTCTTCGTTGAGTGTCACTGACATTCCAAGAATTCAATCTAGATGTCATGTACTTACTCGTAAAGCCATCTTCTTCAATTTATTCATCGCAGAAAACTGCTTAAGACGAGAAAGCACAGCTGGGTCTAATGCTCTATCAGGAGCAACTCCATTTTCACATATCCAAGGATGACCTGATGAAACAAGGATTTTCAGTTTGATTTTTGGTCTTGAGCAGAGTAGAAACATGAAGTCAAGGAGGAACATAGCCACAATACTGCTGATGTCGTGATCCACAAAAAGGTAGTAAGTTTCTAGATCACAAACTCTGTAAAAAGGATTAAATTAGCTCCAATTCTGCAGGGATGTCACTTGGTGGAAAGCTTCAAATCTTTGGGATGATGGGGTGGGATGAGAGACTTGGGGAAAAGGAGGTATATCCCTGTTGTGCAGCCAAATTTAAGAGCACTCAAATATGAACATATGTGTCCCAATATTCGCAGAAGAATTGTTAGTTGGGTTAAATTGTCTGACAATAAAACTAACTACTAGGGTCAAATGCTAATTGACAAGGTGATGGCATCATGAATTGACCACATAGCTAATGTGGGTAGCAGAGCAGAATGTGCCCTCAGAAAAAATCAAATTATAAGGTAGAAAGAAACACATTCACATGCAATTTGCAGATATTTATGCAGCCAGAACAATGGAGGAACGAACAGCAATCTAGTAAGGCAGTTCCTATGGTCATACTAACAACATATGGTTCAAGAGCTTAAGTTCAAAAAGGAAATGAAATATTAGACATACATAACACTTCATGAGCAGTCAATCGTTCTGATGGTCGAGAGCAAAGCATCTTCCTAATAAGATCTTTTGCGCTGTCCGATATCAGTGGCCAGGGGTCTGACTCAAAGTCGATGTAACCCTTCAACACTTGATCAAATATCCCTTGCTGTGTTTCTAGTATGCAAACAAATGAAGAATTCAATACACTGAGCATAGAGCTGAGAAAACCATGCTGCTCAAACCATGCAACAAAGAAAACTTACCAGCCCAGAATGGTGGCACTCCACTCAGTAATATATACAATATGACCCCAGCGGTCCACACATCAGCTTCCGGACCATAATGCTTGAGAAGCACCTCAGGAGCAACATAATATGGGCTTCCAACGACATCAGTGAAAATTTGCTCTGAAGAATCAAGCAACATATAATTTATAAAGGCTATTAAGTATCAAACAAGACGTGCGCTTCCAGTAACAAGATGCCACAGAAACTGCAATGTTTCAAATCTTGGATGAATGATTATAAAAAAAGAAAAAAAAAAGGAACCTTTTGGACTAACTTCCCACAGTTATCATGCGTCCAAGACGTAGCCACACAAAAGCAGTAGCAAACAAATTCCATCAATCATGAAATAGAAGGTAAATAATTTAACACTATAGACTAATAAGAAACGTCATGTTAATAAATTAACTAGTACCAACAGCATCTTAGTACAATCAAATATTGAATGCAATTCACAAAACTTGTATGTTTTCTACCTGGTTTGAAGAACACAGAAAGCCCAAAGTCGATGGCTTTGAGTGAGAAGTCATCATCCTTGTTCACCAACAAGAAGTTCTCGGGCTTAAGATCTCTGTGCATAACACCAAGGGAGTGACATGCCTCAACGACTCCTACAATAATCTTAGTCAATTCAGCTGCTTTTCTCTCGCTATAATGCCCCCTCTGAATGATCCTGTCAAACAACTCTCCCCCAGAACAAAGCTCCATGACTATATGCACATATAAAGGATCCTCATATGCACCCTTAATGGTCACAATATTCTTATGACCGGCCAAATGGTGCATTATCTGGATTTCTCTCCTAACATCTTCAACATCATCCTTGGAAATCAGCTTCCTCTTGGAAATAGATTTGCAAGCATATTCATTTCCAGTGGAAACCTCAGTGCACAAATATGTAGTACCAAACTGTCCTTGTCCTAACTTACGACCCAAAATATAGAGGTCACGGATGTTTGCAGTTTTATGACCAAGAACATAATAAGCCGGGTTATCAGTACCTCGTCTCATCATAATTATCTCTTTCTTGGTGGGGCTAAGGGGAGATGAATTGCGGTCCTTTTTAGGGGGGTTTTCTTTGGACAATTCTTGAGAATTGATAGTGGAAGGGGAGTGGTCAGAGTTGTTAGAGGAAGGATTGCCTTTGGAATTGGAGCTGATGATCGATCGGTCCTCGGGCTGACTGTAGCCCTGGTAAAGTTTTCCTTTGAATGATCCACGGCATGTGTTGCCCATGAAACAGTCACTATTTCCAGAGAATTAGCTCCCCACCGTTTTCCTCATCCAATGGTAGCTCAAAAATACGACTGGTAAAACCAAGTAACAAAGAATACCCTTAATTAAGAAACATCATCACACACCCATCTCATCTGATCTAAGAAAAGATAAAGCAGATCACGCCTTATGATACTAGATTCTTAGTTAGATTTTGGATAAAAATCTGCAAGAATCATATCCATTCATCATAATATTAGTCCCAGAAACAAGTCCTACGAAAACCAGTTTTCTCCAAAACTGTTATCGAAATTCGAATGAGAGTAGGAAAAAAAGAAAAAAGACAATTTTTGATGAAGATCGAACAATACGTCGAGCATCAGAAATCATAAAAAGAAACAGATTAATGCGAGCATACAGGATAAAAAGTAAAGAAACTGAGGCGTTGAAAGATACAGAACATAGAAGCGTATCCATACCTAAAAGCGGAGAGGAGATGATGCTATAGAAAATGGAAGCAAGAATGGATCTGGGGTATCTCTACTTAGAAAGGAAAGGTATACTTTGATCGAAAGGCACATGAACAAAGAAAAGAAAGGAACAGTGACAAAGAGGGTTAAATATGTACAATGGAAGGCTTCGTTGTATATATATATGTATAATGTATAATAAAAATCTGAAAAATGAAAACTTTATGTGAGTTATGTGATTGGTTGGACTCGGACTCGCTAAGGATGCAGTTAGTAACAGCGGACTGTGAGGTGCTGACCAGCTACTTTTGTCTCATGAATGAAACAAAGAACGCGGTTTCTCCTAAATCTTTTACCTTGAAAAATCTCGGCTGCCCATGTAAAGAAATAGAAAAAGATGATATCTTTATCTCCATATTTATCAACAACGAGTGTTGTTTTCCGGAAAAGATCGAGTCTTTGAACCTGGAGGGCTGAGCCTGAGAGCAAAACTCGGAGAGTAAAGGACTTCACTTTGAAGTTGTGTTCATAGTCATCAATTCATACAACTAAGCTGCCTCTGCTGCATAAGCAGGCCCTCCTATTCTCGTAAATATGTTTTATTTCTTGGGACAATTCAAATTTAACATCGATTTAATTGTGGTTTTGGAACCATTGTCTATTTTCTCCAACTCCACTCCACACTATGATTAGCACAAGTTGCATTTCTTTAACAAAATCATACATCACCATTCAACTTGTAAGATAATTTTTCAGATAACAAATTAATGGTTAAGAATGGTAATGAATTGCATAAGATAGAACCCTTTAAAATCTAAGTTTAAAATTAATATTTTTATCGAATTCAAGTTAATTAAATTTATGTTAATTCATTAGTTTCAAAATGAATTAAAAGATTATTAAAAAGAGGACTAGAGACTTCTGGTCTGGCAAGCAATGGTCAAACCAGCATGTCTAGATCTTGACCTTAATTAAAAGACAATGTTCCAAAGTTCAAGGTTCAAACAACTAATAAGTCGACACTTGCCTCTTTTCTCTTCCAACCCACCAACGAAACAGCTCGACTTCTGTTGGCTTCTTCTGCCTTTTCCACGTGAAGCCTGGAGGTGTAACCCCAAAAACCATCATTATACCCTTCAATGGATTCACACTTTACCACAACGCAACTTGTTTTTCAGTAAATGTGGAATATACAACTAAGTTTCTGGCAGGAAAAAAAATAAAATATTACTTCTATTTCTCACTAGAGAAAAAGAGCTGGTGTTTTGCCAAAATCTTGATTGTAAAGAGAAAGGCAAGAACACTCAAGAGTGATTCCTTCTCTTTCACAGGTTCAGTCCTTTTCCTGTTCATTGACATCTTCACCAACTTCAAGATGAAAAGATATGTCGTTTCCCAAATCCCAATTATCGACAAGATAAAAAAGTGGTGTCTTTTCGTACATTAACACCGCAGCAATCATCCAAGATTTAGTAGTTAGACTAGCAGAAAGCTTTAGCTTTAGCTTTGCTCTGGATAAAGATACATACCCAGATGAGTAAAAAGATTGAAGATTTCTATATATGTAAGAGGTTTACAGACAAATCACTCGAGATTGTGCTTCTCTTCTGATTTAAACTAAATGGCATTTAGAAACCAAAAGCTTTGTTGGTTCTTTTTATTTTTAATCCAATACTGCAGAGTTGCAGATCCAAATGATTCCGTTGTCCAAAACTGCAAACTGGATCTTGGACTGGACTGATATTACTGTTTAAAGCATAGCTTCCCTGGAAAGAATCATCTCAATTGATATTGTCCGTCGTTTTATTACCTAAAATTGTAGAAATTCTCTTAAAGTTTTAATCTTCTTTGACCTTTTCGTGGAAAACGAATTAAGAAATTCATTAAACAACCCTTATGTATATTTCCAATCTACTTTTGTTAAGTTGATGATGACGCACACAAAAGAGTAATTAGGTTAGTAGACTTGACAGTGACTATCCACAGCAACTTGAGGAGGTGTTTAAAAGGGTGCGTGTCTTTCTGACTCACAAGGCTTCCTCTCCTATTTCTCTCCCAAAAACACTTGTTTTTTTCCTTTTTTCTCTATTTGCACTTCGTTGTCCTAAGCATTATAAAATTTTATCTCTTCGCAAACACTACTTGTTTGATCGTAAGTTGCGGGGAATACGATGGCTCTTTATGCGTCTAATGATATCTAAAAAGGACCCATCGAACGAACGGCTCTGTTTGCTAACTTTTCTTTTGCTTTCAAATAAGGTAATTATTTTACCCACCCCCATACTTGTTTTCTTCTCATTCCTCGACTTTTTGACGTTGCTTTCTGACACCCTTTTCCTTATAATCCATTTTGCTTGTCGTATTATTATTGATTGATCAATTTCCTTTGCTCTTGTTCTTCTGCTCACTGCAGGAAGTAGTATATCTTAAAGTGATCCACCAACTTGCAGTATCTGATTGATTTGTTGATTGACTAGGGTTAATTACTGATTAAAGGGTTAGTTACTGGTTCGATCTGTGGCTCCTGGGAGTGTTTCTTCTCATCAGTGTTTTTATAGAGAGTGGGTTAAAAAGAAAATCTTAGATTCCGGAGGAAGATGAGTGCAGCAGCGCTTGTGGCTCTTGCTGCTTGTGTTGGCAACTTACTTCAAGGATGGGATAATGCAACCATCGCTGGTAATTATATCTTTACTCTTTAGTTCCTGAATTTCTTCGTTCATCTGTAAAAGCTTGAAACTTTCCAGCTGCTCTTTATTCTGCAACATCTTCTTATGCCGTAATAATTGGACACTTTTGTGATTTTTGATAATTAATTGACTGAGCCTTTAATTCTGATTTACTCCAGTTGATTCATAATCCGTGACGGATCATTTTAATCTTTGTGTTGCAGGTGCTGTTTTATATATAAAGAGGGAGTTTAAGTTGGAAACTAATCCAACTTTAGAAGGATTGATTGTGGCTATGTCACTTATTGGAGCAACTCTCATTACTACATGCGCTGGGGCTGCGTCGGATTGGCTAGGTCGTCGCCCTTTGTTGATAATCTCAGCCGTGTTTTACTTTCTTAGTGGTTTGGTGATGTTATGGGCTCCAAATGTCTATATTCTCCTTTTGGCTAGACTATTGGATGGTTTTGGTATTGGTTTAGCGGTTACCCTTATCCCAGTTTACATATCTGAGACAGCACCACCTGAAATTAGAGGGACTTTGAATACCCTTCCTCAGTTCACTGGTTCTGGTGGGATGTTTCTTTCCTATTGCATGGTGTTTGGCATGTCCTTGATGAAAACGCCGAGCTGGAGATTGATGCTTGGAGTTCTTTCAATTCCATCTATTATTTATTTTGTATTGACTATATTTTATTTGCCCGAGTCTCCAAGGTGGCTTGTCAGTAAAGGACGGATGCTTGAGGCCAAGAAGGTTTTGCAGAGGCTTCGTGGCAGGGATGATGTTTCTGGTTAGTTTTCTGCTTTCTTGTTTCTAAATCATTCACTGCTTCTTTCTTGAATTTGAATTGCAGTTATTGTGGAACTGCAATCTACCAATGTGGTATTTGGCCATTTCAATCCAAGGATATGTAGTGCCGAAAATTGAAGAAGAATTTATACAAGGAAAAGTGTGAATAGACATTATATCATGCTACAGAAGTTTCTTAATATGTTTTTGAGTGTCATTATGCTATTAGAATTGATATACCAATATGTGGAGTATACTTTTCTTGATTGATGCTACTACTATATCTCTGCCATACCTTTTTCAGTATGCTGGGAGGACAATCCATGCCTATTTTTGGGCTATTGGTCCTTCTGAAAGTTAATTTTTTGGTTGTTTAGCTATAATTGGCACTAAAACTTTGAGCACCGTAAATTGCTTTGTTGAAGTGGTCTGTTCCTTAAATTATCTTTTTCCTTTATGTGATTTGTGGACTTCTTACTACTTTCTGCCATCTGTGTGATATGGTGAATGACTTGCATCTAGTCTCATTCAACTTGGTTTATGATTGATGAAAGTATCAAGCTTATGTAACTGCAGCAATCTATATACTGCTGTTATCAATCAAGCATGAACATACAAAAATGACACAGTTTACTTATGATGCAGTACACTGCATACATGGATACTGTAGTGTAAACGTTGTTTACTTCTTCTCAAAGGGGTATATCTACTGTCTTTGTGTCTGCCTTATAAATGTTGAAAGTAACTCTCGTATTAGAATAACATTAGGGAGCAAAAGTTCCTCTGCTCTTGATGCCTTTCTTCGTTGAAGCAAATAAAAGAAATGAAGCTCTTTCTATTTCTTGTTCATGAGCCCTCATAAATATTTCTCACTTTTTCCTTCCTGCCCTTAGTAACTATGCCAAGCATTATCGCCTGCAATCATGTATGAACTACATGTTTACAGCAAAACATTGTGCTCTCTATGTTTTCTTACATCATTCTTATGGTGAAAGTATAAGTGTTTAATTTACTGTAAGTGTTTAATTTACTGTAAACTATAGAGAGAGGTATTTCTGTATTCATATCTTTATACAGAGTATAGCTACAAATGTATACTAGCTAATCAAAAACTAATTAGGTAATAAGATCCCTAATCAAGCCTTGAGATATTCTAACAGTTATCGATCTTTACAAGCTGTAACATTTACCAAAAGTGAGATAGATGGATTTAGGATTACTTCAATGATTAGATTTTAGATTAATTCCTTAATTTTAGGCAGAAAATGTGGAACGGATACATATGCAATAACAACATTATAAGGAACATCATTGTCTGGATGATACTGATTTTGTTCAGGAAAGCAGGTGAGATGGCCCTTCTGGTTGAGGGACTTGGAGTTGGAGCTGAAACATCAATAGAGGAGTACATAATTGGCCCTGCCAATGACATTACTGGTGACCAAGACATATCCTCTGAAAAAGATCAAATCAAGTTGTATGGGCCTGAAGAAGGTCTCAGCTGGGTTGCCAGACCCGTCACTGGACAGAGCACTCTTGGTCTTGCATCTCGACGTGGAAGCATAGCAAATCAGACTTCATCTTTCGTGGATCCTCTTGTCACACTTTTTGGTAGTGTTCATGAGAAACTTCCTGAAACTGGAAGCATGAGAAGCATGCTTTTTCCACACTTTGGCAGCATGTTCAGTGTGGGAGGAAACCAACAAAGGAATGAGGAGTGGGATGAAGAGAGCCAAGCTAGAGAGGGTGATGACTATCCATCAGATGCTGGTGGTGATTCTGATGACAATCTGCATAGTCCTTTGATCTCGCGTCAAACAACAAGTATGGAAAAGGATATGCCTGCGCCTGTACATGGAAGCCTTTCAAGCATGAGACATGGCAGTCTAATGCAAGTTAATGCTGGAGAGCCAGTTGGGAGCACTGGCATTGGAGGTGGTTGGCAGCTGGTGTGGAAATGGACTGAAAGAGAAGGTGAAGATGGAAAGAAGGAAGGAGGATTTAAGAGAATTTATTTGCATGAAGATGGTGTTACCAGTTCTCTGCGTGGATCTCTAGTTTCTCTGCCTGGTCGTGATGTTCCTGCGGAAGGTGACTTTGTGCAAGCTGCTGCTTTGGTTAGTCAGCCAGCGCTTTATTCCAAGGAGCTCTTGAAGCAGCATCCAGTTGGACCAGCTATGGTTCATCCATCTGAAACTGCAGCTAAAGGACCAAGCTGGAGAGACATACTTGAACCAGGGGTCAAGCGTGCTTTGGTTGTTGGAGTTGGACTTCAAATTCTTCAACAGGTAACAAATTACTTCATAATCTAATCCACTGGTTTGAATTCTTAATGTATCTGTATTCCCCTGCCATTCTTTGCCCATACCTTGGCCTAATTCCTAAAGGTACTTTTTTTCTTTGCCGTGTCACGTGATCTTGCCTCTTAAGTATTTACTTGTATGTGTAGTTCTCTGGTATAAATGGAGTCCTCTACTATACCCCTCAAATTCTTGAGGAGGCTGGAGTTGGTGTTCTCCTGTCAAATATGGGTATTAGTTCAGCTTCTGCATCTTTGCTGATCAGTGCCATCACAACTTTGTTGATGCTTCCATCTATCGCTGTTGCCATGAGGCTTATGGATATCTCTGGGAGAAGGTATTTCAATTATTTCTTTTCCCCATAAATGGTCTCCACACTTTATAGAAGAGTTACTTGGGTAGCAGGTTGATGCCTAGTTCTCTATAAGTTACACCTATATTTTTGGTTTCCAATTCTTATTGTTTTGTTGTTGGCAGGAGTTTGCTGTTGAGCACGATCCCTGTCTTGATATTATCTCTTGTCATCCTAGTTTTTGGAAGTTTAGTAAATCTGGGAAACATAGCAAATGCAATAATCTCAACCATCAGTGTTATAGCCTATTTCTGTTTCTTTGTTATGGGATTTGGTCCAATCCCAAACATACTCTGTGCAGAGATCTTCCCCACCCGCGTTCGTGGACTCTGCATTGCTATATGTGCCCTTACATTCTGGATTTGTGACATCATTGTTACCTATACACTGCCTGTGATGCTCAAATCGATTGGTCTTGCTGGTGTTTTTGGTTTGTATGCCATAGTCTGCATCATTTCGCTGGCCTTCATCTACGTGAAAATTCCAGAAACGAAAGGCATGCCCCTCGAAGTGATTACGGAGTTCTTTGCGGTTGGTGCACAACCGGCTGAAGCTGCCAAGGACGAGTGAATCCGATGGATGGTTGAAGAGTTTTTTAGCAGCCCTTTTAACTTATTCTTGGCTCTTGCATGGGTTTCATTTTACGTGAAGAGAAATAGGAAGTTTATTTTGTAGAGAAGGAAAAGTTTCCCCTCTTCTTTTGTTTTGATTTTTTACAGACTTTCAAGTTTCCTTTGACATACAGGTTCTTGCCCTGTAATATTCATATCATGCTCACATACTGTTGGGAGAGAATGCACCAGAACTGGATTTAAGTTTTGATTGGAAATTTCACTGATGCTTTGTCTGAAGGATGCAAACTAATGTTCCCATTTTACGATATAGAAGAAAAAATTGCGGGTCTCAAGATGTATGTATTAATGGCGAAAGTTACATGAAAATGGGTTCATCGGTATTAAAATTAAGCTACATAAACTGTTGCTAATTTGCACATGGCAATCACTAAGTAGGAGAAACATCCCTTTGTATTCTCTCAGATCTGTCAATGGAGTAATCATCTTTCATATAACCATTCAACTCCTGGCTACGCTTTCTTTTTGACCTACGCTTTGACACCTCCGCCTTTTCATCAACGAATGACAAGAACGTTTGAAGCCGTCTTGAACGTGAATTGCTGCTGCTCGGGATACTAGGATCAGACTCTTCAGGGTAATAGCGGTTGAATTGTCTGAACATCTTACAGAAGTACAAAAGGAGGGCAAGAAAACATGCAATCCCACATATGAGGAATAGACCCCAGAAGCTTTGCAACTGAAGTTGTTCAGAACCTGAATTGGAACCCTCAGAGTTGCAGGTTTCTTTTACTAGCCACTTCTCATGAATCTTTTGAAGTTCACCATTCTCAGACAACGTAAGAATGGCAGTTGACATGTCTATTGATAAAGGAGAATCTCTTGGGAAGGCCTAAAGGAATGTACAGATCAATAAGAGTGAGTGGGTCTCACAAAAGCAGAACAAATTGGTATGAAAATATCACTTTCTATAGGCTGCTCACACATGGTTGCAAAAGAATCTAAGATACTTACAAATCCCCATCCACTTTTCGTGAACTCTTGACCTCGAATTGAGAAATCGCATCGGCTCGATAGAAAAAAGTCGACATAAGTTTTTTCATCAACCACTGCAGCCACTGTTCCATTAGCAAGAGCTTCAGCATATTCTTCAGGTGATCCAAGAGCAACAAGTCTGCTTTTAGCAATATTAAGCTCATCAATCATATAATTTTCGGCAAAAGACCCTACTTGGAATCCAACACGTTGATTGCTAGTTATCAAGGTATCAATTCCTTTGATGGGTGAGGATAACTGTTGTACTGTGAGTATGGATGTTAGACTTGCAGTATAGCTTGAGTTCACTATCAGGACTACAAAAAGCCAGATTATCAGGACTAGGCGACCAAGGGTGCTAACTGTATTTTCTCCTGAAATCAAGGATATATAGAGTTAGAATCACAGCTAGGTTAGTGACATTCCCAATAAGGTGCTCTACTTAAATTGAAACATAACGTTACTTACTGTGAGCAAAAAACATGGTAGAGAAACTAAACCTGCAAGAAACGAGAGAGGTCATAAAAAGGAGTCAAAAGAGATGAGAACAGCAGAATGCATGAGAAAATCTGGAAGAAACAAGACAAAACTAAAAGTAAATGTGTGTTCCATCAATTAATACAACCTAAAATTGAGAAGATTAACCATTTCTGTACATGCCGTAATCCAGATATTGGTGATCTGATATGCTACAGAAGCTATAAATTTGTAAAGCTAAGAATGGATTTAGATAAGCAAAATCTAAGAGAACTGCTACTGCTTCATTTTGCAATAGTTATGTAATTTCACCTCATTTTACTCACCACAGGACAGTAACAAATTGCTTCTTTGGTGGGCCACGAAACTCATCATTGATTCTATGTTCAAGAATCCACACTACAGTTCCTACTACAAGGAAGAAAATGGCTGTAACAGCCCACATTAACGGAGTAAATGGCCGCAGAAATGCCCAAGCACTTGAATTCAGTTTCTTGACTGGAGCCACCACAACTAGCCCTGACTCTATATATGGCTGAGTGAAATCCACAAACTTTGTCCGGTTTGTGATAATTGCAATGTCACCCACAACAGCATCAAAGGCCTGTAAGATCAAGTTAACAGGATTATTAGAACTGAACACGAAATATGTTTGTATCAATGTTAGTTTGAGTTAAATTGTACTCACGTCAGATATAATCTGATTTACAAGTCCATCATAGTTTGGATTCTTATGACCATCTCCAAAAGGAGTGAAATTGTATGGAACTGCATATGGAAGCAATTTTATGGCAGCTAAGAAAACATCTATGCAATATCCTTGAACACTACCATTGACTGTTGAAACCAAATTTCGATAACTAGCTCGGTTAGGAATTCCAACTCTTAATCGCCTTCCATTGTCAGGAAACACCCATCCGCGAGGTTTTGACATGTTTCCTCCAGGCCATACCACACCGTGCAGATGCTGACTTAAACTAGAACGGTTAGGTGGTTTCCCATAAAGTGTCTCTGGGGGCACACAAGATAGTCCAGAATAGTTAGACCAGTATCCAATCAGTGGAAACCCAGTCTTGATCACATTTATGATGTCAAAAGCAGGATATAAGATGGACCTGTCCTGATTAAATTGAAGATGCCCTGTAAGACCTGTCATGTTGGTCTTCAATATGTTGTCAAGAAGTTGTTTTCCCCCATCAAAAATGCTCAGTGTTTCAAGATTTAGTATCCCCCCTCCCACACCATTTAATTTTGAATCGTTAGAAAAAGAAATGGTGTTGCCGCGATCTAAAAACAATCTCAAAGCATGAGCAATCATCCAAACAGTATCATATGCATATAAGCCATAAGGAGTCAACCCAATGGAACCATTGCTCAGATGGTCCCATCGAGACTCAAAATCCCTTTTCCTGTTTGAATCTGGTACATGCGGACGAAGTGTAAGAACTCCCTGGATTGAGTTAAAGGTATTTGGAGGGAGCATTTTATATGAATCTAGGACAGTAGACAACCAAGTTGTGGCTATCCAAACAAACCCTTCGTCCATCATGCCAAGGCTTTGGGCCACTTCAAAAACCAGGAGACCTGTTTTTGAGTAAGTGTTCACAACAATTACTCGAGATTCCAACTTCAAAACCTTAACTAATGCATTTTGAATATCACTGCGATTTGCTTTAGGGTCTGGTGGAAGTGCCGCTTTATAAGAAATTCTGCAGCGTCTCTCTGCAAGTTGATCACCTAATGTTGTCATACCATTTCGAAACTGATCATCATCACTGAAAAGTGCAATAACCTCTGCCCAACCAAAATAACTAATCATCTCTGCGATGGCAGTCATCTGGAAAAGATCATTTGGAGCTGTTTGAATGAAATAGGGGTATTGGAGAGGAGATAGGGTGGGGTCTAAAGCCGTAAATGACAGTAGAGGGACATGAAGCTCATTTGCTAAGTGTGAAAGTACGTGCGCCATTGTAGAAGCTTGTGGACCGATAATGGCCACCGTATCCGTCTCCATGAACTGCAAAGCTGAAACAAGTATGATATCTTGCTTTCAGTTACAAAAAAAACAGACTCTCTGCCAAAAAGGCACAGGACATGAAAGAAACAGAACAAGAATACCTCAATTCAAATTACAGTATGTGTGAAAGAGACAAACCTCCCATGATGCCAAGAAATCCACTGAAGTTGGAGTCGTGCATGGATATGGCCAATTTCCTTCCCCCAAGAATACTGGGATCAGCATTTATATCGTCTTCAGCAGCCTTCATAGCAATTCTTGAGACTCTTCCATTAATAGTGTTGAAAACGAAAATTGCCCCAAGATTCAAAGTTTGGGGGCCTTGAGCTGCTAAAGATAAGGGACTAATGCAGAAAAGCAAGATCAACACTTCCCAGACAAGATTCATGGTGGTATCTATTTATGGCTTTTCAAGCATCACAAATCACACAACCAATAAGTAATGCTCCTGTAAAACAAAAAAACCAACAATAACATCAAAGTATGAGAAAAGTGGACTACCTATTCAGAATCCATTTCGAAGGCAAACAGAGTTAGCTCAAAAAGAACAAAAAAATGGAGAGCATCGAAAAGAAACTTTCAGTTTGCAACCAAGTGATTCGAAGAAAGAACATGATTACACAAAAAGAAGAAAGACCAAGAGCAGCAAATAGCATAAAATATACCTCTAACCAAAGAAAAAAAGAAAATAAAAATTCTGCTCACTAGATACATATCTATACATCCATACATGGCCAGAAAGCAAAGAACTTGAGATGATTTGACGGTGTTATATTGAACAGAATTCACTCAGATAAACGAATCAGTGACAGAAAATAAAACAAAAAAAAAGAAAGCTAATCGAGCTACCTTAAAAGGGAAGAAAGAAATATTCAGTAATACACAGAGAATCTTATGATAAAAAACGAAAAGAAACAAGGACTAGGTCTAAAAGAAAATTTAACAGAACAGAAAAATACTTACAAGACAAGAACTTTTTTCCCAAAAAACAGTAGCTTCCACTATTTTAAACTTGAAGGTAGAGAAAGGAAACAAATTGCTAAATTGGGTTTCCACCCAAAGCAATGTGAAGGGCATAAGAGCCTGAAACCACTGACTTTTTTTACTGTTGCCTTTCTTTTTTTTTTTTTGTGGTTCTCACTCTTCAACAACGACACTAATGCGATAAAGCACAGAACAGAATCGGACAAAAAGGAGTGAGTAACAGCATTACCGGGGGGGAGGAAGACCTGCAATAAGTAGACTAAAAGATAAAAACTTTTAATGGATTCTCGTGACGTGTGCGGGTAAAGCTCTGGTCCTGTGATGGAGACAGTAATGGCCTGTGTTGACTACTTACATATATATATATATATATATGCGCATATTTCATCATACATGTGCATATTTCATTACACATGTGTGTTTAACTTCAAACAGTAAAGCAACCTACGAACCTAGGCAACAGGTTGGTAACATGTCTGCGACATTCTTTTGTGCAGTTTCACATCTCGATAACAATAATAATAATAATTAATAATATTATAAAAAAAAAGCTGACAAAGGTAAAGTTGAAAGAATATAAATATGAGGCAGCAGCAACAGGTAAGTTGTGTAAGAGGCGGGATTAGATCTTTTTTTTCCGATCATGATATTATATTATATTATATTATATTTTATATACATATTTATATATATTTTAAATAAATATGTAAGTAAGATTTAATAAATCAAAATAACTTAAATAGAAAATTTGATGTGAAACAAGATAAGTTAATTCGTTCAATCTACTCCAAGTTCCTTTCAATTAAATAAGACTCCAATTGAAGTGCAAGAACGTGTTAAAACTTGTAAACGTTCCTCAAATCAAATTAATTACTTTTTAAAGTGAAAACATTCCTTAAATTAAATTCATTACTTACGGAATTTACAAATCTTTACATTTTAAATTCTGGATATGAGAGCGTTTGAGGATGAGTGGTAAGACTTGAAGCAACTGGGCCAGACAAATTAATTATAAAGCAAATGCCAGAAGCAGAAAGATCCGTATATAACATTCCCAAAGGATCTGATGCTATTCCTTCCTACTCAATATATGGTTGTATGTGTGAGTGCTGTGCTTTGGATGCTAGTATTCTCCATCGTTATCATAACATATCCCACTCCATACGTCTAAAACAAATTGAATTATTATACAGTCACAAATCCACTTCAATCTAAAAATATCATCTCCACACACCAGCCAAATTCCTAAGCACTAGAAGAACAGTCATTGCTTTCCAGAATTTTCATCATCACCTTCAGAAAATGTTGCCTAACAACACACTTTCCACTGAACAACATTCTGTGTGTTAAAACTCTTCAGAATATCACTGTCATAAATGGGATGGTAACAAATCCAAATAATGACAGTCAGAACAGACTCTGGAAAAATTGGAAAAAAAAAAAAAGATGAAGACAAAGGTACGGCTATCATCTAACTAAAGAGGGTACAAACTGATTGCTTTATCCATCCATTTCAGTATAAACTCGTGTTGCCCATAACCCCACCGATTAATTAAACAATTTTGTTTCATCTCAAGATTGTCTCTCCCTCCATCCATCCATTTTCCGTGAATCATATAAACTCTTCTCTTTTTAACATAGAAACCTCATTAATGTGTTTACAAGACTATCTTCTATACCAAGAAATGCCGCAACCATTTGGACATTCTATATACTTGCATAAGTGATCAAGCATCCGCAATCCCAAGCTGCCTTAGAGATTCTGGACCAAAAAGAAATATAAGCCTTGATGTTTGATGTCGAAAAACAACCACCCCCTTATATGCTGTCCTTGGTATTCCATCCTAGCAAAAGTTTTTAAAAAATATTAAAACAAAGGACATTCAACTTAGAAAAAGTAAGATGGGTTTAAGGGAAAACTAGCTCCAGGAAAGCAGTATAGAGCATGTTCATGCACGTGATAGGGGTTTAACTACACGCATGTACGCCTGTGAAGGTGCATATTCTAATATAAATGTGCAACATCCACATTTAAGCCTTAGGTCTTTTATTACCGTTGATAAAGTAGGATACGAAAAATTTTTAATGCACCCAAATTGGCACAACGTATTCATGGATGAAAATGATATCGCCGCATGTCCAATGGTCCATCATATAAAAAGTCCTGCAGGCAAATTCACTGAAATAATATGGACTCAAATCTAATGCTTTCATGCTCTTATAGCATCTAATTTGTAGTTCACTAGATTGTGATCCAGTTAGAGAATCATGGGCACACTGAATGAGGCAATATCTATAATAATATCCATGTTTTGGATGACTAAAGAAGAAGCCAAACCCACCAAGCAGTCGGAGAGATATTTAGTTTAACAAAATGAATATCTGATAGTATAACAGGGTGACTAAGGTCAGAGTCAACTACCTTCCATTCCCGGAAAATACCAAATTGACCTGCAATTCGTTCAAAGTCTGCCTGGTCTTTGTATTGAATTCGAACATCTCCTCCCGTATTGTAAGCCTTGAGAACAGCATCTTTACCATGGATTGGTTTAGCCATTTTTACCATTTCAGCAAAATGCCCAGGGTATTCATCCTAAAGTAAACACCACCAACTTATTGACCAAGTCAAGAAACACAGCATCTTCAACAGACTTGCAGTTTTGATTACCTTTGTCAAGTAACTCAAGTCCATTGATTTCCAGTCAACCTTTAAGAACAAAAGGCAAAAGCAGAATAAAAAATTCAATAACATTAAGAGAGCTCAATTTAAAGAGAATAATATAGAATAGGAACTGGTATTACCTGAACGTCATTCAGCTTAATAGGCTCAAGGTATTGTTTGAAGAACTGCCCCAAACTAGAACCCTGTGATTAAATTCCAGTCATCACAGTGGGAGAAAGTAATCTTATTAATGTTACATATAAAGCCACTTTTTGCAGGAACCCTCAGTTTAGAGTAATCATTCAGTTTAGTTGTTAGTTCTATTTCAGGGAATAAAGAACTAGCCCAAAGTTAATATGCCTAGGAGTGGGACTCGAGCATTTGTAGTTCTTGTCATTTCCAATCAATGGCTTAGGTATATAAGCATGCAATAATGTTAGGGAACAATGTCTCTGATTAACCCACAAAAAAAGGAAAAAGAAAAGCAACACAAAAGTCGAGAGTGTAGAAAAACATACATGCTCACCAAAGTTATATGTTCTGCACACTTCTGGACGAATAAACTGACGACCTTTGTGATTTTCTTTTAACCTCAACCAGTCATCCCAGTAAGTGATGGTTTTGTAAAGGAAATTGTTTGAGAGCATAGCATGAAATCAATCTGACAAATCTAGCATACAGAACTGTACACATCAAACCAAAAAGGATATGCTTTGGGCCACTTAGGGGATAGCTCATCCCATATAGATTTAGTCAGCATCCACCCAAGTCCAGGAAAAAAATCTGACCGATAAAGTGCATCTGCAGCAGAGGACATAAGTCAGAGAATAATAGGGCAGAAGGAACTCAGTTGTCTGTTTGAAATTATCTTCAAAATCTTGTCACTATTTGCTGCCCAAGTTCCTTGCAACTTAAAATACATTATAACATCAAGTGCAGGAAGGTGGAGAAAGAGAAATTAAAAAAAACATATCTGGAAGAATAGTCTAAGTGAAATGAAGATGTACTGAAATAGAACTGTAGCATGACTCAAATCATAAAAATGCCAAAATATCAAGCATGAGAGCTTTATTGTAATGGTAAAAAAAAATTCATTCATAAATTGACTACAAGCAAAAAAAAAAAAAAATCCTTTTACAACATGACCATCATGTAAAAATGCAAAGATACAGAAAAGAAGTGACCAGAACTTTGGAAATAGTAATGAATGGAAATCAAATCGGTGGAACTTACAAGGATCATGCACAAATTGCTTTTGTCCATTGTCATTCCAGGATGAAACAGCCATAATGGAGCTACAAAAATGAAAGCAAATTGGTTCCAAATTTCAGAATTAACATAAACAAAATCTATCAAGGAGCCAAGTTGAAAATGCATTGAGCTTCATGCAAAATACGTACTTATCCCTGTCAAGTAGAGCTGCTGCAGCCTCAAAGTAATCAAAAAAATCAGGGGCGATCTCCATATCATCTGCATTAGAAGCAGGACATCAGAAATAGCATCTTGAATAGTGAATGGGATATTCACAAGAAGAAAATCCACCTTCAAGTATGATTATACGGTTGAAATTGTGCTTGTAGAACAATTTATCCAATGCCCATTTGTAATGCCCTACATAATGCAGCCACTTTAAGATGATCTACTTTGTAACAAGCATTGAAGAAGGAGAAAATATTCCCTACGTGCAATCTTGTAGTATGCAATCAACTCCCCCGGTCTCTCTGTTTGTACAGGTTCAGAATCCAAGTGCTGCAATTACAAGACAGATCCAGTGAATGCAAATTCTCAATTCAACCGTCAGTCGCTTTTATTCTTATCCCAAAAAATGATGGAATAAGATCCTCAGGAACAGCACCATTGAACTGAACAATGTGTGTAAAGTAAATAGTGACGAACCAAGAAAACTTGAACAAATAAAGTCCACAAGTCTACAGAGGAACTACCTGAATGTACATTAGCTGGTCATAGCTCATTGCCTTGCTTTTAACACCTGGGTGTGATCCATCCTGAAAGTAAAAAAGGAAAAATCCATCAAGTTGCTGGGAAAACGAACCTAAATCCTAAATTTATTGCAATTATGATATGACTTTGGGGGGAAAGATGTGCATAGTTTCTTAGAGAACTGAGGTAGAAAGGAAAGGACATGCCTGAGAAACAAAAAGGGGGAATTTTGAAGCAACAGAGCTTTGATACCTGTAAATCAATTAATCTGAATTGCTAAATATGTAATCCGAGTTAAATACAGTACGAACTAAAACTCTGCTCAACAAACATACTTTAAAATCGAGTTGATGGTCCCCTCTAAGTAATCAGCACGATTGCATGCCATGATCACAACTGCTGCCACTGGGGTCTGTAAGATGGATCACAACTATGACAAAAATAGCAGAAAGCTATAGTTGCCGATAAAGAAACAAAGCTAAGAAGACCCCCCCTGAATAACTAACTATACCTGTACATTTTCAACCAACTTCTGAATGCCCTTTCCTGAAAGGTCGTGAAAGAGAGAATTGCTAAGCCTATAGAGATATATGTGGAAAGCAATACGGGAACCAAAAAAAAAAGGAAGATAGCTAACTTGAAACTAAGAGAAAAAGAACACCATACGAATGAAAGCCTCATCTCCCTCAAATTACCAAAAATTATAATCACAATCACAATCACACAAGACAAAGATTAGTGAGGAGTGAAAAGAAAAAGAAAAAGAAAAGCTACATACTTTCGAGATGTTGAAGACGAGACCTGAGCTGGGAGCACTCTTCATTTCGAAGTTTCGTCTCCTCTAAAATTCAACAAAATAGGGTAAAGTTTAGTTTAATATTCTGCTGAACGAGAGAAAGTAAGAAATAAAGGGCGGGTGTGACCCAGACCTTCAAGGGCGAGGATACGTCCCTGCTGGGCACTGATTTGATCGATGAGCAGTCGGAGTTGACTTGAGCAATGGTTCTCAGATTCAACCTGCCCAAAACAAGCAATAGAGAAGAGATCATTATTCAAGTTGAAGAATTCAGAAAAAAAAAAAAGAAGAGTTGACTGGACAGGACATACAGCAGAAGCAAGACGATCGGCGTACTGAGATTGAGTAGCGAAAAGCCGCATCTGAAATTCAAAGCACGGAGAAAGAAACATACATCGATACAAACATAGCATAAGAAATCATGGATCAGACTGTGAATTTGAGAGAAAAGAAGAAGGAAATAAAGAAAGAAACCTGGATGTAGATGAAAGCAAGTGCCGCAGGTAGAAGAAGGAATCTGAAATCGCACCCCAATTTCATCGCCATTCTTTCTTCTTCTTCTTCTTCTTCTTCCTCTTCTTCCTCCTCCTCTGAGTAGTTAACGACGCTCTTATGTTTCTTACAGAAAAAGCGACGTCGTTTCCTTATACTACGCGAGGAACCACGCTACGTCGTCTCTTTATCCGACGTAAGGAAACATGCGGTGTCGTTTTGCTTTGATATGAAAATAACTTATTTGTCTCCACTTTTTGTAAAAATATTAAATTAAAAAATTAATATCCTATTGAGTCGGGTCGTCTTCTTCTTCTTCTTCGATCAAGCGCCACCTGAAAGTTTCAGAAGAAGAAGAAGAAAATGGGATTTGAATCCAAAACGATACAACAATCACTGTCTTCGTCCTCTAAGGCGCTTCCACCTCCGCCATCGCCACCGCTAAGAGATGACACGGACACGGCCACGAACACGAACACGGAGACGGAAACGGAAACTCCTCTTTTGGGAAATTCTTCACCGAATCCCCTCTCCTCCCAATCCAAGACCTTCGCCAACTTCTTCATCGCCATTGTTGGCGCCGGCGTCCTCGGTCTCCCTTACTCATTCAAGCGCACCGGATGGTTCATGGGCCTACTCATTCTCTTCTCGGTCTCCTTCTTATCTCTCTACTCTATGATGCTTTTGGTCTACACCCGTCGCAAGCTCCACCTCCGCTCCCTTAAAACCATTCATTCCTTCGGCGATCTCGGCTTCGCTGTTTGTGGCTCGTTCGGTAGATTCCTCGTCGACCTCTTGGTTGTTTTGTCTCAAGCTGGTTTTTGCGTGGGCTATCTCATTTTCATCGCCGATACTCTCTCCGATATTTTCAATCATTCGTCTTCTTCATCTTTCTCCCTTTTCTCTCCTAAAACCTTCTACATTTCGGGTTGCTTTCCCTTTCAGCTGGGCTTGAATTCTATTCGCTCCTTGACCCAATTGGCTCCTCTGAGCATATTCGCTGACGTCGTCGATCTTGCTGCTATGGCTGTTGTGCTTGTTGATGACGTCTCGTTAATCTTCAAGAACAGGCCCCAAGTCAGGGCCTTTGGCAGCTTATCCACCTTCTTCTACGGGATGGGTGTGGCCGTTTATGCGTTTGAAGGTATCGGTATGGTTTTGCCCATCGAGTCTGAGATGAAGGACAAGCATAAGTTTGCAGGAACCTTAGCTTCCACAATGCTCTTCATAACTTTCATGTATGGAGGCTTCGGAGCATTGGGTTACTTGGCATTTGGGGAACAAACTCGAGATATCATCACTGCTAATCTGGGTCCAGGACTAGTCACCACTTTGGTTCAGTTAGCTCTTTGTGCCAATCTCTTCTTCACATTCCCATTGATGATGAACCCAGTTTACGAGATTGTGGAGAGAAGGTTTTGGGGTGGCAGCTACTGTGTGTGGCTAAGATGGTTATCGGTTTTGGTAGTGAGTTTGGTGGGTTTGTTCGTCCCAAATTTTGCAGATTTCTTATCTCTGGTGGGAAGCAGTGTGTGTTGTGGACTGGGGTTTGTTCTGCCAGCTTTTTTCCACATTCTCACCTTCAAGGAAGAGATGGGTTGGATGCTCTGGTCTTCTGACGTTGGTATTGTAGCTTTAGGTCTTGTTCTTGCTGTTTCAGGAACTTGGAATGCACTCCTGGAGATTCTCTCAGCGGAGGTATAGTTTGTTCTGAGGTTGAACACACCAATTTTGAATATCTGTTGTTTCTTTTGTACCGTTTGAGTTCTTCATTCTTTCTTTCATTGATTGGCGGGTGATTACCTGCACTGTAACTGACATTGTATCATTGAAGAAATTTTCAATGACATATCAAGCAGAATTCTCACTTACATTTTATGCTCTGTACTGCTCTACTTTTTACATCAAGCAATACGTGGAGTAACTCCCAATTCAGCAAATAAACGCAAGACGTGTAGGCATAGGTGGATAGACATACAAATTCCTTAGGATTCAGACAAGGAAAAGCAACCTGTCGTGACCTTCCAATTGCTACTATTGAGACAAGATGTCCAAATATTCTTCTTTCTCTGGTATATGTATGTATATGAGATGTCATGTTTTATATTTCATGGAAGAAACGGAGCTTCTGCTGGGGGAGGAAAAAAAAATGCAAAATCAACAGTCCAGAAGGCAGAATCCATGTCGATTGTTGGGAAGATTTCTTGATCAGAAAAAGAAGCAGGATCAAGGACCGTACGGAACAGGAGAGGGTGGTGGGTACATAGGACAGGTAATGAACGATAAGGAAGGCAGGAGCTTTACAAAGTAAGCTTTAATTTGTATGGGAAGAAGAGGCAGTAAGTTCTTGGTGCAATGGATATGGAGTCTTGTTCTCAAGGCCTCCGCTGGTCCTAATACCATGAACTGAAACAAGGGATCAAAAAGATTTGATATTTGGACTGCTAAGTCAGATTCTATGCTCTTGAATCTTTATTTTCTTTCAGTAATATGGTGGAAAATAGTTTAGACATATAAAGCAGACAGTGGAGATTGTTGTGTGGATTCATTCTACGATATAAAAAGAAACAATATTCTTTAGTATCTGCATTCCAGGATGTTTGAAACACGAAAACACGAAAATCTTCACGCTTCACCTCAAGTGTTAAAGATGAGTGAGATTGACAAAAACCAAACTTTATCATCTTCATCTGTTCAGGACTTCATTAAAGAACAAGAGGCCACTTATTCTGACAGAGGTGACTGGATCAATACGGTTTCTCCACTGCACTTCATGTTCTCTATTTGGAATGTCACTGAAGTCTCTTTCCACTGTTCATTTACAAGATACTTTTGATAAAACACGACCTCTCCATTCAACTTCACCGACAGAACAGAAGTACTTGTGGTTCCATACCTCCCCTACAGTATCGAATACATTTGTAAGATGTTAACATCAGCATAAAGGGAAGAACTTGAAGAATGCACACAGAAGATAGGACTGTACAAGGGGGGTATCTGTATCAACGAAGATGGAACTTGCTGGGATTTCCCTCTCAACAGGATAAATATGAGGTAGCAAGCTCTCTTCGTCTTTCACTGTATTTGTCATGAGGGTTTCAACCATCTCCTTTAGGGGAAGTTCTGCTTCACTATGTTCATCCAATTGGCATTTGAAACTATGGCCTAATCGTTCACTCTGGTGAAAAAAGAATCCAATTTTATTCACGATCTTCATTTGCCAACTTATAAACAATTACTGGTTACCTTCGGCCATGGAGAGTCTAGGCTAGCATTTGCTAGAACATGCATCCCAGGAGAGACTTCCTTGACAAGAGGGCAATTTGAGTTTGGCCTATTCGTTATGTAAACCATGGATCTGGAGCATATGTCAACCAATACGAGGTTAAATCCGTTGTATTGATTCACGTCTTTTACAAGATCTTCTGCGAATTCCTTGGGACTCTTGTTGCTCTGCAAGCATATGCTTACATTATGTCAAAGTGTTCCAAACTAAAAAGGATTTTTCTGAAAGAAGATTTGGGCAAAATAGAGGATATCCCGATGAGAAGAGAGCACGGGGAAGTTCTGTATCGTGACTGTTTATCTGCTATGTATGTTTACAGCAAACAGACCAGAAATCCTGGGAAATATTCAGATCAATGACACTTCTTCCTGTACTGACAAGTCAAAAATGCAGCATGTTAAAACTGGTTTACTGCTATCTACAGGCACTTCCAGAACCATTAAAAAGTCATCCCAAGTTCTGCATCGCCTTTCTGGAATTAGCTAGCTCATTTTACGCTTCTTACAACATCTTGTTCGATTGGTGGGTTTGTTAATTTGGCCTAACAGGTTCTTCCTCAAGAATTATGATGATAAGAACTTAGAACGGTCATTACCTGCAAGAATCGAACAGGAAGGTCTCCTCTGGTCTTAGCAAGAGGGATCTTGTAGACTTCTCGGAAATTGGTGACGAAAGCAATCTTACCGCTTCTGTCACAAGCCAACCAAGTGCCGCCTGCATCCTCATCTTTCCCGCCCAGAATCTGCCCATCTTCTCCCCACCAAGCGAGAGGCTTTGTTGACCTTCAAAGAATCACCCAAACATGAAGAACCAATCAATCAATCGCTATTATAAAACTTACTTCTACTACTACACTACATGAAATGCGATTTAATGAACAAACAGATGGTACCGGCTATGGAATTCGTCCCTGTTGAGGAATAAGAGGAAAGAGTAAAGAGGGTGAGCTTGCCATAGAAACACACCAATGCACATGATCTTCTCTTCTCGGTTTCAGTCAACTTATTATTGTTAGCACTATCATCCAATTGTTTTTGAAGTTATTTAAAAGCAAGTTCCTTTACCTGTGATGGCGCATCATCACATACTCTCACCTACGGCTCTACGCAAGAGAGTGAGCCCAAATGACATCAAAGGCCCAGTCTTTATTGATGTGCAATTTGGAATATAAAGAGCACATCACAAGATTGCGAGTAAAGGTGGCAGTGGGTTAGTTGTTCCAGCCCAAGTCGAGCCGTGGGTTAGGTCAAGTCCAGGTCAGAAAAAATAGGTGTATGAGTTTGATGGGATGCTTGATTGATAAGTTTGACAAGGATTCGATGGGTAAAAAATTAATAACGAGTGATTGGTTGATTATTATGATTATAGGGAAAATATTTTGACATCAGACTTTCGAAGATTAGTCGAAAATTCCCAAACATCAGAAGAATAAAAACTAATTCTGAGTAACAGGCCTAATGTCAAGGCATGACAGTGGCTGTCACGCTTGTGACAACTGTGTCACTCCCTTCTTCTTTTTTTATCTTTTTAGTAATTATAAATAATTAAAATATAATTAATTACTTAATTACAGTATAATTAATTAAAATAAAATTACAATAAAATTAATTTAAATAAAATTAATTAATTATATTTTTATCTTGTTAGGAATTAAATATAATTAATTAAATTATATTAAAATTTGATGTAAAACAAAAATTTAACAGACTTCTATTTTTTAATATTTTTAACAAACCAACCACTATTAATAATCATAGTAATCATTCTTTTGTTCTAACTAGCCAGAATATTTCTAATGATTATTTCAATTTTTATTTCTCACTATATTTATACTTATTCTTATTATCATTACCTTATTTGAACCAACCACTACATGAGTTTGAGTTGAGGGGCTCAAACTAAGTCTGAGGCTTACATCTCCAGTTTGAGTTTGAGCTTTGGATGAGGTCAAGTTTGAGCCTGGGAAAATAAGTATATAAGCTCGACTGCTCGAGTTCGACACGAGCCCGATCAGGCTTGGGGTAAGCTTGAAATTTCTTAAAATTTTAAAATTAAATAATTATTTACTTTTAAAATTATTTCATTTAATTTAAAACTAAATTAATTTTAAAATTATGGGATTTATCGAAGTCAAACCTAAAAACTCGAGCTCGAAATCAATTAAAAGCTAAAAATTAAAAAGAATCTTAAGTTTAACTCAAAATTTGATCAAATTAAGTTAAATTTATTGACTCTGGGTAAAATCGGGTTGAGTCAAATTATATCTCAGGTTTGAATGTCACATCTAAATAAAATTTATTTTGATCGAAATTTGAGTTGAGTTCAAAATTCTAGAAAAAAATATTTAAATTGAATTCAAATTTTACGATTCAACTTTAACCGAAAATGAATTTAATTGATTAATTAAAGCAATACTATTTATACTAAGTTTAACAAAAAGTTTGACTATAATCGATTAATCAAAAGAATGTTATTTTTTTAAAGTTCAACAAAAAAGTCTTTAACTAAATAGAAAAAACAAACTGAATTTGAAATTTACTAAATTATCTAACTTCAATAATTAAAACAATATCATTTTACTATGTATAACAAAATAACATAAATAAAAAAGAGTTTTAAGCTTGAGAGTCATCTGCCAGTCTTAAAAAAAAAAATTTACGTTCCCAATTCATAAGGCTCCTTATTTTGTGAGTGTCTGAAAAAAGTCATAATGTACGCACATGTGATCTTATGATTATAAAAGAATAATTTTACTAGATATTTCAAGACCCACCCTCAAAGTTAGCATAAGACATCCTGTTTTACAAGGGTCGGAAGAAGGTCATCGTTGTACGCAACCATTTTCTAATATTTGTTACAAAAGATTGTTTTTTATAATTTAAACTATAACCTTTTAATCACAAAGAAACAATTTTTACCGATTACTCGAAGACTATCCTTCGGTTTCAAGAAATCAAAAAAAAACTCAAATCATAAGAAGTTTTCTAATCGCACATTCGAGATTATAAATAAAAGTTAATATTAGTTCGACTCAATCATTTGTTTATTTATTAGTTAGTTTCAATAGTTGTGTTGATTCAACACAAATTTAGCAATATAGCTTTAAAAATTTAATAACCAAAACTACATTATTTTGATAAATTATACTAAAATGATATTATTTTGACATGGCTATGCTCAACTCCTACTAACCTTAATTTTATTTAGAGATGTTAATTTTGGCTCAATTTATTTTGACTTGATTTTGGCCTGGATTAATCAGGCCACAAGTTGAGCCCGACCGTTACCCAAAAAACGATGTCATTTTTTTCATTTATATATATATATATATATATATATATATATGTATATAAGATGGGTTGGGTTACGGGCTACATGTTGGTCTCGAGCCAGACTATAAGTTGACCTTTCTTTTGAGTTATTAATTTGACAAATTTTATAATCAAAATGCATATTTATGAATTAATATGTACACTAGATAACTTATGAGAAGTGCTTAAAATTAACGAATGCAATTCACCCATATAAATATATACGTAACCACCATATCATACGCACCTAAGGATGTGAATAAGGATGACATTTAATGCTCAAACCCTCTTTAGCTAAAATTCAATGGGTTTAGTACGAGTTGACCAAATTTTGAGTTACATTTGGCCTTTGTTTAAAATTTTGAGTTTCAAATCAAGTTCAGATTCAAATTGTTGAATTTGTGGCTCGAAAATATCAAGCATAAATGACATTATTTTAAATAAAATAATACTATTTTAGATTTTGAATAAAAAATTAAAATAATTAGTTTAACTTGGGTTTGACCCAACTTCGCTCAAAATTGATCAAAATTAAAAGCAAATCTTGAGTCTCAAATTGAGTCCAAATTATTAATGGGGTAAGTTCGAGTGGTAAGTAGCTCGGTTCTGTTTAAGCAAAGTCTTGAGTTTGAGCCTTAGTGTATGTAGATATCCTGACACATCAAAGCCAGGTGTACGACATAGATCAAATTCGGATATAGTTGGGGCAAAAAGCTACGGTGAATCAAATAGGCCACCCAAAAAAAAAACCGAGTCCAAATATGTATAAAAATTTTCAAGGTTGACCCGAACCGGATTAGAATTAAGAATAATAGAACATATTGGACTGTATTGGGAATGTAATATTAGATACAATAGTTTAATAATAAAGAGGAGGCTTGAAAAGCTTCCTCCTCCTCTTCAAACGACTTTTCTCGTAAGTCGAATCGAAAACTGATTTGAATTGTAATTTATCACATTTTCAAGGTGTTTTTTTAAAATTTATATTAATACAGCCCACGGCGCACGGTAAACGCGTTATTCAATATGTAATGAGTGGTTTCAAATTATGATATATATATTTTTTAATGTATATGCCTAAAGAATTGTAACATAAACTTTATTTTACAAAAGTAACGATTAACTATATACTAAAATTCAACATATCTAGTGCACAAAGTTTTTAATTTTGTGGAATCGGACTATGGTCATATTATACGCAGTCTTTCTTTTATATTTTACAAATAGATTATTTCCGTAACTCAAACATATGATTTTACGGCACAATCAAGCAATTCATGGAAAATAACTCATTCCTACAAATTAGGCACATTATATCATATCTTAATTGGTTTAACTAGAAACAAAATATCATTTTTACTTAAAAATCAATTATTTTGGATTTGAATGGCTCGATCTGATTCTAATTATACTTTATACTATGCTTAGGCTAAGAAAAAAATTAAATTAAATTTGACTTATTATCATATTTAATTACTAATATTAAAAAACATTCGACGTAAATAAAAGAAAATATGTAATGAGTGAAAAAAGTATCACAGTTTATTTAAAATTATTAAATATTAATTAAATTTCAACTTGTTATTTAATTAGAAATTATTTATTCATTAAATAATTTATAAAATTAATTTGTATAATGAATAAAAAGAAAAAAAAATCTCTTTACTAATTAAGAATAATGCTACATGCAACTGAATCTTTTTCAGATTTTAGTTTTCGATAAAATTTTTATGAATTGTTGTTGTTGTTGTTATTGTTGTTGTAACGATCAAAATATAACAATTGGACTTAACAATGAAAGTCTTTGAGATTGAGGATTCATTGTATCAAGTACTTGTGTCAAAAGTCAAAAAGCAGGACTTTGGTGAACCGTCGTATCCTTAGCCCTTCTGATGAGATATTCTCTTTATGGTTATACATTTTTATAATAATAAAGTTATTTATAACAATTATCATAATATCTTGTTATATAAAAATTAAGTAAATATTAAGATATTTGTTTGTCAATGCTCTTTTAATAAAATATTTTAAGGATAAAATGAATTATGCTTTCTTTAATATAATTCAAAATTTTAATATTTTAATTAGATAATTAATTTAAATTAGTTTCAAAATTTAAATTGTTAAAATTAATTTTCAATTTTGAACTAATTTTTAGTTTTTTTTTAACGGAGGAATCTGTAGTCGCTATCCTTTAGATGTGCATTGGGTAAAGCTCTGTATTGACGCAATAGCCTACAATTCATGTCAGTCAAGTACTTCACATTAGACAAGTCCTATACGACAGGTTCGATGAAGAGAGTGTAAGTAGAGGTATTCGAATACAGGACCTTTTAAGCCCATACTTTTCCGTTCTACCAACTCGACCACCTTTAAAAAGCCAATTTTTAGTGATAAAGTTGAAAATGACAAAAATGGTATAGATTTAAATTTTTTAGTAATTGGAAAAACTTATTTAATTAAAGATTGATTAAAAAATTATATTTTGTTAGATTAAATAAAACGATGTTATCTTAATTTTAATTTTTTATCAGATTAAATAAAACAATATTATTTTAATTTTAGTTCATTAGATCATATTTGTTTAAAATTCATTTAAATCAAAATAAATTTTATTTACTATTTTTCAATTTAAAATAGATTATTTTAATAAATAGAAGAAGTCAAGACGTTTGGGGGCGTGTATTTCTTTGAATTCTTCTTCGTAATTGACTGACAAAAACAAGTAGATTTTCCATAACACGTCAGTTGACTTAGCAACACCAGTACCGGCCAAAAGTACCATCCTTTCCTCTTTTTCTATCAAAGACCCGGTCTTTTCACTCAATTCATTAACATCTCGATACAGAGAGCCACCATAACCAAGCTTGCTCGAAGCCCATTTCATAAACTTTTTTTTTAAAGTCTTTACTATCACTTTCTGATTATTCACTTTCTGGGTTGGCGGCTGACCAAGTAGGAAATTGAAGGAAATAAATAGCAGCCAGTTGATGATTCTGATTTCAGTTGATTTCTCATCATCGTCCTCTTTGAATCCTTGAAAATCTGGGTTACACAGTCACTATTAAGCTGTCTGCATAAGTTGCTTGAGATGGGGAACTGTTGGGGTTCTTCTGCTCATCCTCCTACTTCTACAGCATCCTCTAACTACCATCTCTCTTCAGGTATACTTCAGTCACCACACACGGAACTTGGTTTTCGAACAAGCTTGAGCGTGCTCCTGTTATTTATTCAGTTTTTGTGATCTGGGTTTTGTTTTTCTTTGATGATCGAAGACTGTTTGTTTGAAAGTTTTGACTTTTGAGAAGCTGGCAGCCAAGAAACTATGAAGCCTTTTTCTCTCAATATTTTTGTCTTCCACGACAATGGATTTCATCTGGGTTTTCTATTTGTTAATTTTCGATGAGATCCATTTGAATTTAACCACAAATTTATATGTACTGCTCATCCATATGAGAAAATCTTTGCTTTTGTTGACTTGGGTTGATGTTATGATCTCCATTATGGATATATCTAACTTCAGTTCTATTATTGCAGCTGGAATGTCTCAGACGACCAGCAATACAAATTCTTCTGGGACTGCCAACACGACATCTTCCAGCATTTCTGCCAACAGTCAATTTTCAGGTGGAAACAGTGTTGAGGCCTATCCGAATGGGCAAATCTTGCCCGCACCCAACTTGAGAATATTCTCGTTTGCGGAACTCAAGTCTGCTACCAAGAATTTCAGACCTGATACAGTTCTTGGTGAGGGAGGATTCGGAAAAGTTTTCAAAGGTTGGCTTGATGAGAAGGGCCCTGGGAAGAGTGGAAGTGGTACTGTAATTGCTGTCAAGAAATTGAACAGTGAGAGCCTGCAAGGTTTTGAGGAGTGGCAGGTAATTTACCTACGGGTAGATGAATGAATGTGGTAGGAATTTAAAAGATTTTGAGATATTAAGCAGCACTAAAACACTGGGGACAGTTGAATCTCAACTACAATTGAATGAAACTAGAATTTTCTATCCTTGAAGCACAGGTTAGGCAAGGAAGTTCTTGGACAAGGGTGTCGTAACGTGTGAACATTTTTATCTTAAACAATTTCCTGCTTTATCGTTCATGTCTATAGTCTCAAGGTTGTTCTGCTTGTTATTTTGAGGCACTGCAGAGGTGATACATGCATCTTTGCTTGCACACACGTAGTGATATTGAAAAATTTTCTATAGCTAGTTGTCAACTACTCATACACTTCCATTTATGGCAACTTCAGTTCTAATTTTTCGATTTGCTGCTGCAGTCGGAGGTTAACTTCTTGGGAAGACTTTATCATCCTAACCTTGTCAGGCTACTAGGGTATTGTTGGGAGGAGAGTGAGCTTCTCCTTGTCTATGAATTTATGCAAAAAGGAAGTTTGGAGAACCATCTATTTGGAAGTAAGGGCTATGATATTTTTATTAAATGTTACTTTTGTTCTTTTGCTTCTGGCTCTGCCTTTATTTGTGGAACGAATAATTTCATTAAATGTTGCTTCTGTTTGCCGTTTCCGGCTTCTTATGTGCTTATTTGTGTCTGATAACACACCCACACACTTTTGTTTGTGATGTCTGTATGATTACGTGTACAAGTATATCCATGTAGGTGTTTTAACTTGCGATTTTTTGTAATTGGTTTAGGAGGCTCAGCTGTTCAACCGCTTCCATGGGACACACGCCTTAAGATCGCTATAGGGGCGGCAAAAGGACTTGAATTCTTGCATACGTCTGACAAGCAAGTCATCTACCGTGATTTCAAAGCATCGAATATTCTGCTTGATGGGGTAAGCTTTTTGTCAATGACCTGCCAAGATCTCTGCATCAGGATTACTTTCATGTACAGCTTTTCGTTCAGATCTGCCTTCCTTTTTCTCTTCTTTCATCTTTCGAGTATTATAACTCATGTTTCCATAGATGCTGTGAGGATTGGTATTTGTACAGTGCTTCTGTTTTGGATGACGAGCTTGATGACATATTGTGGTTTGTTCATACTACTTATGGTTTGCTTTTGTTATGTAGTCTTATACAGCCAAAATTTCAGATTTTGGTTTGGCAAAATTGGGCCCCTCGGCTAGCCGGTCACACGTAACAACAAGGATAATAGGCACCTATGGTTATGCAGCTCCTGAGTATGTTGCAACAGGTAAACAATTTGGTCCAATAGATCAGATATAACGGAGGCTATTTAAATCTTTGGTATGAGATCTAACATTTTGATGATAAAACCAGGGCACTTGTATGTAAAAAGCGATGTCTATGGTTTTGGGGTTGTCTTGGTTGAGATTTTGACTGGTTTGCGGGCGCTTGATACAAACCGTCCGAGTGGAAGACATAATCTAGTAGACTGGATCAAGCCATTCTTATATGACAAGAGAAAGTTGAAGAGTATAATGGACTCCAGATTGGAGGGAAGATATCCTTCAAAGGCAGCATTTCGAATAGCGCAGCTTGCTTTAACCTGCCTTGAATCGGAGCCAAAGCACCGGCCACCGATGAAAGATGTTGTCGAAACATTGGAGCGGATAGCATCGAGCAATGAGAGGCAACCGGAGCGTAGAGCTCGTGCAAAAAACCAGACTGCAACTCAGCCGCGACATGGGCAAGGCCAACACCAACCTTTGCAATATCGTTCCCCACTTCATCCGAGGCAGGATGGGAGTCGAGTCCATCAACAAGCTCCACGGGTAAGATAAACGTAAAAGGAGAAAGCAGTGATCAGCCCTGCCCCTTCCCCTTCCCTCATGAATCCATGAACTGAGGATAGAAAGGGCTTTGCTTTTTGCTTGCTCTGGAACTGTAATTAGGTGTAGTAGGTAAGAGGACGTTGCTTGGTATTGTTATAGAAAGCGAATTCATTTGTTATTGAATCTGGAAACCTTCCCATTATGTGCACAAAGTCTTTACAGAGTTGGAGATAAAGACCCCATCTTTTACTTGTCCTTTGGATGATGAATGTATGGAAACAGCAATGGAAGTGATTGGGAAATTTACAGTAATGGAATCTCAGATACAAATCTACAAGAACTAATTATAATTTATATGAAAGAATTCAAAACCAAGAGCAAGATTAGATTTTTCTTTTTGGATAATGGTGGGACTCCTCGTTAACTTTCGGGCTATTTGATAAGCTAGTGGTTCATGGTTAATAGACAAACTCGATTTAAGCGGTAAGATTCAAGGGTATGTTCACTTTCACTCGATCAATGAGTCAGTAGCTCGTGAGTCGTGATTGAGGTTTTGATTCAAATTAGCACCTTCTTGGTCTCACACCGTGCTTATATGTTTGATCCAATCGTAAGGGAATACAAAGCTACTCTGGGAATTATAAAGACTTTGGACTCTCTATTTTCACAAGCTAGCTTTTGTTGATCACAGCTACGTTAGTCACAGCTGACGCTCCCAAGCTACCACTCCGTAGACTATCACTTTAAGATTGACTTTGATATCAAATAATAAGAACTTTAAGAGAGTCATACTTCAAAAGCTAGCTTGTAAAGATAGAGAACCCAAAGTTCTTATAAATCTCACAATAATTTGTATTTAATCAATGTAAGATTCAAATCCTATACCTTATAATTAGATGAAACGGTAACATTCTACTTTTAATCAGCTATCCAAGTTGGAACTCTTTCTATCATATCGAATAAATTGTCTGGGAACATGTAATAGTTCGTAAATTAGGTATCTTAAATTAAGTAACTTAATTAGTTAACGATTTGTAATCAAGTGACGAATTCGATTTAAATGGAGTTTTCGTACTCCAACTATTCTACATGGTTGTCACTCTACTCTATAAGTTTTTTGAGTCGGGAGCAGGGTTGACGCAACAGATTAAGGGCCTATTTGGTTAGATGTTACTTAATGAAACGGAAGAAAACGGAAGGAAATGATTTATAATCGAATGAAATGTAATATAGTGAAAAATTGTTTAGGAGGGATTAAATGGTTCATAATGTAACGTAGTGAAACATTATTTAAAAGATGGATGGAATGAAATGTAATGTATAGTAAATGACTATTATACCTCAGATATTAAAATTGTTGTTGCAAGAGGTTTAACGCTATAATTTTAAAACAGAAATTATGTCCAATTTAAAAGTCACGCACAATCGTAACAAATAATTTTTTATATCTTCTATTTAAAATAATAAAAATTTTAATAAAATTTTATTATTAATTATATACAATTTATTATTAATTATATAAAAATATTATTAATAATTAATAAATAAATTTTATTCTATTATATGTAATTTATATTTAAAAATTATTTATTTATATTTTTATTTATATAAAAATATATACAGACAATTAAAGAATAATTTTTTTAATATTTTTTTATTTTCATTAATAAAAAAATTATCAAATTTTATTTTAT
>JAOQMS010000179.1:42901219-42945306 GCA_027563885.1 Erythroxylum longipes | reverse complement strand
AGAATAATTTTTTTAATATTTTTTTATTTTCATTAATAAAAAAATTATCAAATTTTATTTTATTATTAATTATATACAATTTTATTAATAGTATAAAAAATTATTATTAGGGAAAGGAGAAATAATATAAAAATATTATTAATTATATATAAGGGGATTAAATTTAGAAGAAATAATTGGTATTAAGAAAAATTATTGAGGGTATATTAGATAATATGTATTTATTAGTTTACGTTTTATCCTAAACTCTTCAAATCAGAGGTTTCTTATTTTTACTGTTTAGAATGAAGTGGAACGTAATATTAAACCTTTCGCTTCCATCCTATTTTATTATATTCCATTATAAAACTCTCAACCAAATAATAGAAATGTGTTAAGTTCTATTCTATTCTATTACTAAACTTCTAATTAAACAGATCCTAAGCTTGAGTTCATTGAGTTTTGAATTAAGCTCTACTTGCAGCAATAGGTTCAGTCCGTGGACAATGAACATCGAGCCAGGTCTGGATCGGACTATTACTATTTCTAGTTGGCAGACTTAGAGGACTAATTTCATGAATTGGACCACTAGGTTTAGATTATTGTCAAAGGCCTTTTGGGCCAGAAAGGCATTTCTTCTATTCTAGTCTGGATCCAATTTTGATCTTTTGAATAGAGAGAAAATGTGGATTTTGAAGCAAAGGAAAAAAGAGATGAAACGGAAGAACTAGATGTTGATCCGTCGAGTGGAGGTGGAGCCAGTGGGTTGTGATTCACAATGGAAACTGGAAATTCAGAGTTCACGAGTTTCTTCCATTCTCTCCTACTCCTCTGCATCTCAATCGTACTCGCCTCTCCAATCACTTCTTTTCTTATCCAATTACTCGATCATAATTTCATTTCTCTTCTTTTTCTATGTTTTCGCAGCTTACCTTCAATCTTCCTATGCTGTCTGCTGATTTTGTAATGTAAATTTTCGATCTTTTGCTCCTTCTCTCTTGATCAATTTATGTATACCTCACTGCGTATGTGTTATCTGTTTGTTGATTCTTGTAGAGCTAGAGACCTCAATTCTAACTGCCATGGATGCAATAGTATAAAGGTGCTTCCTCCTTCTTTTACCCATTTTTTGCTTCGAAAATTTCGTTGAATATGGAGATCCAATGAACGTCTTACTATTCTTCTGTTTTGCTACAAAAAATCAAGAAAAATTAAGGAATATTTCTATATTTCTGGTTGAATGCATGAAATCACTTGGATGAGGATCTGTGAATTGAAGGTAGGAGTAGGCATGTGGTTGGGTGACCTTGATGCTTTTCCGGTTGCATAGGATATTGACATAATTGGAACATACACCGACACTTCTGGTGCTGTTCGAGTCAGTAGGGTGAAAATGAAGGACCTCTCTGCTTCCTGGGTATTGGACATCCCTCCTTCACATAAACTCCATGATCAGCCAAAGGCTTCCCAAGTAATTCCCTCTTGTGATAGTTTGCTGTTGAGTTTTTAAGTTTCTACCAAAATGATTTCTTTCTTCTCATGGCTAGATGAGGAATTGATTGATCTAAATTTTCCTCTTTTTTCTTTCCTCAGACTAGAAAGAGCATTTCCTTGACTACTTTCTTGCTTTCAGGAACTGGAAGACTCATTTGTTGATGAAACTGACCTTCAAGATAAGGCTGAACATTCCGTGGGTGATCACCAAGCTGGAGAAGGTGGAATCTTGAATCCTGTGAAATCACAGATGAACCCAGTGAAGCTCAAGCGCCAGGTTAACTGTCAGTAGCAGTAGCTTTTGTTTTTGTTCACTGAAGGTTTGTGCTTTTACTTCAACAACTTATTATTATTACATTGTTCTTCAGATGATTCGAAAGAAAAGGAAGGAGTCACGAACTGCAGAGCTGATTGCACTGGATAAAGAAGCAGATTACCAGATGCAAGCTGCTGCAGTTAACCGGTCTAAAACCTTGGACACCACAGTCAAGGGAAAATACAGTATTTGGCGGAGAGACTACGAGAGTCCACATTCTGATTCTATGTTGAAACTGATGCGCGACCAGATCATTATGGCCAAGGCATATGCAAATATTGCCAAATCAAATAACGAAACTGGTCTTTACAACTCACTCGTGAAACACTTTAGAGAAAGTCGACATGCTATTGGAGAAGCAAATTCCGATACTGAGCTTTCACCTAGGTATGACATCTACTATTTTCCTCTTCCTTTCCTGGGCATGCATTTCAAGTCACGATTTTCATGAAGAGACATTTTTTCCTTCTCTCCAGTGCATTAGTTCGAGCAAAAGCAATCGGGCATGTTCTTTCATTGGCAAAGGATCGATTATACGAATGCCCTACAATGTCAAGGAAGTTACGGGCAATGATTCAATCAACAGAAGATAATGTAAATTCTCTGAAGAAAAAAAGTGCATTCTTGATTCAGTTGGCTGCAAAAACAGTCCCAAGATCATTGCATTGCCTTCCTCTTCAACTTGCATCTGACTATTTCACACAGGGTTATCAAAGTAAGGCATATTTTAACAGAGCGAAGGTTGAGGATCCTTCACTTTATCACTACGCCATTTTCTCTGACAATGTTCTGGCAACATCTGTGGTTGTCAACTCTACCGCACTCAATGCAAAACATCCTGAGAGACACGTGTTCCATATAGTCACTGATAAACTGAACTTTGCTGCTATGAAAATGTGGTTTATTCTTAACCCTCCACAAAATGCTACAGTTGAAGTTCAGAACATTGATGATTTTAAGTGGTTGAATGCCTCTTACTGTTCAGTTTTGCGTCAACTTGAATCTGCCAGGATAAAAGAATACTATTTCAAGGCAAATCATCCTTCGTCCCTATCTGCTGGGTCAGACAATCTTAAATACAGGAATCCCAAATATCTGTCTATGCTGAACCATCTTAGATTCTATCTTCCAGAAGTTTATCCAAAGCTAGAAAAGATCCTTTTTTTAGATGATGATATTGTAGTTCAGAAGGATTTGACACCACTGTGGTCAATTGACCTGAAAGGGATGGTTAACGGTGCAGTGGAGACTTGCAAAGAGAGCTTCCATAGGTTTGACAAGTACCTTAACTTCTCTAATCCAAATATCTATGAGAATTTCAATCCGAATGCTTGTGGTTGGGCATTTGGAATGAACATGTTTGACTTGAAGGAGTGGAGAAAGCGAAATATCACTGGAATATATCATCGATGGCAAGATTTGGTAAGCACTATTTTCTGCTTTCTTACAAGTTTCATTTAGTAGGCATATAGAAATCTTTATCATGACATTTGTCATCTCCTGCATTTGGATTAAAACCATAATATTAGCTACTTCCCATTTTCTTTAAAGATAAACCAGGTTTCTGGTAGCGATTAACTGAAGCTTAAGGATGCTCTGAGAGGGCAGCAGATGATAATTATGTGGCTAGATTTACTGACTTTTGTCACGTTTGCGGATGAATTGGATGGGATGCATATCTGCAAAACGACAGCTCTATTTTTTAGTTTCACGCAGAATAATTGCAAATCTAAATATTGATGTTGATGCTTGCAACAGGATCTTAAAACTCTAACTGCGATTACTTTTATAATATTTTCATGATGGTTGAGTTAGCTGTAGATTTTACTTTCTCTAATACCGATTTCTTTCCATTATAAACTAGCCTTCACCGAGTCAAAATCCTTGATTTCAGCTAATTGACATGAACTGCTTTGCAGAATGAAGATCGAACTCTCTGGAAATTGGGCACATTGCCACCTGGATTGATCACTTTCTATAACCTGACCTATCCACTGGATCGTACCTGGCATGTCCTGGGACTTGGTTATGACCCAGCCCTCAACAAAACGGAGATAAAGAATGCAGCTGTGGTTCATTACAACGGAAATTACAAGCCATGGTTGGATTTGGCTGTTTCCAAGTACAAGTCTTACTGGTCTAGATACGTCCGGTATGATAACCCTTATCTGCAAAGATGCGATATTGTTGAATAGTTTTGTTGCACACACAATCTATCTCTTCTCGCATAGCAATTCTTTCATGGGAAGATCAAATTAGAAAGTGCATTGTAGAATAGAAAGTTAAAAGTTGTCTTAACAATCTAACAAGTATAGGAGTTTATCTTGTTCCATTATTGTCTAACTACTAATAAAAAGTACCCAACTAAATGTAGCTCCATTGATACAATTCCTACTGCAACAAAAGATGATAAACTTTTACAGTCTTCTTCCTCCTCCACCCCTGGAATGAAATCTTATCTTAGTAGTTTCTTTAATGGGGGTCTCTTGATAATTCGGTTTAACGCGTAGTGAGAGTTTCCAGAAGAAGATGTCATTCATTTAAAGAGAAATAAAATAGAATGTTGAGAAATCGAGTGACAGAAGATGAAACACTTATTTTCAAAATAAAATAAAAAAAAAGCAACGACTAGAGTGGCGGATTGGGATGTTTCTTCACTTCTTTATCTTGTTTGATGAGGAAAATGGCAGGAAGTAACATCTTCCTACAAACGAAGTGAAAAATGGAGGTGCTGGAACAAATGACATTCCTTTTTGGTTTTAGCAAATGCAATCCTTCCATGTGTTTGCTTGATCGAGTAAGGATTAGAAAGAAAATCAATCCCAAAAGGGTCTAAATGTTGAGGTTAGCTTCTTTATGAATTTTTCAATTGAAAAAGTTGAAAAATGGTGAAGTTTGCTTCTTTGTGATGTTTTCAATTAAAAAAGATGAAAATTCATGAGAGAAATATATGTTGATAGGGTTTATAAGGTACTAATTGAATCGAATATGATAATTGAATATTTCTTTTTCTGGATTTAATCTTAACTTAAGGTTGCATTAAGTTTGGATTGGGCGACGGTTTGATTTAACCAATTTTGAAGCAAAGTAAAAATTTAAATTTCGAGTTTAACCTAAAATTTGATTAATTTGAACATTTATTCATTGATTTGAATTGGGTTGGGCTGAACTGGAAATTGGGATCGTAATTCTGAATCATTGGTTCACGGATCGTTATTGATTGGCTCGAAGTTTACTAACTGCCCATATAAAACATTAACGACTTTTGAGCGTTAATCATGGAGGAATGGAGTGTAAATCCAAGGACCTGAAATGAAAGATTGCACGAGGAAGAGGAAGGATGATTGATTCTGTTTGTTTACTGGAATTCTTCTGATCAGTGGCCACCGGTGCATTTAGAAGGTTTTGGACTCACCAAGACAGTCAGACAGACAGACCGACGACACAAGAGCCAAAACCTCCGACTAGGACTGGCGAAAATTCGATGGACCCAACAACAAAGCTCACCAGAACTCTCCTCAAGAACATCCACGACCCTAAACTAGCATGGAACCTTTTCAAGCGCATCCTCTCCTTACCTGCCTCCTACAACACCAATTCTTCCCACTCTGTTCCCATCATTACTCGCATCCTCATTCGCGCCAAAATGTTCAACGAACTCGAAGTCCTCCACCAACTCCTCCTCTCTTCACACTCCCCTCAATCCAATCTTTCCTCCCTCGTACGCGTCTTGGCTCAATCGGGTCTCTTCGATAAGGCCTTCTCTTGCTTTAAATCCTTGCGCTCTCGCTTCCCAGAATCGCCGCCTTCTATTTATTTGTACAATGTCCTCGTCAAGTCTTGTGCCAAAGAAGGTCGCCTGGATCATGTATCTTGGCTATATGAAGATATTGCGGTCGCTGGAGTAACTCCCCAGACTTATACTTTTAATCTGTTGATTGGTTTGTTGTGTGATATGTGGCGTTTAGAGGACGCCCGTGATTTGTTTGACAAAATGCCGGAGAAAGGGTGTAAACCGAATGAGTTCAGTTTTGGCATTTTGGTTCGTGGGTATTGTAGAGCTGGACTTACTGACAAAGGGTTGGAGCTTTTGTCTGAAATGAAAAGCTCAGGCTTTTCTCCAAATAGGATAGTGTATGATACTCTGATTTCCAGCTTCTGCAAGTTAGGTAAGACTGATGATGCTGAAAAACTATTGGAGCAAATGAGGGGGGATGGTTTGGTCCCGGATGTGGTGACATTCAACGCTAGGATATCTGCTCTTTGTAGCGAAGGGAATGTTTTGGAAGCTTCCAGAATTTTTAGAGATATGCAACTTGATCAAGAGTTGGGGTTGCCTTGCCCTAATACCATAACGTACAATTTAATGCTTGAGGGGTTCTGCAAGGAAGGAATGCTAGATGAAGCCAAGACGTTGGTCGAGTCCCTGAAAAAAAGTGGCAATTTAATGACCTTGCAAAGTTATAATGTATGGCTCTTGGGTCTTGTCAGGAATGGGAAGCTTTTTGAGGCTCAAATGGTTCTTAAAGAGATGGTGGATTCAGGCATTGAGCCTAGTATATACTTGTATAACATTGTTATGGATGGATTATGCAAGAATGAAATGTTCGTTGAAGCAAGAACGCTGAAAGAGGCCATGATATCCACTGGTACTTCACCAGATGCAGTAACTTATGGCACTTTGCTGCATGGATATTGCAGTAAGGGAAAGGTAGATGAAGCTAACAAAGTTCTCGAGGAGATGATGAGAAACGGTTGTTCCCCTAACACCTATGTTTGCAACATTTTGTTACATAGTCTGTGGAAGGAGGGAAAGGCATCCGAAGCAGAGGAATTGCTGCAAAAGATGAATGAGAGAGGTTATGGTATGGATATTGTGACCTGCAATATTGTGATTAATGGTCTGTGTAATAGTGGACAGATAGACAAAGCAATAGAAATCGTAAGTGGAATGTGGATGCATGGAAATGCTGCATTTGGTAATTTGGGGAATTCATTTATTGGTTTGGTGGATGGTAGTTATAGTGGAAAAAAATGCTTGCCTGATTTGATTACATATTCAACTATTGTTTGCGCTTTATGCAAGGCTGGGAGGCTGGATGAAGCCAAAAAGAAGTTCATTGAGATGATGGGGAAGAACTTGCAGCCTGATTCAGCCGTTTATAATTCTTTTATTCATAGCTTCTGCAAAGAAGGAAAGATAACATCAGCATTTCGGGTGCTTAAGGACATGGAGAAGAAAGGTTGCAACAAAACCTTACAAACTTATAATTCTTTAATACTAGGTTTAGGGAAGAAAAGCCAAATTTTTGAAATTTATGGACTTATGGATGAGATGAGAGAAAGAGGGGTTTCTCCTAATTTGTCCACATATAATAGTGTGCTTAAATACATATGCGAAGGAGGAAGAATTAAAGATGCACCTTCTGTTTTGGATGAGATGCTGCAGGTGGGGATTTCCCCTAGGATATCTTCCTTCAGAATCTTAATCAGAGCATTCTGTCAAGCCTGTGATTTTAAAACAGCACGTGAGGTATTTGAGATTGCTCTAAGTATGTGTGGCCAGAAGGAAGCTCTTTATAGGCTGATGTTAGATGAGTTACTGGTTGGAGGGGAGCTCATTGAAGCGAAAAAACTGTTTGAAAGTGCGTTAGATAGATTTTTTGATGTGAGGAAGTTCCCCTATAAAGATCTCATTAACAGACTTTGCAAAGATAAACGATTGGAGGATGCTAGTAATGTCCTACATAAGCTAATTGAGAAACGATATAGGTTTGATCCTGCATCATTTATGCCTGTTATTGATGGCTTTAATCAAAGAGGAAACAAATATGAGGCTGATGAGCTTGCAGAAAGGATGATGGAAATAGCTTCAAAAGGTAATGTGGAGGACAAGGTGTCTCATAATGCAAGAGGTTATATTCATGGGAAAGAAAAGAAGGATGGCGAAAGTGACTGGCAAACCATATTGCACAGGTACTTCTTAAATGTTTATTAACGCATTTGGTGGCATTTTTCATTAAGATATGAAGTCTGAGTCCATCTATAATTATCATTATTGTTACTGTTTTGATGGTAAGGAGACGACTTGAACTTCAGACACCAGGGTTAGGGGATACACACCACTTGAGCCAGTGCTTATTGGCTCATAATTATTATTCAACCATGCCAGCGATTCATGCAAATCCTGGGCACTAGGGCTGTGATTATTTGTCATCTCTAGATGTTTGCAAACCACTTAACCTATTGGCTTTTCTAACTAGTGTGTATCTATATGATTATTGAGGATGTTGCTTCTCAATTCTTGATTTTGCATATTTTTTCTCTCTGTGTCAGAGATGATGGCAGTGGGATTGCATTAAAAGCCCTCAAACGAGTACAGAAAGGTTGGGGCCAAGGAACTATATCAAGTTTACAGGCCCACAAAACTGATTTCCCTGTCTGTTGAGAAGGTGATGATCAATTGGTTGTTGCATTTATATTGGAGCTGATTACCTGTGAAGCCAAACTGAAGATCTGGATATTCTGTTTGGATAATTAAGGGCTAGGATTGAGGCTGTTGGATGGAAAGGGACATGCTTGGGGATACGCTTGTTTTGATCACATTTACTCTACTTAATATTGCTCTTTAATATGAGGATCAATCAGTATGAAGATGAATCCAGATCCATGTTACATTGCATGTTACAGGCAAATAACTTGAAAACAACTTTGATGGAAGACATTAGATGATTAGCATCAACCATTACACAAAGAATAAGTGGAAAACTAAAAATCTATTGTATCTGATTTAATTATTAGCTAACCGATGTCCAACTGTTTTACAGGTCACAAATGAACAGCAGTCACCAACTAAGAGCAAAGATGAAGAAAACGGATGGAACCATCTTCAAAGGGCCAATCTCAAGTCCAGAGTCAGACAAGAAGAGGACGAGTCATCTTCAACCGGTGCAGGCAAATTGAGGTCCAACCCTCCACAACTGATTCCTTCATTAAGCCCTTGAAGCATGGATGACGATGAGGCCTCTTCTCCTTTTTCCCAGTGAGACCTCTTGTGCCCTCCAAGTGCTTGTCCACTCGAAAACACTTTCAGGCATATGCTGCACTGGTGATGCCCTTGTCCTTCTGACAATACCATCACCATCTTGTTATTTCTACTTTCATCTTCCATAACATGATCCTCACAGCTACCACCATTACTCCTTGTTATTGCAAAACAGCCCTTCACATTCTTGTGGCTTGCCCTGTGGCCCCCTAATGCCTGATGTGACCCGAACACCTTCTTGCAACTTGAGCACTCGAAACGACTGTTTCCTTCTTCTTGAACCACTACTAGATCATCCCCAATTGCCCTTCCATCAGCCAACAATAATAAATAGGTTGCTACTTCATGATCATCAGCACTCAATGCTATTTCAGTGCTTCTACTCAACTCTTGAGTTTGCGAAACAGGTTGACGGTAGTTTGGTGGCGGATTTATGCCACGCCATGCCCGTTCAGGGTGGCAACGCATGTGACCAAACAGGGCCTTCCATGACCAAAACTTCTTCCCACACTCGGTGCAAGGCCTTGTGGTCTTGGGAGCAGAAGGGTCAGGTTTCTTTCCAGAGTACTTTGCTCGCTTTATGGCAGATGTGGTAGGAGCAGCAATGTTGTTAGAGGGAACCGAATGAAGTTCAATCTTGATCAGTTTTGTTCGCTTTTTCCGAGGATTCTGATGGTAATATGGTGTAGATAATGAGGAAGATTGCGGGAAGCAGAAACCAGGATCGGAGTTTGTGTTGGCATTGGTCATGACTGTGAGAGCTAGAGCTGCAAAGATTGAATCTTTGAGAGAGAGGAAAAAAAGTGTGATACTGGAGGAGAGGTTCCTTATGTTGGAGTGGCAGTTTGAGCGGTTATGTGTGTTGTGGGAGACAATGAGAGAGTGTCTTTGAATTGGGAAGTTTTTTTCAGTTGTGGGTCTAGTTTGTGGTTATCCGTACAGTTGAAGCCTATTTCTTTTTTGTTCTTACTCAATTCTGATTTATTTATTTTTTCCACTCCTAATATTAGGGATGGTATTTGGTAGTGTGTCTAGGCTGAGTTTGGACTATTCGAATTTGACCTAATCAGTCTTGAGTAATCTAAACTTCAATAAAGTTAAATTTAATTTTTGATTTAAACTTTAATTAATTCCATCTTAATTTATTAATTTTGAATTATATTGAGTTCTATTGGTCAATCCCACTTGAAATAATCTTTTTGTTAGGGTAATATTATTAATCTAAGATGTGATTATATTATTTTTTGTGGATATGTTATTACTATTTGGTGGTAAGATGAGTTTAAATCAACCCTAATAACAAGAACATGATGGAAGGATCATGAGACACAGGTGAATAAGACTATATATTATTGTGAAAAAATAATAAATAATTAAAATTCTAATTTAATTTGTTAATTTAAGTATAAATAAAAATATTAATTTACGGTTATTAAAAGGAAGAAATCAGTACTTAAAATTACAAACGTATTGCTTAAAAAAATTGATGATGATTATCTTTTTGAAGGAGTGTATGAGTAATAATAATATAGAGCTGTTCATTTCTGCTCATCATCAAAGTTGGAAACTTTGATGCTTTCGTTTACTTTATAGACAACCAAACCAGTTAGAGGGCTCTCAATGAGTTAATTGATTATCATATTCTTTGATTTCTCAAATATTTACCCTTTATTGGATCATAATCTGCTGAAATTCGATTCTTTCTGTTTGGTTCCACTGAAAAGTAGCGATCTTTTAGAATTTTTTAGCAGACCCGACCACTGTAGCTCGCTAAAGATTGCATTTTGTTTGACTTGTTTCTGGTCAGTGACGGCTCAGGTATCACGAATTGATCCTCTAAAGCTATTACTTTGTTCAATTATACTATTGGGCTTGATTTGTCATACTGCAAATGGCTTTCTGGTTTCAATTGCTTTTCTGTTTCGTAATCGATTACCCCTTGTGGGTTTTTCTTCTTCTTTCTTGAATCTAATGGTTTCAATGGCTTATTTCTTCGTAGAGGTTGTGGGTGGTTGGCGAGTGTGTTATTGAGTGGGAAGTTGGGTAATCCCAATTATGCTGGCTAGCTCTAGGCCAGTCTACAAGTGATCGTAGCCGATGAATTATCAGGATATCATTGCATCTCTATCGAGTTATTCCCCTCCTGTATGGGCAACTTTGTTGGCTAGTGCCTTTGTGCTTATAACGCTGTGTTTGTCATTCTACCTCTTGTTCGAGCACCTCTCTGCGTATAAGAACCCTGAGGAGCAAAAGTTCCTGATTGGAGTTATCCTAATGGTTCCATGTTATGCCATAGAGTCAGTAAGTGATATGAACAAACTTCCGCTAGCAAAGCCGTATACTTGTTCAATATATGTGAAAGCAATCTGTCTTCAGCTAAATTGGCAAAATAAAGGGGAGGGATGATGTGAGGGGAATGAGAACTGTTACTTAGCTAATCTCCTTGTCCTGATGAGAAAGTAAAGTTAAGGTTCTTTGCATTTCAAGGACAATAATGAGTAATCGATGCCGGGATGGTTGTTTATAAATAAATTGTCGAGCGAAATTTTTTAACCAAAATTTGCCTTGTGCTTTTGAGCAGTTTATATCGTTGGTGCATCCGTCAATCAGTGTTGATATCGCAATACTGCGGGATTGCTATGAATCATTTGCCATGTATTGCTTTGGAAGATATTTGGTTGCCTGCTTAGGTATGTAATCTGTGGTAGGTTTTACCTTTGACGAGGGCTTTATCTCAAATTTTATGCAATTAATGCAATATTAAATGTTGAATATCGGAATATGGTGGCAGCCTTGTGCCATTTACTCTTGCTAAAGATTTGTCATGTGTGATTTGCTCATAACTTGGTGTTTCCAGCTTTCTTGTACTTTACAATCTCTATTCATCTATAAATCTCGAGGCTTTTTACATGTAGACCAGTAGATGTTGTTTCTGCTACAGTCGCATACATTTTTGCACTCAAAACATTATGGTCCCAATCCGTTGCATGGATCAGACTTTGGGTGTTATGGAAGCAAAATAGTTAATGAATTTGAATTGATCTTAACCCCATATACCAGTTTGAATACATGATTATATTACTCATATTCAGTTTTTCTACTTGCAGGAGGAAGCTAGTTTTGTTATTTTGTAGATTAATTTCTTTGTATAAAGTACCCTTTGGGAAGTATTAAATGAGATAATCTTATTCAAGGACATGTATCAACCAATGTCATCTCATCATGTTCACTTGAAAATGCAGTGTTCATCTTTGATGCATAAATTGAAGGTCATGCAAGGCCTATTGATTTTCCTATGATTCTTAGTTATTGTTGATTCATTTAGGTGGCCATCTTGAGCTTTAAGGTTCGTAATCTTGGCAGAAGTATTTCAAATTTAATTCTCGTTCTGATGTGGTCATTCTTGGCTTCGCTTTTGCATTCTTCTGAAAGGTGGGGAAGAAAGAACCATTGAGTTTATGGAAAGGCAAGGACGTGCAACACCTCTTTTAGAACATGGTCATGAAAAGGGGATTGTCAAGCACCCTTTCCCCATGAATTATTTCTTAAAACCATGGAAGCTTGGTCAATGGTTTTACCAAGTTGTGAAGTTCGGTATTGTTCAATATGTATGTTCACATTTGACATATGCTTTCTTCTGTTTCTGCTTTTGGTTTTCCAATTCTTCCGTTCTTAGTTTTGAAGAATTTAATTGCACCTTCTTGTGGCAGATGATAATCAAAGCTTTTACGGCTATTTTAGCAGTAATTCTGGAAGCCTTTGGTGTATATTGTGAAGGAGACTTCAAATTGGGATGCGGGTATCTTCACTTAAATTCTTTTGTTTCCTTAATCTTTTAAAAATGTATTAATGAATCAAATTCGATAAAACAAACCTTGAAAATTTTAATGACATAGGCACATCTTATATGTCTCCTAATTCCCCTTCACATGTTGTGACTTTGTAGGTATCCTTACATGGCGGTGGTTCTAAATTTCAGTCAGTCTTGGGCTTTGTACTGTCTTGTTCAGTTTTATAATGTCACCAAGGATGAACTGGCACATATAAAGCCATTATACAAGTTCCTTACATTCAAATCAATTGTTTTTTTGACTTGGTGGCAAGGAGTGGCAATTGCTCTTTTCTATTCTCTTGGTTTATTTAAGAGTCCGATAGCTCAAGGCTTGCAATTTAAGTCGAGTGTACAGGATTTCGTAATTTGTTTCGAGGTAGATGCCTTTCATTTTCAGTGAAGTCTTTTCTACCCAAAAGATCACACATTCTTCATTATTTTGATTCCATGAAGTGTAACAGCTGTCATTGACACTTCTATTTCCATTCATCTTAATTTCTTTTCTTTTTTTGTTTGGTAATTGCTGACAACTGTTGTTCAATGGCTGAATATGGTCTTGAAAGTAAACTACTGCTACTTATGGACCAAAGGGCCAATAGGTGGAGAAAAGGTTTTGTCCAGAGAATACTGGCTTTATATAGAACTAATATTGAATTTTTATAACCGATCACCTTACCTCTTATTAACTAATTGATTTAATGCTGTTATGGGTATTGATATTCAGTTTTGTGATTAAATGCTTATTTTAATCTTTTAGGCTGCTGAATGGAAATGTGTGGTGAAGTGTAGTTCGTAACTTACGTTCATGCTCTATTTGTTTCTTCCATGGAGCTGATAATGATTCACTTATCTACAAGGAGTAAAATTTCTTGTGTACTTTGCCATTTTTTATCCTGGGACATACACAATACGCATTCCCAAAACTAGGAGTTCCTAGATTTTATGCAGCAAGATGCCTATCATCTATATTTCTGTAATATACATGTTAACATATTCGTCATTCAAAATATTGAAGTTTAACAGAGCTCTATTTTCATCCAGAACAGATGGGCATCGCTTCTATCGTTCATCTGTATGTGTTCCCTTCTGAGCCTTACAAGTTAATGGGAGACCGTTTTACCGGTAATGTCTCAATACTTGGGGACTATGCCTCTGTTGATTGCCCTGTAGATCCTGATGAGATTCGAGAAAGTGAGCGACCCACGAAGTTACGGCTCCCTCAGCCTGACGATCCTGTTAGGAGTGGAATGACCATCAAAGAAAGTGTCCGTGATGTTGTGGTCGGTGCCGGTGAATATGTAAGATCTTTTCTCGCTATTTCCTTAAGTTTGATCTTCCATGCAAATTTCAGTTATCAATAATTCCAACTACTTCAGCTTATAAGACTGCTATGTTGTTATACTTAAACTGAAATTCTTTGATATCAATTATAATCATACTTCTCAGATGCTAAATCCACTGTTGGCCTCCCATGCAGATTGTTAATGATCTGAAATTCACAGTAAATCAAGCGGTGGAACCCATGGAAAAAGGGATTAAAAAACTTCATAAGATATCACAAAACATAAAGAGACACGACAAGGATAAGAAAAAAACAAAGGATGACAGCTGCATAGCCACGTCTTCCTCCACTTCGAGGATAATTAAAGGTATAGATGACCCTCTCTTAAATGGATGCATGAGTGATAGCGGTGTAGCAAGGGGGGTAGCAAAGGGTAAGAAGAATCGTCGAAAATCAGGATATACTAGTGGAGAAAGTGGTGGTGAAAGTGGCAGTGACCAAAACTTTGGAGGTTACCAGATCAGGGGCTACCGGTGGACAACAAAGGATTAGATTAAACCACTTTGTTTTAAAGGAGAAGAGGATCAAATGCCAAATAGTACAGGTGGACACCCGAATCATGCCACTATTTGCAGTGATTCTGTAATTGGCCGGTCACTGATCTAATTTATTCACCAGAGAACATGAGTTTTGATTCAAATCTATCTTCTGCAAGCGCTGTTAAGGTCATCTTCACTGGATGCTTAATCTGTCAAATATGAGGCTTTCAAGGTGTTGCATAGATTTTACATCAGACATTGGTTGCAAAGTGGTCGAGACAAACAACCAGTTTCGTTTATGGATGTTCATTAGTGATTGTGACACCTGTATTACAGAGTCATGATGTTACCTGTGGGAAATTACTGAATCAATTTTCGGACATTGAAAGGTCAGTGAACATGTTCAAGGCTTTGCCCTTTGGTTGATAGATTTTGATGTGGTATAGTTGCACATGCCAATGCATGTTAGTTCTGAACATGTAAGCTGTTCTATAACACATTACAAGATTTTTTTTCTGAGCAACATGAACCCACCATTTCTCAAGTTTACATATTCTTCGCACCAGAATGCTAAGTTAATCAATATTTAAACTCGATATGATCAGAAAGTTGGAAAATTTTAGTTTCTATTTCCATTCTTGCTTGGCTACAGATGCACTGTCTTCTTGTACCATCCGAGGGAGATTCTAAGTGTACGTCAAGCTTGAAATGTCTCCATAACAATGTATGAATCTAGCCAACTTTTGTGTTGAAACTCGAAATTACAAGTTGAAATAGTTGAACATAGAATACTAGGTCAATACTGTCTGGACACTTGCACAGTGTCGTAGCAGCTTCTCTCTTATAGATACTAGGTCAATACTGTCTGGACACTTGAAAAGTGTCGTAGCAGCTTCTCTCTTATAGCCATTAATTGTAACAAGCAGAATAAATCAGCAATGGTAGAAGTTCTTGAAGACTTATTGCATGTAGAAGTACAGAACTTGCACAACACATTGGCTTATTGAGAGCTTTAGATTATGTAACAAGTCTAAGTTCTCCGGTAAGCAGAGCAAACTTCCGGTGCTGTGACAAGATTGAATGGATCTTCACTGATTGAACTGTTGATACTAAATCATCAGAAATGGATCCTGATTGTTGATGAACTGCATTCAGAATTGTTTGCAAGATTTGCAAGGGATCACCATGACTAACCACCAAGATTTCACATCTGCAGAGCGAGCAACAGATTGAACAAAGCAGCATTAATTAAAGCCAAGACATTATCAATTCTAACTTCATTGTACATCTGAGTAACCATAGTACATCAAGTTGTTGATTTGCCAAAGGAAAATCGAATATGGTTACCCTTTAAATTCCGTCTCTGTTGTTGCCAAAAATCTTGCAAGTCTAGTAGCAACATCTTCAGCACTTTCTCCTCCTTCTGGTCCCATGAATGTATCTTTCTCGTCAAGTGCCCATATCTCTGGATACTGTTAAGAAATGAAGAAGAAAATGGTTTTGTCAGTTTTGTCACCATCAACTTATCATAGACGTGCAAGAAATTTTCACATTTTTGCTGGCTTTACCTTATCATGTGACTTGAGTTCAAATAAAGGACCAAAGTAACGCTCCCGAAGATCTTCCATAACCTATTAAGTAGCATTTACTTAGTGATTAATGCATGAAATATTGAAGAGACAGACGGAGAGGAGGGTGCCCTTTCCCTTTGAGCTGAAAGTACAGATCATACTAGCACCAAATATTTGAGGGCTTTAAAACAACTTACTTTACACCGGGGGCCTTCAAATGGAAGATTTAGGACTGAGGCAACAACTTTGGCTGTGTGACTTGTTCTTGCAAATGGAGAATAGCAGATGCGGACATTTTCAAGTTGAACATTACTTTCCTTCAATTCCTAGAGAAAATTATACAGAGCAGATTCTTTAATTTCCTTTCAAGCCAAATGAAATCCATCATCTGCTTAACTTGATTAGTAGAAATTAAGCTAGGAACAATTGGAAAACGAACCAAGACACCGAAGAACAATCGGATAATTGCTGGTATTCATAACTCGAAGAGTAAACAAAGGGTCTGCAGAAATATTTTCCCATTAAACATGCAAATTTAGCAGAGAAACAAGTACCTTGAGGAATAATTCTCCAGCCAACTGAGCCTGGTCGATTCCTTCAGACGCTAACTGATATTCTGAACGGATACCGTTTTCCTATTAGCAGATTTGCATTATCCATCAACGATCGAACAAAAAGAGAACAGGTGCACATTAAAATAACCAAATTTGCACAAAAGTTAGAATCTTTATTATCAAAAATTACATATGAATTGCTAAATTAAAGAGAAAAAAAGAATTATACAAAAGTGAACAAACCATAGAGGAAACGATAAGACCAATCTCATTTGGGATGCTTTTCCCGTGCCTAAGTACCCAATATCTGTTCTTGAGTAAAGACGTTCTGTTCTCCATTTGGGTTTCTTCTTCCTTCCCTTCTTCCACCAGTTTGGGACTTTCCTTGTGTCCTGTAATTATTTATACATTTGTTCGTCAATAAAAGTGGGCTTACGAGAACAAAGTGACGTGGAGGAGTCCTAGTGGCTAGTGTAGGTTAAGGCCTAAAGACAGTATAAAACTCACCGCACACGATCTTTACATTTCTCGCCCCAGTGTACCAGAAGAGGCAAAAGGAGAGGACTTCCATTGGAGAAGAAAGAATAGGACTTGCCCAGATAGGGAGAACCGAAATTCGTCCGTTTATTACCCTCTCTTTTGGAAGATCGAATCACTATTATATCTTCCATGGCTCTCAATCTCCGACAGAAACAAACAGGTAAAGATTCCTCCTTTTAGATCTCTTACCCGATGCTTAACTTCTACTGTTACTCAATGAAGGGAAAGCTCGATTTGGGTGTCTCTTAACTTTCTTATTTGTTTCTGCTAAATCTTGTTTGAAGTAGAGTTTGTGTCTTATTGTGTTTGATATGATTGCGAGGTGCAGAATGTATCATTCGGATGCTGAATCTGAATCAACCAGTTAATGCTTCTGGAACTGCCAATGAAGAGGTGTACAAGATCTTGATCTATGACAGATTTTGTCAAAATATCTTATCCCCTTTGATCCATGTCAAGGATCTACGCAAGCATGGGGTGACCCTTTATTTCTTGATTGATAAGGATCGAAAGCCTGTTCATGACGTTCCAGCTGTCTATTTTGTTCAACCTAGTCAATCCAACATCCAGAGGATCATTGCTGATGCTTCTCGCTCTCTCTACGATAGTTTTCATCTGAATTTCTCATCCTCCATCCCGCGTCCACTTCTCGAGGATCTTGCTTCTGGGACCCTGAATTCTGACTCCATAAGCAAGATCTCCAAGGTACATGATCAGTACTTGGAATTTGTCACTTTAGAAGATAACTTGTTTTCACTGGCCCAGAAATCTACTTACGTTCAGTTAAATGACCCATCTGCGGGTGATAGAGAGATTGAAGAAATTATTGATGGGATTGTTAGTGGATTGTTCTGTGTTTTGGCAACGTTAGCAGTAGTGCCGGTTATTAGGTGCCCTCGCGGGGGACCAGCAGAGATGGTGGCATCGGCATTGGATCAGAGGTTGAGGGATCATTTACTGTCCAAGAACAACTTGTTTTCTGAAGTTGGGAGCTTTGTGAGCTCATTTCAGAGGCCAATTTTGTGTCTATTTGATCGCAATTTTGAATTGGCTGTTGGTATACTACATGATTTTAGGTATCGTCCTCTCGTTCATGATGTGCTTGGCTTAAAGCTTAATAGGTTAAGCGTCCAAGGGGAAAAGGGTGGAATTCGGTCTTATGAATTGGATACTTCTGATCCCTTCTGGGCTGCAAATGGGTCTTTGGAGTTTCCTGAAGTTGCTGTGGAAATTGAGACCCAGTTGAGTAAGTATAAGAAGGACGTGGATGAGGTGAATAGGAGGACTGGAGGAACTGATGGGGCTCAGTTTGATGGGACAGACTTGATTGGGAACACAAAGCATTTGATGAATGCAGTGAACTCGCTGCCAGAGTTGACAGAGCGCAAGCAGGTCATTGACAAGCACACTAACATTGCAACTGTCTTGTTAGGTGAGATCAAGGAGAGGTCTCTTGATTCCTATGCAAAGAAAGAGAATGACATGATGGTCAGAGGAGGAATTGATCGAAATGAACTCTTGGCTGTTCTTAAAGGTAAAGGGACGAAGTTGGATAAGCTAAGATTTGCAATCATTTATCTTATATCTTCTGAAACCATAAATCAGTCAGAAGTTGAATCCGTGGAAGCAGCTCTCAAGGAGTCTGAGGTTGATACTTGTGCATTCCAGTATGTGAAGAAGATCAAAGCTTTGAATGTGTCACTGGCATCAGCAAATTCGGCCAGTAGAAATAACATCGTTGATTGGGCTGAAAAATTATATGGGCAGTCGATCAGTGCTGTAACTGCTGGTGTGAAGAACTTACTATCCAATGATAGGCAACTGGCTTTGTCAAGGACTGTGGAAGCATTGATGGATGGGAAGCCAAATCCCGAAATTGATTCGTACCTTCTGTTTGATCCTCGTGCTCCTAAGTCAAGCTCGGGTGGAAGTCATATGAAAGGACCATTTAAAGAAGCTTTGGTTTTCATGGTAGGTGGTGGTAATTACGTAGAGTACGGCAGCTTGCAGGAACTTGCACAGCGTCAGCAGCCTGTCAAGCACATAATATATGGAACAACTGAAATTCTAACAGGAGCGGAGTTTGTTGATCAGCTTACCTTGTTGGGGCAGAAGATGGGATTGGGCATTACTGGTGCTCCTTCTGCTTCCACCCAGTAGTGGATATACATTTTTTGTACATGTTCTTTTGTGGTACCTGTCTGGAGGTTTTATAATGCGAGACTTGATAATTGTTTTGACAGACTATATGGCCTTACATAGTTAAACAACTATGTTGAGTAGAGCATGTTCAGTAGTCTTCGTTAAACTTGGTCTATTTGTTTTAGAATATATGTATGTTTTTTCCTCTGTTAATTCTCATAGTCCATTCTCAGAGAATTTTCCAGTAGATCAGTTCTATCTGATGGAAGTGAAGGCTATGCATATTCTGTGATTGGATGAGGTATCAAGCTTGTTCAGAGTTGAATTTTTGTGGGTTAAAACTGTTATTTAGATTTCAGCACAAGTAGTAGCTTTAGGAAAACCAATAACATTGCTATGAAATGAGGTCTGCAGCACCAATTTTTTGAGGCCAGATACTTTGCCCGAGCTTGAAACTTATTGTCCAGGAACATCGGATGTTAGGCTGAAGCAGGACATCCAGTTGACTGAAAAACTACAGGTTATAAGTTGCAAACCTTCTACAAGTTTAGAAGCCTATGTATATAGTTAGATTAGAAGTTCTGATGCAAGCTACAAGCTTCTGTTTTCTTGAGATCCGAGCGCTTGTTAACGTTAAGTGTTAGTTAAGAAGTTCTGATGCAAGTCACAAGCTTCTGTTTTCTGGAGATCCGAGCATTTGTTAATGTCAAGTGTTTGGTATAGAAAATGCCAACTTCTATTCTGCACTGTCTACTGAAATTAAACAACTTATTGTTTTGAGTATATCAAAGAACGTTACATTCTTCCAGGATAGTTTCAGGCTCTACTTCGAACAACTCTCTCTTAAAAACTTGTTTCAGCATAAAAGTTCATTAACTGACAGATACGGTTTGATCCAATTGTAAGGTATAGTACTTAGATCTTATATTGATTAAATAAAAAGTTAGTGTGAAATTTATAATGACTTTGAACTCTCCACTCTCATAAGCTAGCTTTTAGAGTGTGACTTTCTTAAAGTCCTTATTAATTGATATCAGAGCTGGTCTTAGAGTGGTGGCCTACGGAGTAGTGACTTGGGAGTGCCAGCCATGACTAATGTGGCCGTGACCAACAAGAATCTCGGAGTAGTGGCTTATGGAGTGGTGACCTGAAAGTGTCAACCGTGACCAACATGGCTGTGATCAACGAGAACGTTAGTCCTTATAGGAGGACCAATGATACGGTTTGATCTAATTGCAGTGTATGGGACTTGGATCCCATATTGATTAAATACAAAATTAGTGTGAAATTTATAAGGACTTTGAGCTCTCCATTCTCATAAGTTACCTTTTTGGGGTTGGTTCTCCCATAAGTCCTTATCAATTGGTATCAGAGCCAGGTTTTGGACTGGTGGCCTGGGAGTGCCAGTCGTGACCAACGTGACCGTGACCAACAAGGACCTCGGAGTGGTGGCTTATAGAGTTGTAACCTGAGTGTCAACCGTGACCAACATGGCCATGACCAACGAGAACATTGGTCTTTATAGGAGGACCAATGATACGATTTGATCCAATTGTAAAGTATAAGACTTGGGTCTCATATTGATTAAATACAAAATTACTGTGTGATTTATAAAGACTTTGGGCTTTCCACCCTCATAAGTTAGCTTTTAAAGTACGGCTCTCCTAAAGTCCTTATCAATTGATATCAGAGTTGGTCTTGGAATGATGGCCCACAGAGTGGTAACTTAAAAGTGTTAGCCGTAACTAATGTGGCCGTGACCAACAAGAATCTTAGAATGGTGGCCCATAAAGTGGTAACTTAAAAGTGTCAAACGTAACCAACATGGTCATCATCAATGAGGATGTTGGTTCTTATGGAGGGACCAATGATACGGTTTGATCTAATTATAAGATATGAGACTTGGATCCTATATTGATTAAATACAAAATTAGTGTGGAATTTATAAGAACTTCGAACTCTCTACCCTTATAAGCTAACTAAGTTAACTTTTAGAGTATGGCTGTCTTATAATTCTTATCAGTGACGTGTTCATAGAAAACCAATAAAGCTATAATTATATAGAGATTCTCTAAGTTGTGGTAATCGTTGTTCAGTCTTAACCCTACTTCTTACATTTCATTTCCGCAGGAAGAACTGGTATAAGTAAAGGTGTTACAAACTAAGCAAACCCAGGAAGGAGGTGAAAGTATATCAAGTATTGAATATCGGCAGGAATACAAACTCGATGGTGTAAGCTGTAAGGACTCCCATCTCCAATAATCATACAGCCACCAAATATTATGCCAAGAGTAGCAAATATTGGGTAGTTATGTGGTTTTCAATTAGCCCTCTTGGCCCCTTGATCTAAACTTACCTCCAAAAAGACATTGTCCTCATGGTTCGGCATTTCCATCATCCCAAAGCAGTACAGTTGGCAATATTGTTCCAGCCGACTCGGCCCATCATTCCTACGAAGGAGATCAAATTTAGCATGTCTGCGTAATATTTGAGTACACAAAGCAAAAGGACCACCTGTAAGGAGAAGAAGTTAATTGCATTCTCAAAATTCATCTTTTAACAGGTTTCTTTCCAAAGGCCATTACCATCTCCACCATCATCAGTCGTTAGCAACAGAAATGCAGACTTAAAAGTAAAGAAATGGTCCTTAGAGACCTAAAAGGCTAAAACCAGCATTGTCTCACAGGAATGTCAGACCAGAGCAGAGAGCAGTAGCACAAACACTCCCAGATCAATAAAACTGAACCAGTTACTGAAGAATGAATCAATCAAAATATGGAAACCAACATACATAAACTTAAAATTAGCAAATCAAAAGATGGGAAGAAAAGAATGGAACTTTCACCAATAGTTTCTGTCCAGTTTTAGTGGTAACAGAAAATTGTTGAGCTTCCGAGAGTTATTAACGGAGGTCTGATAAGTACTTTAACTTTTGTGGCGTGGTTCTTGTAAAGTTCTTATTAATTTTGGGACGTGGTTCTCTTAAAATCTTTATTATTAGGTATCAGAGCCGGTTTTAGAGTAGTAGTCCACGGAGTAGTAGCTTAGGAGTGCTAGCTGTGACCAACATGACCGTGACCAACAAGGATAGAGTAGTGACCTGAAAGTGTCAGCCGTGATCAACATGATCGCGACCAACGAGGATGTTGATCTTTATGAAAGGGACAAATATTACGGTTTGATCCAATTACAAGATATGAGACTTGGATTCCATTTTGATTAAATATAAAATTGGTGTGAGCTATCTTTTGGGGTGTAATTCTGTTCAAAGTCCTTATCAAGGTCTCTCTCAAATCACTAACAAGAAGATAAAGATTTCTCCTTTACTAGCTACTTATAATTTCTCAGTACAAAACATATATCTGTTGCATACTAATCAGTTCAGTAGTCTTACTCACAAGGAACCAGAAGGAGTTTTTCTCGGGTTGCTTTCGATTGTATGCAATGTCTCACCATCACCACAGGCTCTATTCGCTTCTTATTCCACTCCCGTGCTTATGCTCTTGGGGGTTGCATTTTCCACCCACAAAAAAAGTACAAGAAATCAACTGCTTCAGAACAACACCCACCGCACAGGCCAATGCACGATCTCCTCCTCTCATAACATCAATATGTTTCAATGTTTAAGTGAATCAATCATCCCTGAAAGGTCTCCGGAAAATGAGAAGCAAGTACTGTCTGTCTCATTCTCTTCTGCTATAGCTCATCTTCACTGATCATCGTTGAATGGAGAAACCCTGAAAGACAAGAGTTTGAAACTGAGAACAATAAAGCAAGTAATCGCAGAAGAAGAAAGAATTTCAAGGGAAGCAAGTTTGGCAAACACAGGTAGGGGTTTCGATCAGTCACTCAAAACTCTCCTTGCATTCTATTCCTTTCCTCGCGCCAAAATCTAAACCAGCAAGCAAATTTCGCCATCTTCCGGCGGTCGTCGTCGGACATAGGCACAACCCGAATTGAGACCCGAATACTGGACTTAACCCGATTTCAACGGTCTCGAACCGACTTGGCCCGACTCGCCCCGATTTGCACCCGACGCGTGACCCGTTCTTTGTTATTGACCAGCACAAACAGTGCAACTAACTACCAACTTCCCGTGGACCTCTCCAACAAATTGGGCCGTACAAGCCCATATAACCCGATCCCATCCACTATGCCCCGACTTTGCCCAAGTTAACCCCATCGACCTGACCCGGTATTTGACCCGACCCAGCGCCGGCTGTCGTCATCTTCTTCTAGTCTAGTCTGACTTTGAAGGGTTAGTTTCTTTTCATAGTCTCTTTGTAATTCTTCAATCAAAATCCTTACTTTACACATTCCAATCCCAATCTCAATGCCAATGGCTCGCCGGGCACTTCCTCTCCGTCTGTTTAAACACCTAATCAAGTCTCTCAACCCCCCTGCCGTCTCTGTTGCTTCCCGCTTCGTAACGTACATGCCGCGGCCGGGAGACGGGGCTCCACGCCCCGTTACGCTCATCCGGGGGGACGGGATCGGGCCGCTGGTGACCGACGCGGTGGAGCAAGTTATGGACGCCATGCACGCTCCGGTCTACTTCGAGCGGTACGAGGTACATGGAGAAATGAAGCGGGTGCCTGAAGAAGTGATAGACTCAATAAGGAAGAACAAGGTTTGCATAAAGGGAGGATTGAGGACTCCGGTGGGTGGCGGTGTGAGCTCCCTCAATGTGCAGCTGAGGAAAGAGCTTGATTTGTACGCTTCTCTGGTCAATTGCTTTAATTTACCAGGATTGCCCACCCGCCATGAGAATGTGGACATTGTGGTGATTAGAGAGAACACTGAAGGGGAGTACTCGGGCCTTGAACATGAGGTCGTTCCTGGCGTCGTTGAGAGCCTCAAGGTGTAATTTTTGTACCACTTCCTTTGTTCTTGACTCCTCCATTACTGAGCTATGTTTAACTCGGTTGTCTGCTTGAATTTGTCTAGTTTGTTTCATTTGCTCTGTTTATTATAAGAATTTTCATGCGCAGGTTTCTCTTTTGTTACGTGCGTTGCGCTCAGGATTGAAGGATTAGTTGAATGAACATAGTTACTGGTTTCCCATGCACAAGTTACTCTTTGTTGTGATATAGGATTGTTGTACCTCATCTTTTTTGTTGTCCAATGCACAAGTTTTGATGGCATACCCTTGTAAGTGGAAATTTTCTGCATCAGTATATAACTCTTTGAGAATATATGTTCTTTTTTGTCTCTTTCTTTCTGAATCGGGAGGAGAATTTGAATTTCTATTATGTTTGATCAGACTATTATGTATATCATAATCTGACAGCTTATCTGCGTCTTTCTGTCGGAAGATGGTAATGTGTAAAGCACAGTAATTCTTGCACGCTATTTCAATGGATTATCACACTCTAGTTTAGTATTTGGCTCTCATCGAATGTTTTTGCTAGGTGATAACCAAGTTCTGCTCAGAACGAATTGCAAAATATGCCTTTGAGTATGCATACCTGAACAACAGGAAAAAAGTTACAGCTGTGCACAAAGCCAACATTATGAAACTTGCAGATGGTTTGTTTTTGGAATCTTGCCGAGAAGTTGCAACAAAATATCCTGGTATCAAATACAATGAAATTATTGTTGACAACTGCTGCATGCAACTTGTTTCAAAGCCTGAACAATTTGATGTAATGGTATGTGATATTCAGAAGTTGATATCTCCTCTACGTCTGTGGTTACATACTATCAGTTTATGAGCTTGTCTTCATGTTATGTATATAGCCACACTTGAAGTCATTTAATTTATACGATTCATCATCCTTATAAATTTAGTGAAATCAAAATAGGGTTGAAATCTTTGTCATTAATTGGCCCCTTATCATCATTTGCCACTTTAGTTTCATTAGGTACTCTGAAGAGTGACCTAGTTATAGTCATTTTACCCTTCTGATATAATTACTTTAATCATCAACATGTTTAGTGGACTAGTAGGGAAGATCCATTTCGAACTAAATATAGCACTCCTTTTTTTTTATTGATGAGTTTATGTTGTTCTTTATGATGGTGATAAGTGGTACATGCCTTGAGAAAGAAATGAGGAATAAGCAATATGATGTGATGCAGAAATCAGCTGGCAATATCGGAAGTATTGTCTTTTTGCCTCTCATCAATGTACTTGCAATTAGCCCTCCCTTTAATGGTGCTAAACCTGAACCTAGTTATTTTTTTGGATGTCCACAGGTTACTCCTAATCTATATGGCAATCTTGTGGCAAATACAGCAGCTGGTATTGCTGGAGGTACTGGTTTCATGCCAGGAGGTAGCCCTTTAGACCTAGATTAACATGAATCTCTGAAGATTTGTTATTAGGTTTCAACTTCCAAGTGAAAAATATACGAAGTGGATCATTTATAAACGCAGGCAACGTAGGAGCTGACACTGCAGTTTTTGAGCAAGGTGCTTCTGCCGGAAATGTGGGTAATGAGAAAATAGTGGAACAAAAGAAGGCAAATCCAGTAGCTTTACTCCTGTCATCAGCTATGATGCTGAGGCACCTTCAGTTTCCTTCATTTGCTGATAGACTCGAGACTGCCGTAAAGCGAGTAATTTCAGAGGGGAAGTGCCTCACTAAGGACCTTGGCGGAGACAGCACAACGCAAGAGGTTGTCAATGCTGTTATTGCTAACCTGGATTAAACTTCAAACTGCATATTTTGAACTGCAAGGTGTGTTTGTATTTGCTACATTGTTGTCTCATTGCAGGATTTATTTGGCCTCTCAACTATGGAGTTCATCACTGTTGATAGGAAATGTGTTTGTAACATTTTCATATCCTTCTGTTCTCTTCTTAACCTCAATCAAGTTGGGTTCCACAAATTAGCGGATCCAAACTCGGAATGAATGACATCTTTCCTTCTTTCAAGTCAGGTATCACTGCATCGTGTTTCAAACTGTCCGCTTTCTTGTAAGCATCAGTCATGCATTTGCATACTTACTGATGCAAACAGAATGCAGACTTGATATGATAGAGAATCAGGACATTTCTTCGATAACTGAAAGACTTTAAAGATCAACATTTTACTGCCCATCAAGCATCATTATGTCAAAAAGGAACCTTAAATTTTATTTTTCGTGAAAATTAAATAATTATATTGAAAGGGTACAATTTGAAGTATAACGTTAGCAGAGTAGCTTTACTCTCCTAGAACAGATGACACAAAACATGGTATTTTGTGTTTTTGTACTTTTGTGTACTGCAATCCCTCGATTACTCACAAAAGTCACCTCATACTGTCACTAGATTACATATACACACAGCAGAATTATATGAATGAAGCAGAAGAGTAGGTTCCAACCCAGTTCAATCTTCGAAGCAGAACTGCCAGGACCTGTTTCAACAATGACAAAACCAATAAGTTTCGGAGATTGCTAACTAAACTACTAGGCAGAAGAGGTAAACTTACCCGTACTGCTAGATGGACAACTGGATTGTGTGGCAAGTGTTGTGAAAATAGTTTGGTTTCTGGAAAAACCAGCATAGGCACAGGTGGTTGAGTTGCAGCTAGTTCTGGCGGTGTTGCCTATGTACAGGTTACTGGTACCTTGGCATTGCATTGAAGGGCAAGTGGACCAGTTTGATGGTTGAAGACCAGATGGCTCACACTGTAGTCTGAATGATAATGAAAAAGAAAGTAGACTGATTATTAGCATATCAGAAGTTCTAAATCTGGAAATTCATTTAGTTACTGTTCAGGAAAGAAGAACTTACGTCCAGTTATTTGTTGCATCACAACTGCATTTTACACAATTATTAGCAGTAAAGATGTAAGTTCCATTGGACACAAGTAATGGATAATCCAGGGAATCAGCCGTTACAGATGAATTGCAAGCTGCCAATAAACATTTAAACATCAGGTACTGAATTACAGAGCATAAGAATAAGTAAAAGTTCTGAGATAACAGAAAATGGACGACCAACCATGGCAGTTAGTCAACATAAGACCCATAGATAATAATAATCTCTGAACATCCCCACATGGGTGCAACTACTAAAGATACGATCTTCCAAATGCATTATCTTCTCTTCTGTGTATTAACTCGACCAACATGTCACATGAAACATAGGAACCAAAGAGTACTCAGCTCGTGAAATGGAGGAAACTAAAAGTAGGGGTGGTAGTTTGGACGCGTTGACCTAGATTTCAGGCCGACTTTGACCCTGGGGACCGGTCTGAGATGTCAAACCGATCCAAGATATAACCGACATATTGCCCGCCCTAAATTTAAAAGATATTTAATGAAACAGGCAGAGCTGATAGAGAACATGTGAATGTGGATGCTCACAAAATGGTTTGACGAATCGACAAGACTAGCTGTAATTGTATTCACTTAGGTGGGGACCAAGGGAGTCCAGAGTCACAAGGTTCCCTCCTCAAAAGGGCAAGTGGCTCTTTGTGTTTAGAACTTAGCACTTGCGTCCATACGAACACAAAGTTGCAGTCTTTAAAATTGAAAACTTTAATCAGAAGAAGCCCCATCTTGGACTTGCATTCGGAGGTTTAAGCATCTAATCAACTGTTTTTTCAGAAATTGTAAGGATGTAGAAGTGAAGGTGTGAACTTTGGACTAATAAGGCAAGTACAGAGTAACAGAGCAAGAAGCTAAAAGCACCTTGAAGAGGGACATCAAGAACCTGGCCAGCCTTTAGAGAAGAAGCATTAGCAATGTTATTAAGAGTCATAAGCGTAGCTTCGCTAGTCCCATACTCTCTGGCAATCACATCCAACGAGCTACCAGCATCTACCACATGCCCGTAATGAACTACTTTCATACCACCAACCTCATCGCAGCTACAGGGCAGAGGAATCCATAGCTCTTGTCCCACGTTTATCAAGTTCACGTCGGAGATGTTATTGACGGCCGCTATCTCCGGGTACGTCATGAGCCCCGAGAACACCTCGGCGGCGATGTGGTAGAGGCCATCCCCGGGCTGGACGGTGTAGACGGGCCTCCGGTTGGAAACTCCGGTGCCGTTACGGCAGAGACAGGGGAAGGGTACTTTGATTGTCTGTTTGGCATTGACTGTGCGGTTCGGTGAGGTGGAGAGAGGGAGGTTGTTGGCCCCGAGAATGCTTCGCAAGTTATTGATGGAGAATAGGGTTTTGATGTGCGAGAGAGTGGTGGTGTTCGGTGACACGTAGTCGACGAGTGCATGACATGTGGCCGGTGAGCGGCATTTGAAGCTCTGGGACGATGACTTGACGGCGAAAGTAGAGAATAAGAGTATGCTTAGAAACAGAGGAATGAAATGGACACCCATTTTTCTTTTTTACTCTGCTTTGGCAGAGTCCAGAGGAATTGGTAAGGATTAATTTATGAGTTTCTTGGACATGAATGTGGACAGAAGTGAAGACTTTAAGGTTTTTGTGAGCTGTTGTACTATTGCCTTGGTCAAATAAACACCGCAGAAAGTGACAAAAACACAGCTAAGCAAGCCTACTATTTCTCACGACGTAATACAATAATTAGCCTGAGAAAAAAAAAAACAGAGACGAAACAAGAAGTGTTAAGACATCCCACGTTTAGGAAAAGGTAACAAACCTCTAAGAGGAATATCAATGGTTTTTCCTTCAATAAGCTGTGCATTACTGGCAATCCCATTAAGATTATAGATGGTGGTGTTCGTGGTCCCGTACTCATCTGCAATCTCTTCGACCGTGCTCCCACCTTGTACCACATGAGCATAATGAACCACCTCCTCACCATCCACCTCCTCACAGCTGCATGGCAATGGGATCCAAAACTTCTGCCCCACATCAATCATATCAAGATCTGGGATCTTATTAACCGCCTGGATTTGTGGGCACTCGACCAAACCATCGAACATGGTTGTGGCAATGAAGAACAGACCATCATCAGGTTGGACAGTGTATATGGGGACTCTGTTTGAGACTCCTGTGCCATTGAAGCATATGCATGGGATTGGTACGGATACCAACTGCTTAGGTTGTATAAGGTAGGTTCGTGGGGTGGAAATAGGGAGGTTGTTTGCTCCTAGGAGAGTTCGCAGGTTTTTGACACCGAAGTACTTTTGGATACCGGATATGGTGGTACCGTTGTAGGGTCTGTATCCGACCAAAGAACGGCATGTGGTTCCTTCCCTGCACTTGAACTTCTGCTGTGCAGTTGATACGATGGCAAGGTAACAGAGACACAGTAGGCAGAGACACAATTTAGAAGAAGAAGAAGATGAAGAAATCATTCTCTGTTTACTTGCTTTTCTTTCCTTAAAAGTTTATAGCTTCGAATGTAATACTCGATGGAGGTGTGTTATAAGATCAGAGCAGAGGAGGAAAGAGCAGAAGGGAATTGAAGATGTCGAAGCATGAGAATGATCCAAGCTAGGCCTGTCATAGTATAAACTTTAGAAACTTTTCGACTATGGAGACTTTTTAAGACTTGACTTGTTAAGTCTTCCCTATCAGAGCCCCCTGTTTCTATGTTGAAATCGATCATCATCAATCGAGAAGGGTTATCAGAAGAAAAGAAAATTGAAAACATAAGCATGCCCATTACATACTCCATGGCTCCACCAGGAAGAAATTAGGAGATCGCACTAAAACGGTGGGGTTGACTCCAGAAGTCAACAGAGCATCAATTAGCCCACTGAGGAGAAAAACGAGTGAAATTTAACTGGCATCTTCCTTATTTAATAATGCTGGTGGAGAAACCATGTGAACATCTCTGCAGAATTTTGTTTCATCTTCAGAAAAAATCGGGTCAGCCTAACTAAGTCATAGTCAATCAAGACAGGTAGGAGTACAAAGCCCTGGACAGTAGAGTAGGAGTTTATACAACTTTTGACTATTGCTACTTCAAAAGACATGTTTTTCCTGTTCAACAACTGTGGCTTCATAATGGAAACAGTAATCTGGCTACTCAATTCTCTATTCAACAAAAACTTTTCAACATTGAGACCAAGCAGGCGAAAAGCAACTATAATATAATTTTATCAAAAGTTGGTTCATTCTGATATCAAAGAGTCTACATTGGATAAACAGTAAAACTCAAGGTGCACGACCAAGAATCTACCTGAGTTGAATACAACTAAGAAAGAATAATCACTAACTTTTAGAATACATCATTTCTCCTCCTCAAGGCGCCGCAGTACCGTCTCAGCAAAGCTTTGCTGCCTGAAATTCAGGAAGAAAAGATGCACATAAGACAAGTCTTAAAAAGTGAGAACCATGTTAGTATAAACATTTGCTACATGCATACACAAAGCTAAACCAAAAGGCACAGAAGAAGGTGAGTATAAGATGAAGTCAACAATTCTGAAGGATAAATGTTTCTGACTTACTTCCTCTCTCTATGCTTCGGGCTAGGGCGAGAATACTTTAGATATCCATCCCAAGGAACCTTTTTAAGGCCTGCTCGAACTGAGATTATGTCCCTGACCCTGTATAGGTTCATTTCAACTTGCATTTTCCTTGACTGAAACTTGAAAGCTAACAGTCGAAAAGAATAGTTTTTGCACATAATGAGAAAGTATTTACCTCTCTGCAAACTCGATTGGTGTCTCTCCAGGTCTCAGTATTTGGGGCTCCAAGTACCAAACATCACAAACTACAGCCCATGATGTCATAAGCTGCAGCAGGTGCGTGGTGAAAGACTGCCTGTAAATGAACATATCAATCTTTCCAATTGATATAACGAATTTCATGCTATGACATCCTTAAGGACACGATATAGCTCCATTCAAATAAAAGCATTGTGAACTATATTTGAAGGTTAATCCAAATATTCTAAAAAGTAATTTCAGAAGCTTAACTTTGATCTGCTTCCCACAATACAAATGAGACTATATTTTGCTCCCAGCAGGTTAACCAAAGGGCCAGAAAGGGTGGTCATACAGAGTAATAATCTAATTTTCATGCAACGTATCATGGTTTAGTCACCCCATAAGTGTTCTCTACATCCTTGGGCGAATGGGAGCTACACATGAATATGAGTTCCAACTTGTCAACATGATGATCAGTAATTGAACCAAGATGAGTTAAACAAGCTGCCTATATCAGCCATTCTCCACTGTTTTTGAGAAATTCATCCCTACTGCAGACTACTGAATATGGACAAACAAACATATCAATGATACAAAAAAAGATGTTACTTACTTGCGGCTGTTCCAAAAGGCATCAACAAAGATTTTATTGTAGCTGATGGCTATCGGGCAAACGGTACAGCCAAGTTCAAATGCACCCTATTTGATCACCAAGAATACATAAATTCTTAAAGAAACAATCATTGAAGTTATAGGGAATAATTGATTCTTGTCAAAATCCATACCTTCTTGAACATTACAGTGTAATGGTTATTCACACAGGTACCTTCAGGAAATATGAGAAGAGGGTTATTATCAGCCCCCTGAACATGATCCCTTAATCTGAAATTTGCAAATATAAATATGATTTAGACAGCATCAAAACAAAAATAGCTTTTCAACTGGATAGGAACATACTTCTTTGTAACAATTTCACGATCCTTTGCCTCTGACCGATTGAACCAAATGCACCCCACACTCTCCAAAATGGTGCTCTGTAATAAACCTAGATGAAAAGGCAATGATTAAATAACCTCTCCGTTCTATTTCCTTGATATCTCTGAAAAGCTAACTTGCAGTTAAAAGTCAGATCCATGCTATCCTTCATCTCCAGTGACCAACACCAAATCCACTTGATATGAATGATCTTTTATCAAACCAAATACAGTCGTGAAGGACACAAACAGACAATCTTATGGGTCATAACATATGACTGCAGTTCATGTAAGAGAACCAAAAAAAAAAAAAGGCTACAATAGTAAAGTAACTTCTGGATTATCAACTTTAGGGACTGAAAAGTGAAGCACAACCATTCATATGAAGGGAAACTGGATTGAAGCACAATTACAAAATGTGAGACCACTAACTACTTACCAACCCAACCAGGATGCTTCTGCATAATAACAGCAAATGCAGTCATCTGTTCTAAGATGATGAAATCAATCATGGAAGTGTGATTAGCCACAAAAACCTGTTCAATGACGATAAGTTATATACAGATATAACTCAAATCACACCACTTGGTCAACTTACTACATACAACAAGAATTACACACCATTTAAATGTGAAATGAATGTGATATTGCTGACAATCAAAAAGGAAACAGTACACCAATGGAAACCTGTTTAGGTCGCATGCTAGGCCGTGGTCCATGGTACTTAACAACGCCAGTCCAAGAAGCCACAAAGAAGCTGCATATAAGCTCCACTAAGCACCTCTAGAAAGAAAAGTTACAATCAGTAATAAGACCAATACAACAAGTATTCATATTCATAGATGATTAAAAACAAAAGGAGAAACACCAAATATGAAATAGAAAAAGAAGTTGGCCAAATCAACAGAACTTAAAACACCTCTAACTTATTTCTCAACTTGCCCTTCAGCAGAACATGTACTGGAATGTAAGATGACAGGAAGATAATCCATCCTATGGTCAGTACTATAACCCTGCAGATTAAAATCAAACACATCAGACATCAAAGTGAGACAAAGTTCAGATTTCCTAAGTACTTCATGAAACCATACCCTGGTAACAAGTGTAGAATTGGCAGTGAGGACTGTTTCATTCAAATAAAACAGTGAATTGGATTACAAACCTGAGAGGGAATAGAATCCCATATCTAATGAGCACACCGAAACACCATAGCGGGAACAAGTATATATTCCAGTTCCAGGGTTCCGGAGGATTCGACTTAAAGCACCGAGTAAAAGAATCCTGTTGGTTAAACAAGTGAAATTTACATAAGAAAACAATTTATATAAAAAAGACAAAAAGTTTATCAATCAAAGTTGAAGGAAACGAACATCAACAATGGCACCAGCAGCCTCGGTTAAGGTAGGTGAAATGTCAATCATATCACGACTGAATCGAAAAAGCAACAAAAACCCATTTGAGAGTAAGCAAAGAAGTAGAAGATTTCCAGACAAGAAGATCGAAATACGTGTAACTGCAACAGAATCAGAAAAATGTGCGATATACATACAGGCGAAGCTTGCCATGAGGCTCGTGAATGGAGGAACCAGAGGGAAGGTAGTCTTCGATGTTGGGTCGATCCAGATCGAGCTCGGAGCTTGAAGTATGGAGTTTAAGTGGACCGTTCATGTTTGAGTGCCTAGAACTAGAACAGCTCCACCTCTCCTTCTTACATATCTGTGACTATCTTCTACTACCCTCCTCGTATCATCAACTACCTCCCTTCCCTCGTGTTGGTTTGGGTTAATCTGATCAAATGACCCTAAACCAAACAGTTTAACGTTAACAACCACCTTAATTCTAGCTTCCCCTTTAGTGTGTTTAAGCTATAGTATCTGCTCGATTCTATGCAATAGAGCCACCGTTTGAGAGAAAAGGACAGTGTTTGTTCAACCCTTGTTCTCGTTCAGAACCGTAAGCTTCCAAACGCATCATATACAAACATCATCGGCTTGTTGAAGAAGATGTGTCCGTACCTAAAAGGACACGCAATTCGTAGTTTGTTGTCCTGCTTCCCGCAGAGAGATACGCCTCTTTGACTTTGCATTTTTCAATAGTTTAAAAAAAAAAACTTATGAGTGGGCTCTGGCCCAAGAGCTCTTATACTTCCATATCCAGGCTTGGCAATGAACTCGTACCTTCCGACAAAACCCAACTTCGAAGAGGCAATTTAAATCTGGCTCGATATCATTCCAGTGACCCTTTTTTTTTTTTTTTTTCCCTATCCAAGGGAAGAACACTCAAAACTAAATCAAAACAAGTCTATCGTAGGCTTCTGCGGTACACGGTTCCTTGCTGATCCCGGTGAATACACTCTAAAATGAAAACTAGAGGCTGCTGCAGTATATGGAGGCCTGGGTTGCAAGAATAGTGAAGGCAGCCAGGATATCCGCACACTGATTCCCTTCACGATAAACATGCTGAAGTTTCACCTCCCAATCTCTCATAAGTAACCTGTGGGTACCTGTCAACAAAACATTATTACCGTCAAGCTCTGTAATGACAGAGGATATTAGATCCAAGACTTCTAAAGACTCCACTTTGATTATGAGACGGCGATACCCCAGGGACCAATAGTGACCAATTTTATTATAAAAGGCCAAAACAACCTCTTAATATATATATATATAAAGCAATGTTTTAACGGCTACAAGTTAAACCGGAAAGATCGAAAATTTAAAGTTTAAAAGATTCGATCGGCATTAGATCGTCATAAAATTTATTAATATTAAATAAAATTAAAAAGTCGTTTGGAATCTAATGAATTAGATTCAATTCATTAATTTTATGTAATTGAATTTAATTCATGCATTTGGAATGTTAAAAAATGGATGATTTGAATTCAACCACATAATTGAATCACATTTTCTTTATGAATTCAATTCACATCTCAAATGGTTCAATTTGGTTTGTGAATCGAAGACTCGATTCTTTTTAAAACATTAAAAATTATTTTTTCAGATATACACCTCATAAATATACAAATTACTACAAAACACACACATTGATTACATAATATTTTTATTTAAGAATAAAAAAGTCGTATCAAGCAGTTGAATTCATTTTTATTGTGTTTCAGACAATGTAATTGAATTCAATTCTAATATTTATAGATTTATTCAAAATCAGTGTAAATCGAATTTAATTCAATCCCGCAAATATAATTGAATTCAATTCGTCAAATTATCCAATCTAAAAGTTTTCAAACGGTTTGTAAATAATTTAAAATATGATTGAAAGAGATTGTCCTTACCTATCGAAAAATTTGAAATTTAATTAAAAAAACTATTAAATAAAAATTTATTTATTTATTTTAGTTTATACTAATTTATTAACTAATAAAAATAATCGTTTAATTAATAATTTGTTCAGTGTTTAGCAACAAAAGTTATTAAAATAAATCGAACTGAAAATTTAAAAATCGAACTTATTTTTACAATTAAATTAGTCAAATCGATTGATTTTTTTAATTGTTGATGCCAACCTTATTCAAATTTAAAATGTTCCAAGCACTCGGGTTTATAAAAATAAATTCGATCATTTGGACCACTCGACAGGGACCAACAACATGATATGATTTCTATACTACAAAATGAGTCGAAGTCACATGCATGATGTCTGCAATAATGTAAACTATTATAGTAAAACTTGCATTAAAAAAACTGTAAATAATGAAATAAAATACAAGCATATGAACAACGCCCTAGATCCCTTCTTCTGTACTTTGATCTGACCCAGACAAAAGCTCAGATATATTCCCCCACTTTAAGGCATTTAAAATTTCTCTTAGACTTCATCAAGTATCTTAGGGCAACTAAATTATATGAAAACTTGAGTTCGGCTCGTTCGATTGTTAGCTGATCAGTTAAAAAATAGTTGATTGACTTTGTTAATTAGTTGTTTTTATTGTTTGGTAATCAGCTGATTAGGGTGTCTGATTGAATCCAGTCACCTAATTTTTAAAAAGCTCGGGAGGAATAGTGTTTTGAACAATCAACTGATTATATTTACTTGGCTGACGATTGTGCCCTCAATATAGGAAACCCAAAAATGCAGCACAGAGGCAGAGAGAAAAATGTAGACGTAACAATGCATAGCCAAAAGAATAAAGAGCAGCTGAGAAAACAAAGCGTGCAGTAGCAAGAAGAGTCTCCAAGCGAAACGACATAGCAATAGGGTTTAGAGAAAGGAGAAACACAAATGTAGCAGAGAGAATAACACAACAAAAATCCCAACTTCTTGTTTTCTGTACCATATTGCAGTCATTTGTTTCGGAAGTTACATAATAATATTATTCTTTTCCTATCATACTCAAACCTCACTCTAATTTATTAATTCATTAAATAATTTATTATTCTTTACTAAGAATATTCAACAAAATGCTAAGATATATAATATTCATATCCTTATAATTTTTTTTAAGTCATGTACTTGTAAGTCATTTTACACATAAACAGCTAATACTAAACAATTAATTTTACCAAATATCTCTAACAAATAACTAATGCAATTCGCTAGTCAAATCAGCTGACATAATAACTATCAACTAATAGCTAATGCAATCAGCTGATTGCCAAACAGAACATTTATTTGTTTATCATTATTAATAGAAAAGCTATTGCTTTATATTAATGTTTTAAATATTATTACAAAAATTAATAATAATTATTAAAATGAATATTGAATAAACTATCATATAAATTGCACGCTTAATAATTTAACAAATTTAAGTCAAATTGAATCTTTTTTAAAATATTTAAAGCGAATTATATTTTTATTACAATTGTAATTTACAACTTTTTAGATATGAGAGTAAGAATAGTAATTTATCAAATAGGTCTATATTTTTTAAAAATTAGACTCGAGTTTTTTTTTATTTTCGAACAATTCAATTCTCAATTAAAAACAAATTATTTTATTTTATATATTTAATAAAATAATATCATTTTTATTATTTTCGAACCTCTTATTTTGTTCTATTTATTCAATAAAACAAAAGCAAAATAACATTGTTTTGTGAATTATATAAGATTAAAATTCTACCTCACTTAAAAACTTATATATAAAGTCTTAACGTCAATCATCTTTGCATATCTTATAACTTGGGATGGCAACGAACTGAGACAGGCCCAAATCACATTGGGCCTGACTTGGTCTGACTATGTTTTTTTTATATAACAACTAAACGTCATTTTGTACCTTCCCTTTTATTATATTGCCATTAGTTTATTGTTATTTCTGTAACCTCCAAGCTAGGGCTCTCGATTTATATGTGTATATGTATAAGTGGAGATAAGCTAAAATCTTGGTTAAAATGTAATTTACTCATTCATTTTGTACCGAATTGGAAGTATCTTCTTTTTTTTACCTTACATGCTCCACCACTAAAACCATTTGGTCAAAGCATTTATGTAAAATTTCGCCGGAGAACATCACCATTAACGTGAAAGAATCGCATGCTGACACTTGACGACTGAATATGAATTGGAAAGAAACAAATGATTCGTGTGCTGCGTGTCGATTGATTTTTCTCAAAGTTAGATCCACATGTAGGCGTTTTATACAATAAAAAGGAAGGTGTGCCTTAGCAAGGACTCAAAGCTTATTGAATGTAAAGTGACGGGGACTCGAGAGTCAATTTCCACTCAATTTTTTCAATAGGTCCAAACTTGTTTTTTTTCATTCCTCCTTAAACCTTTTTTTTATTTTTTTCTGTTTGGGACTTAAAACCCATATTTTTTTAAATAATTTCAGTATAAAAATTACAATTTTACTTATTAGATGTTAGATCTAGGGAGTCCACTTTTAAGGGAGATTTACATCATGAATTTAGTGATAAAATATACTCGTGAGCTTTGATGTCACACTTCAACACAAAACTTTAAGGCACTAAGCTTATGAGTCATTATCACTTATATGTCCTTGAGTAATTCCATCATTTTTCAATGTGACATTCTTATTTACACTTTACATCAAACATTAAAATCTAGTAGATCACTTAAATAGTTGGAGTGATAAAAAAAAAGTTTATTTAGAAACTTTTAATCAAAAGTAATAAGTAAACAATGTTTTCCGCTTTGTAAGAATCTAAAGAGGGTCATAATGTACATAATCTTTCCTTTATATTTTTACAAAGAAACTGATTTCGTAACTTAAATCTGTAACTTTATATTCACAAAGGAACAACTTTACCGGTGTTAAAAAACAAAATACTTTCAAAGGTTCACGGAGAAACTAAAACCAAGAAACGAGATTTCAATAATTATTCTAATCAAAATTATATTTCATTCATGCATTTATAATGAATTAATTTATGCATATTTAAATAATAATAATTTCAGTTTTTATTAGAAAAACCTATATTTAAAATTATTATTGTAAAACAATATTTATTATAAAGAGTGTTAGAGTATTTCATATTTACTAAACATGAAAATGTTAAAGGGTTTATAAGTGGTAAGGGTCAACTATCCAAATGACTAGTTCTAGTCATTTTGGCAATAGTTGACCCAAGCACAACGCTGGTTAATGGGCTTTATACTCTACTTATATTAAAAAAATTATAATATGATATCAGAGTAGGATTTGATCCAAATTATTAATTTCCTGATTGTCTGTTTGGATGTTCAGTCCCAGCGAACCGATTCGATTACCACTGCATTTATTTCAAGTGAGAACTTGATGTCCAGTCCTAGTTGTACTTGAGGAGGAGTGTTATAGTATCTCATATTAACTAAACATGATAATGTTAGAGAGCTTATAAGTGGTAAATGTCTATTATCTAAATGACTAGTTCTAGTTATTTTAACAATAGTTGACCCAAGCTCAATTCTTGTTAATGAATTCTACGTTCTATCTATATTAAAAAAATTCTGATAAGGGGTTTGAGGCAATTTAGGAAAAAAAACTAGATTAAATAAAACGAGTCTATGTAATTATTTATATATTTCTTTTAAGTTTATTTGTTAAATTTTAATAAAAATGTCTATAAATTAGTTGTTGTTATTATTAGTATGCCTTATTTGACAATTGCTACCGTCTCTCAACTACTCACCTTATCTTTAGATTAGATGCTAGTTAGGTGGAAATACAGCGTGTGCTTGATATTTTTTTATTAATCATCTTATTAACTAACCTCCGTAATTATTAACTCTTTGAAATGAAATGTGTAAAATAATTACACATAAACACACTAACGACCACAATAAAATAAGAAAATTAAAAACACTAATTAGTACCAATATGTCCTTTTTTTTTTTTGAACGGAGGAACCTCGCAGTTGCTAATTTTTGGATGCGCACTAGGTAAACTTCCGGATTGAAGCAATAACTTACAAATCACGTTAATCAAGTACTCTGTACTAAACAAGCTCTGTACTACAGGCTCGATAGAAAGAGTGTTAGTAAAAAGATTATGACACAGGATCTTTTAATTTTATGTTTTCCCCTTCTACTAACTCGACCGCCCCTTAGCAGGCACCAACATATACATGCTAAGTGGCGCGAATCCTCCTTGTTTTCTTTGGCTTTTGACCAATTTTTGTGCCCTCAATCTTAATCACACGACTCATTGTACTAGCTTTTAAAATTAATAATTTAAAAACTAGATTAAACATTAAATCGATAAAATAAGAAGTTTAAAAGTTCTAACTAATATTATATTTTTATAAAATTAATTAAAAATTGAAGAAAGTTAAAATTTTAAAATATAATTGATTCTTATTTATTCAAGAATTTAACGTTTAATTAAAATATAATTAATTTAATTCAATTTATAAAAATTTATTAATTAATAAAAATTGATTGATTAATTAATTAATTGGTTAACTTTTAATAACGAAAGCGATTAAAATAAATAAAAAATTAAAAATAAATTTGAAAATTAAATAATTTTTGAATTTTTTAATCATGATCTAAATTCATAAAAGTTTCTGTTTTTGTCCGTTCGATTGGATGGACCCACACGCAATCCAATGGGATAGGGACGAGTAAGCAGCAAGTTGTAAGTACGTTACAACATTAAATTACGGATTGAGACAAAAAAAAAAAAAACACACCTCGGAAACAGTACACATCAGCAAGTCCGAAACGACAATGCACGACTTCTAGGACAACGTCCTCTCCACTCGCATCCAGTGGGGCGTATGTACCACGACCAGAGGTCTTGACTTGATCAAATCAATCACGCGCGTTAGTTAGGAGTGGTAAAATAAAACGGGGATTCTGGTAAAAGTGTAAAAATTAGAAAACGAAAAAGAAATTGCGTTGTGAGAGCACATGGCGGGGCACGTGAGTGTGAGAGTGAGCAAACAAAGATCTTGCCGGGAAGAAATGAATACTTTTGAGGAGTGTTAATCTGCCGTGACTCGCTCGCACCTTAATAAACCACTTCTGTAGGTCAGATCTGAGTATCTATATCAACAAAAAAACAAAAATGAAAATCTCCTCTGCTCTTAATTTTATATACCAAAAATAAATAAAATTAAAAATTATCAATTTTTATTTTAATATCTAATTTAAATTTTTTAATTAATTATTTAAATATTTAAAAGTCAAATAATTAAATTAAAAATAAATTTTACTAATACTTCATTAATTAAAATTTTGTTTCTATTAATTTATATAAATTTTAAAATATTAATCTTTATATTATTTTATTAATTATATTAATAAAATTAAAAATTAAATTGTTAAATATCAATAATTAATTTGAATTTTTAAAAATGAAAAATGAAAAAATGTAATTTATTATTCATATATAAAATAATGAAACGAAAGATTAAAAAGAAGAGGGAAAACAGTTGCGGAGGAATATGAAATGAAAAGAGTAGGTGACACGTGGAGAGATCAGAGGGGATCACAGGAAGAAATTGATGAGAGGAACAGCCTCCACGAGAATAAACCTCCACAGGATTTAGGCGCGATTGGTTGGAACTGTAAAGGGAGCAGAGCAGAAAGAGAGGGAGAGAGGCTTATATGGATACCCGATTCTGTTTCTTCTTCAACATCAACACCTATTTTTTCTTTTTAAAAATTTTTAAGGACATAACAGAGTTTGTTTATGAAGTTGTCCTCCATTGACGAATTGTATAGAAAAAGCTTTGTGTTTGGTTTCCTAAGAGTTGCAGATACGCATACATAAACGTTCATACTGTCTTCTTCTATTCTCTTCGTCTTCTTCTGATATACGACCGCCATAGCTCAGCTTCTTTCTTTGTTTGTTTCTTTGTATTCGTATATAAAAAGGAAGGAATGAAGAAGAAAAAGAGAGAGAACGCGAGTTCTCTACTAATTCTACAACACATATTCGTCATGCGCCGTCGCCACCACTTGTTCCCTCTAGCCTCCGTTTTCACCGCTTTTCTCCTCCTGTTTCTCGCCGCCGTCTCCATCCTCTACTCTCCACCTCCTATCGTTCACCACTACGACTCTGTAATACTAATCAACACTCCTTTATTTTTTTTCTCTATTTACATATATCTATTATGTGTGATGATAATCCTCCTCGTCATTCTCACCTTCCTCTTCTCTTTCATTCTTCCAGTCCAAAAACACGGTTGTCTCTGCATCCTTCACAGACTCTGCGCTTCACTTTCCGGTATTCATAAATACGCAGCTTATAATACGATTCTACTATCTACATACAGTTTCCTTTTTGTTTAGATTGCTTAAGATTTAATCTTCGTAAACTTATTGATGATTCAGACTTCAGAGTCTGTGCTTCACTTTCCGGTATTTGTTGCATAACGCAGCTTATAATACGATTCCACTATCCACGAACTTGCCTTTGTTTTGTTTATCTTGCTTAACATTATTGATCTATTTCGTAAACTGACTGGTGATTCGCATTTACCGTTTCTCTTCTTATTTTGTTTGTTTGAATTTTCTTATTTTCAAGCCAAGTGGACGGAGTTCAGAGCGTGATTTATGGAGTTCACGGCAATCAAAGCTATACTACGGCTGCAGTAATGCCACCAATACCTTTCCATGTAATCTTCCGAATATATGCAATTTGCTTTAAGTCTGTCTGTTTATTGTCTTAATTGTTTTTGAGTTCTGAACTGCATACAATACTATTCACGGCTTTTGAATTTAGACTTTGGATCTTCATTTCAATGGTTTTAGGTTGTACTTTGTAGTCTTTTTGGTAGTTGATCTGAATCAGTCCTACTTACCTTTTACTATCTTCTCCTTAAACAACAATTAATAATAAGTTAGTGATACAATTATTAGATTTACTAAGGAAACAGAGCTGTTGTTGCTTAGCTGGTCGTTTTCTATATTAGTCTCTTCCTTACTGATTAGGTTGGTGTTTGGTAACGAGAATAATAATGAGCTGAGTTGATCTCATTTAGCTTCGGTGTCACGGAAGAAACAAGAACAATTCATTTATACCTTTTTCCTTTTCTTGGGTGTAACAAACTCGACAATTGAATTTTGTTCAGGTGCTTTGGGTTTCTTTAATTTTGCGGACTTTACCGAAAAGGAAAAGCTTGTACTTAACTTCATAGAATTGCTTTAATATTCTGCTACTATTATTGCTCTGTTAAAATGTACTGAGGGGTGGATTTGGTTGCGTTACAGCTGCTGATATAAAAACACATCCTAATAGGTATTTGTTAATTGCTACAAGTGGAGGACTGAATCAACAAAGAACAGGGGTGAATTTCTTAACCTGGACAATCTTATCAGCCTAACTTTTTATTCTATTCTAGACCCATTTGGCATTAAAGCAATTGTTGAAAATGCAATTTACGCTTGTGTCACTGATGAAATAACTTGAGATTTAATTGGATTTTAATCGTCATATAAATGTTGACGCGCAGATAATAGATGCTGTTGTTGCCGCTTATATTTTGAATTCTACTCTTGTTGTTCCGAAGCTGGATCAAAAATCTTTCTGGAAAGATGCTAGGTATGGCTTTTTTCTTGGTTAGGTTATGGCTTTTCAGGAAACAACACAACACTGATATGTGATCTGGGTCTTCTGTGCAGCAATTTTTCTGAAATCTTTGATGTTGACTGGTTCATATCATTCCTTTTAAGAGATGTTAAAATCATCAAACAGCTCCCAAGTAAACGTGGGAAAGTCTTGACTCCGCAGAGCATGCGTGTTCCAAGGAAGTGTACACCCAGATGTTATGAGAATAGAGTCTTGCCTGTCCTTAAGAAGAAGCATGTGGGTGTGGAAATTTTTGCCAACAGATAATTTTATCCTACTTAAGAAAAGCTTTACAAAATCTTATGCACTTAGATTTTTCTCCCTGTTTGATTTTGTTGCAAAGAAATGAAGTGTCTTTTCATATAGCACTTCTCGTAATTCCTTCTATTCCTCGAGCGTTAACCTAATCTTACATTATTACATCACATTTAGATGTTAGTGCTATCTGCTTGTTATAGTCTTATAGAAACTAGCCACCATAAGTTTAGCTTACGCCACCTCGATCCTCCATAGATTTAGGATCTACGGATGCCAGAGAGGAAGTTTAGAAGTCCAGCTACCGAGCGCTTCTGGTTGAGTTCCTACTTCCTAGTGGATGTGGCCAAACCTTATCTATGAAAGAGAGAATCTAGTGAAAGAGGACATCATAGACAAGGAAGAATGTCTAGATGTAAGGGCTGATATATATATATATATATAGATGCAAGGGCTGATATATATATAGTGTAAATTGTCCTATGAATTTTGTTGGGAATTATTCTTTTTCCTTTTAAGTTATATTTTGATAATTACATAATTGACACGTCTCTTTTTGTTCGGGGTTTTACCAGGATGTTTCTTTACCTTATGCATTCTTGTATATTTAAAGAACAGTAGCTGAGTTTTCTCTTGTGTTGTAGGCCGTTCAGCTTGGGAAGTTTGATTACAGACTCTCAAATAGGTTGGATTCAGATTTACAGAAGCTGAGATGTAGAGTAAATTATCATGCTTTAAAGTTCACTGATCCTATTCTGGAACTGGGCAAAAAGTTGGTTGCGAGAATGAGAACAAAAAGCGAGCACTTTATTGCTCTTCACTTGAGGTAACCTCCTCTCACTTTCGTTTAGTACTTTTGGTTAATTTGTTAATATAGATCGTTGAACTTGTATATACATTTAAACTTCGAAAGAGATAATCCAGCAGTCTTAAGTGGTGATATTAAAATAATCATATGGGTTCTTGAAGCTCATTGATGCTTTTAAAATAATCATACAGGTTTGAACCTGATATGCTTGCGTTCTCTGGATGCTACTACGGTGGAGGAGACAAAGAAAGGGCAGAAC
>JAOQMS010000179.1:42865370-42884523 GCA_027563885.1 Erythroxylum longipes | reverse complement strand
TTCTTTAATTGTTTGTATATATTTTTATATAAATAAAAATATAAATAAATTATTTTAAAATATAAATCACATATAATTAAATAAATTTTATTAAATAATTAATAATAATATTTTTATATAATTAATAATAAACTGCATATAATTAATTAAAAAATAATAAAACTTTTATTAAAATTTTATTATTTTTAAATAGAAAATATAAAAAAAAACAAGTCACAATCGTGACTTTTTAATTAGACATGATTTCTGTTTTAAAATCATAGCGTTAATCTCTTGCAACAACTATTTTAATATCAGGGGTATAATAGTCATATATTATACATTCCATTCCATCCATCTTTCAAATAAGGGTTCAAAACATTACATTATGAACCCTTCCATTTATTCCAAACAACTTTTCATTATGTTACGTTCCATTCCGTTCTATTCCATTCCATTAATTAAGATCCAACCAAACAGGCCCTTAATTATATCATCGTGAATGTTAGAACTATTTGGTATTATGTGACTTTCAAAACTATCCACTCTTTTTTTAAAAGCTCTGTTTACGTTTCAAATGGCTTTTGCCTTAGGCAAACCCTTCCCCACGTGCACTTCTTGGTGGAGTTTGAATATTAAAAACCAGAGACTTTGAAGAGAAAAAGTGGATGGAGAATTCTTCTTCTATGAAGGCTTTGACTATTATAAGGTGTGTTTGAAATGGACAAGGAGAAAGTGAGAGGTAATTGCTACTGAAACCAATTTCTGCAAAAACAAAACAAAAGTGTCCTGAACCTGCCAATGTACAAACACAATAACTTTCTCATCAAGCAAAAACACGTCTCCAATTAATTCAACAAGTCCGGTCAAGTCGGGCCAAATTTAAATTCAACGTAATTGTTTTAGCATTCTAATCTTGATTTGAATTGTTTGAATCAAATCAATCAAATTATACATAAGGGTAAAAGAGATTGCATCGGTTTAGACTCGAATTATTTTGTCTAAGTTCAGCCTAATTATTGTAATATTGTTTTGGTAATTCAATTCAATTTATTTGTTTCTATATCATTTTAGTATATCCGTTGAATAGAATTAGATTGATTTGTTTTAATTCGTTTTAGCTCAATTTAAGTTATATTAATTAAAATTAAATCGAATTTAAAATTTAATTAACTTAAATTTTTGTTTATCAATCAAATCCGAATGGGTTTGTTATCCCAACAATACGTGTAAGATTGATGCACCCTCTAAAGGGTGTTTGAGTTAGTAGAGCAGGGAGAGATGGAGTCAAAAGGTAGTGTATTTGAATCCTCTTATTTACGCTCTCTTGGTCGAGCCTATCGTACAGAGTTTATCTAGTACAAAATACTTAGTTGACATAATTTATAGGCTATTATGTTAATCTAGAGAAGTATGCATTCAAAAGATAACAATTACAGATTATCCTGTTTAAAAACAAAAAGCTGTAAGATTGATGCATACATGTAAAACGTAGGCAGGGTTTAGAATTGGAACACCTAAACCTACGAATGAGTCAAAGCTTGATTGGGACTAAAACAAAACATAACAGAAAGTTCCCGTTCCAAGACAGATGAAGACACTAACCTTAATCAATTCAACAAACATGCAACGCAATGCATGCCTAACTCCGCTTTTTTTCTTTTTAAGAAATTGTAAATAATTGCGGCGCAGACATCAGCATTAGACTTGGAGACTACAAATCAACAACGCGTGATGTCCTCAAACTTTGTTTTGTTTTTTCCTTCTAATAAAAAAACATATAACTCATGTTTATCGCTACGCGGAAGGAATATGGGGACGTAAAAAAAAGAAAAAAAGGGATGAAATTTCTCTCACTTTTCATATAGCGGACTCCTGATAGGAGGCTCGCATGATGGGCTATTAGCTCAGTAGTAGAACGCCCCCTTAATAATTGCGTCGTTGTACTTGGAATGTGAGAGCTCTCAATCACACGGATAGTTTAATGTGTTCATTAGCGCCTGACCTTGAGATATGGATCATTCAAGGCACGTTAGCATGACGTACTTCTCCTGTTCGAATTGTGGTTTGAAACAAAACTTCTTCTCAGAAGGATAGATAGTATAATTCAGGTGAGATCTAATGTAAATCTAACATTCTATTTACTCGTGAGATCTGGGCAGTCCGGGGGGACTATCACGACTCCTTTGTTCTCGAAAATCCATACATCCCTTATCAGCGTATGGACAGCTATCTCTTGAGCACAAGTTTAGGTTTGGCCTCAATGGAAAAATAAAATGGAGTACATAACAATGTATCTTCACATACCAAGAATTACAAGATCGCCCCTTTCATTCTGAAACGACAAAGGGATCGAACCATTTAAACCTTTTTTTCATGCTTTTTCGGGAAGTGAGCAACTGAAAATGTTGTTCCTTTGTAAATATAAAATCACAAAAATATCCGATACATAAGACTCTTCACTTTGAGGAGAAAAGTCATAATATATATAGCTTTATTTTTATATTTTACAAATAAACTGTTTCCGTGACTTAACCTCTAATTTTATAGTTATAAAAAAGCAAAACTTTCTCTAATTTTTAATATAAAATATTATAATTTTATAATTTTCCTATTTAAAGTAATTATTGTTTTAAAATACTAAAACTTTGTCGTAAATTATATTAAAATTATTTAAAATAATTTAATTATTAATTAATAAAAGTCCTTATTAAAATTTATAATATTACACTATATTTTTTATTTTTAAAAATTTTATGATATGATGTTAAAATTAACAAAAAAATTTCAAATCAGGTCGGACTAATTGGGTAATTAAATGTTATTTGGAACTCGAATGTTATAATGTTATCATTCCTATTTAAATCACATAAAAAGTTTAGCTTTTTCAATATTTGGGATGCTATTGCTCATAAATCAAATTTCAATAATATAAAACGACAACTATATCTGTAGTAGATGTAATAATGATTGAAGAGGAGCACCAATAATTGTGGAATTCTTTCTTCATTATATTATCTGGTCCTATATCCTTTTTGGTACCTTTACATACTTTACTAACTTTAAGCTTTTTTCTTTTGTAGAGGAGCTCGCAGATGTTATCTTTTGAAGGCGTATTAGGTAAAATTTTGGATTGACATAATAGTTTACAAATCACGTCAATCAGGTATTTTCTATTAGGCAAGTCCTGTACAATAGGCTCGATCAAGATGATGTAAATAGAATGATTCGAACACAAGACTTTTTGGCCCTATATCTCTCACTCCACTAACTCGACCACCTTTAAGGGCAAGTTAAGCTACTTGTACATATATGTAGATACCATTTTTAATTTTTACTAATTTCATAAAGTAAATACATCATAATATGGAGTAAAACGTCATAATTAGGTATATATATTAAAAATACCAATATTTTAAAAATTAAACTAGAAGTTAAATCTACAAGACAAGATGTTTAAGGTTTAAAAAGCTCAACTAAGATTAGACAGTCATAAAACAGGCTTAAAATTAGATAAAATTAAAAATTTAAAATATAATTAAAAATTGCCATTATTCATAAAGAATTTGAAGTTTTAACGAAAAAAGATTGTTAAAAAAATTAATTGATTTATTTTAATTTATAAAAATTTACCAATTAATTAATAAATTGATATGTTAAATGAATCGAACCGAAAAGTTAAAAACTGAAGTAAAAAATTAAATGATTCAATATTTTTACAATTAAACCGATTGAGAATGCATCACAATATAGAGATTTTATTGTCATTATTTGGTGATATATTGAAAAAAAATCAAGGATATTTTTTATTTTTGAAAAAGTAAATAGAGATTTTTATTTACTGTCACAATTAGGTCATGGAACTCTCCTTCTACAATATATTGTAACTTTTATTTAGACTTTAGTGCAAAAATTAATAATAACAACAATAAATGACAAATCATTTAAATTAGATTTACTGTTATGGAAATTTAAATTTATTGTTAATTAATCGGTCAATTTTTTGTAAATTAATAATTTCTTATAAATTAAAATAAATAAATTAATTTTCATTTAACAATCTTTTTTTAATTAAACTTTAATTTCTTACATTTATTTTAATTTTTAGTCAATTTTTTAACTATTTAATACCGATTAAATCTTTTAAACCTTAAACCTTTTTATCTTATTTTTTTAATTTTCAGCTTGATTTTCATAACATGGATATATATTAATCACACTTCAAGTTAGAATCCATTTTTATATCTTAAGTTAGAAAAATGAAATTTAAATTATTGTCATAAATTTTAAAAAATAAAAATTTGAAAAATTAAAAAAAGGGTTTAACAATTTGAGTTTTTTAATTCAAGTTGAAACCCTAATTAAAATCAAATTATTAAAAAAGGTTTGAAATCCCTAATTTTTTATTATCATCTATATATAGTCAGCAGGAATAGGATGACAAAGTAAAAGACCTCACCTTGAAATTACAAGATAAAGAATGCGAACATCACCATTTCGTAGATACGCTCACAATCTACGTACGCTTTCTTCTCCTTCTTCTTCCTCACAACACTTTACTGTTACTCTCTTTCTCTGTCACACTTTCTCTCCGAACAAACAAACGGACAAACAAACACACCACACACTCCTCGCTGTAAGATTCCTTCCCTCCCTGTCTCTCTCTCTCTCTCTTTCCTGTCCTTTCTTTTCTCCTTTTTTTCTCTGTCTTATCTCTCCACTTCTCTCTCTCTCTCTCTCTCTTTGCGTTCTCAAATTTTCCCGAGAAACAAACACACCCCCAACTCCTATCTGTCATTATTACTCTCTAATCTTATCATTCTCGCCAATCCTATTCTCCCTTTTCTTCTCTCCTCTTCTCTATACCTAATCCACCTCTGATTTTCTTGTTATACATAATAAAGATTCTTTCTTTTCCAAATCTACGATGTGAAAACCCAAATTATGAGCAGACCCACTTCAATATCTATCTTGTTTCGCACTTTCTCTTCTTTGTAATTCGAAAGTTGCAATCTTAATCACCCCCCAATAAAGAGGTGGAGATGGGATGCACTCATTCCAAGGTAGACGATCTTCCCGCCGTCGCTCTCTGTCGAGAACGCTGCAACTTCCTCCAAGAAGCTATTCGTCAGCGTCATGCCCTAGCTCAAGCTCACTCTGCTTATCTTCACTCCTTGAATCGGATTGGCAATTCTCTTCACAACTTTATTCAACTCGACCACGCTAGCCCTGCCGCTGCTCCGTTCTCTCCTCAGCTCAATTTGCCGCCTCAAAGAAAAGGCGATCCAGTTGCTCTCTCTGACGTGGGAACCAGTTCGCCCAAAAAACCCCCCCACCATAACCACTCTAACTCCGGTTCTCATCTTCATTTCCACTCCGACGAAGATGACGAATCCGAAGACGACGATGACATCTTACATCTTCACCATTCAGATCGTTCCTCGCCTTTTCACTATCCCGACGGCGGTGTTGGTGTCGGTGGTGCTGACGTTCCTGCTGATTATATGGGTTACACGAACCCAGATCATCAGTATGCGTTCTCCAGCGGCGGGTTTCTGCATATGAATTACATGAAGAAACAAGCCGCTCCACCTTCTGTTGTTTTCCAGCAGATGCAAACTCCTGAGACTGTGTACTTCGGTGAATCTTCTTCATCTTCGTCTTATTATTATCAACCCAGCAACCAATATCCTATGGGTAATTCTGGTTCTTATCCTTATTATGGATATCCAAACTATGGTGGCGGCGGCGGAGCAATGACTGGTTACTCCGGATCTTCGTCTCCACAACGGTCGGTGGCCTCCTCTTCGAAACCGCCGCCGCCTCCGCCGTCGCCGCCGAAAGCCTCTACTTGGGATTTTCTGAATCCGTTTGAGAGTTTTGATAAGTATTATCCAACATACACGCCGAGTAGGGACTCTAAGGAGCTGAGAGAAGAGGAGGGTATTCCTGATTTGGAAGATGAAGATTACAAACATGAAGTGGTGAAGGAAGTTGATGGAACCAATAGTAATTACTCCAAATCTGTGATGATTGATGAAGAGGGTCATAAGGGTCGTGGTGGTGGTGGTGAGGCTGAGGCCTCGCTTTACCAAACAAGGCCGAGTGTTTCGGTGGAGAATGAAGGGCCTGAGTATGAAGTGCACTTTGTGGAGAAGAAAGTTGTCGATAGTGAGAGGTCGGAGGAGCGTTGTGGAGGTGGGTTCAGTGGTGGTGGCTCGCTTGATATAACTCAAGTGGCTCTTGAAATTAAAGTTCAGTTTGAGAGAGCTTCTGAGGCCGGGAATGAGATAGCAAAGATGCTCGATGCCAGGAAGCTCCATCAGGAACGCAAACATGGTGGGTTTTTTCAACTTTCCTGCTCTAGAATGGTAGCCTTGTTCGCAATTTAGACAAATTTAACTCTTTTATGCACTGGTTAAAGTTTTGTTTTTGTGGTATGATCTTGTCCGAGCAGCCTCCAAGATGCTTCAAGGTGTTACTACATTACCTTTGGTATCATCAGAGGCGTCTACTTCTAAAAATGCTGAAGCCTTATCTACAAATGACCAAGCTGGTACAGCTTACTTGGACATTGACGAAGATTTAAAGATAAGGTCCAAAAATCTTTCGGCTATTTTGCAGAAGCTGTATCTTTGGGAGAAGAAACTTTACAATGAAGTTAAGGTGTGCTACGCTTTATACTTTCTGAAGTTGTATCATTTGAAGTGTTTGCTCTGATTCATTTCTTTATCAATAAGCTTGCTTCAACGAGTTACTCTTCTGAACAATTTATTGTAAGAGAATTGTTTGGTTTTTTCGGAATCTGATGCATAGTCTCTGTGGACATTGATCTCTCTGCTGTTATGGTTTGCTTGGGATTCTATTAGGTGATTCTTATTCTAAATTGCGCTGTATTTGTTTTCAATTATGTATTCATGTTGGCTGTAATGTGGATGAGCAGAAAGATAATGAATGTTGACCCGTTAATGAAAGGGAAGAATATAATTATAATAAAGAGAAACTTGTTTGTTGCATGCGAAAACTAATAGTTATTAGCTGTCTGTTAAATTATGTTTCATACTGTTCCTTCTGTGGTAATCTGGATCAGTTGCAATGTAGATTCAGTAAATGAAGCAGTACATTGCTCCGTGTATTTGTTGTCTTTGTACACTTTAAGTAGAAGTATCAAGTTTGTGTTTTTGCAGGCTGAGGAGAAAATGCGTGTGCATCATGAAAGAAAATTACAGAAGTTGAAGCGTTTAGATGAGAGGGGTGCTGAAGGTGAGAAAGTTGAAGCCACTCGAACCATAATAAGGAGTCTGTCAACAAAAATAAGAATGGCCATCCAAGTTGTTGACAAGATATCTGTGACGATTAACAAGGTTAGGGATGAAGAGTTATGGCCACAACTAAACGAACTGATAAAAGGGTATGCAGTTTCAAACAGCTTTTTCATATACTTTTCAAGGTCTATATTGACATTATTCCGTGACTTCTAACAGTACTCTAATTATTTAGTTTTAAGAACTTATATTATGGTTTTGAGAGCTTGTTCCTGGACAAGATATTCATATTGGTTTTACTCCTTTTTAATTTCTTCTCTATCTACTAGTCATTTCTGAGTTCATGATATCCTAAATCTAATGCATCTATGCGGTTTGTTACTCGTGTTTGTTAATCCTAAGACATGTAGCTAGCGTTGTGATTCTACTTCAGTCATTATATGCAATTCAACCGTGCATTGCTACTAGTTCCATTCCATTACATTACCTTGCACCACTTATCACCTTGTTTTCCTCAGTGTTCATTTTTACCTTTCAATTACACTTTCATCCAATATCCACTTGATGCTGTTCTGATCTTTGGTTACAACTCTATGATAAAGGTTTATGCTCAACCTTTATGCCCATTATGAACTTTTCTTTTTTCTCTTGACAGGCTAACTAGAATGTGGATAAGCATGCTCGAGTGCCATCAATATCAGTGTCAAGTAATCAAGGCAGCAAGAAGTTTAAGTCTCATTGGATCAGGAAAAAAGTATAGTGATGATCGTCTTCAAGCTACATTGCAGCTTGAGCATGAGCTTCTCCATTGGACCTCAAGCTTTACTTCTTGGATGGGAGCCCAGAAGGGTTACGTAAGAGCTTTGAATAATTGGCTTGTTAAATGTCTTCTGTATGAACCAGAAGTAACACCAGATGGAATAGTTCCCTTTTCTCCTGGTAGGTTAGGCGCTCCTCCAGTCTTTGTTATCTGTAATCAATGGGCACAAGCTTTGGAAAGAATATCTGAGAAGGAAGTACTTGACGCGATGCGTATTTTTGCCTCATCCGTGTTTCAGCTTTGGGAACAAGATAAGCTGGAAATTAAACAGAGAATGATGATGAACAAGGATTTGGAGAGAAAAGTTAAGAATTTGGATAGGGAGGATCAGAAAATACAGAAGGAGATTCAGGCATTAGATAAGAAAATTGTTCTTGTTGTTGGAGATGGTAATAATCTTTCATTGAGTGGAAGTGTTGTGTATCAAAGCGATACAAGTAACAGTAGTCTCAAGAGCAGGCTACAACGCATATTCGAGGCTTTGGAAAGGTTCACGGCTGATTCAGTGAAAGTATACGAGGAACTCATGCAACGTAGTGAAGAAGAAAGGCTTGCTCAAGAGCATGAAAGGTAGTGAAATGGAACATGTATGGAACATACATTGTTGAGCCTGAGATATGGAATGTCATTGGTTTAACCCTTGCTTGATACATAAAAATATCATCTTGGGTCCCATGTGGACTACTTCTGGTTGCTACAAGCATTGAATTTGGTGGTTCTGTCAACTCAAGTCATGAGTTTGCATCACGGCTCGGATTTTGGGCTTATAGAGTTGTCATGTATACTGTGATAAACATATCACCTCTTTCCCACCACTGGTGAGATGCCGTTTTCATGTAAATTTGGAGTTACAAAAAGGGCTCAAGAAAGAGTTTCTGCAGAACCTGTTCACTCTATGTGATACAGAACAAAGACACGGGCCAGAATGCAGGCTGGCTTTGAGCATCAGAATGTTATCAAACAAGAATTGTTTATACGATATTTAAGAGACCCGCAACGTTGCCGGAGTGGAGCAGATTTTCACCTCAATTTTTAACATGAGGACGAGTCCAGTATACAGATAAGGCAATCTAAGGATGACGCAAGTCGGGAAATATCCAGATAATAATTGTTGTATGGTAAAATAACTTTGAACTCTTTTGCTACCTTTTTTCTGCAGATCAATTTTGTATAGGTTTCTCACTGTAGACCTTTTAGCTTGAAGAATCATCTTGAATACTTTCTTATTGATTGTGGCCATTAAAAATCTATACCCTTTGCCATAGGATACAGATTCCATATGGGTCATATTCCTTTCTAAGATGTGCCCATGTAGAAAAAATACAAATTTTCTGTTTCAGGCATCTGCAGAGAATAACAGTGTCATTGTACAATCTGAGTTGGAGATGCATATGATAATGACTCGGGCCTCAAATAATTGAGGTCTATCAGTCTTTTGCAGGTACATATGAACTGCTTGAATTCCAGTAAATTTGGAGCCTGTCGGTGCATGTGTATAAAAACATTCAGAAGCTAGTGCTCAGCTAACATGATTTTCTGTACTTATTTGCGAAAACTTGGGAAAATGATCTACTTAAAACGTGAATCAGAGAGTGTGTATCTGGTTGTAGATATCACTAGCTTAGCTTGACAGAAAATCTTTAAAAGGGGTATCTTCAAATCCTACTGAACGTGTACAGGTGCTATGTTTTCTTTCTTGTCTTTTGAGGCAGACAGACTTTTTTCCTAAATATCGTGGTCTTGGATTGCATATCAGCCAACTCTGTACCTTCCATATCTATTGGCTTGAGTTCTTCTTGCCCCACCTTTGTGTGTACCACCAGAAGAAGAACAGGGCTAGTTAGTGGCTGTACTAGCTATTATGTTGTGTTTTACTTGGTACTAGCTATCTGTTCTGTTTATCTACTTTAGTGCATCTGCAAGTAACAAGTTTCCAACCTAAACTCTGGCTAATTTGAACTGGGGTTTTTCTCTAGTAATCCAAAACATTTCTTCTTAACTCTACCTTCATTAAATGAAACCAACTTTTGTACACGCTTGACATCTGTAGAGTTCGCACAACTCTGGCAGAAAAAGAGAGTGAAAAGAACTTGGAAAATTTAAGATTGGAGTGAAACTCTCCTCTTGGCAACGACATTGGGCTAGGGGGAGTTCAGAGATTTCAGAGAAGATTTCATATGCGGATTTGGTCTCTACCTTCAGACGACCTCAGTAATTGTATGAACACTGAAAAGCTGCTCAAGAGGGGTCCCGACACGACTGGTATAAGAAACTATAAAATTTGATGAAGTCTTGTTGGACTCACTCATTATTGTAAATGGATGCTCAGGAGAAGGTTACTGAAAGTGTACGAGAATTTTTGATGTGTTATTTTGTATAATTTAATACAATTTCCATCAACTTCGAAAGAACTTGTTCCTAGATGATGAAAAAGACATAAATCACTTACTTTAAGAAAAAAGTTGCAGACAATTGGTCAGTTCTGCACCTACTAGATTTAATTAAGATACAGTTATTTAGTGGAGAATATATACCCTCAATCAATCTTATGCTTAAGAAAAGTGTACATGGTTCACGTTAAAAGACAGATCAGAGAACACACACGCTTGGAGGGTATCTAAGAAACCATCAAGAGAAAACACAGGATCACAGTCAGTTAATGACTCGAATTAGGTATCGGTTCGATTCAATTTCTGTATCGTAAAACAATGGACTGGAGTGGGACTAGAAAAGTAAAAACAAGAGAATCTCCATAGCCCATTAGAGACAACTTTAGGAAGAAAACAAGGTGAGATTAGATGATAAGAGTGGTACATTAAAGCTAAAAGTCAAAGTCATTTACTATTGAAATAACCATCGGGAAGGCTTTTTATTACAGAACTAAGAACTTAAATAGCACACCAAAATCTAACATTAAAGAGAAACAAAAATCAAAACTGAAACCTTTTCCAAATTTTCCATTTTTTCCTGTCTGGTCGTCTGAAAGTCTGCTTATTTTAACTTTACAGCTGAAAAAAGAAGAAGAAGCCCATTTCTACAAGTTTTGATCCCTTTTTGTTCACACTCACTACACCTCTTTCCTCTACACCTGTATCCCACAACTGAGGGATAACAAAGAGAGCCCATTTTCACCAGTTGCTTGGTTCCTCCTTTTAACTCGTATCTTCCTCTTAATGAACTCTCTTTTTCTCTCAATCTCAATCTTCACTCCTTTGTGTTCCTAAATAACTTGTACCCAGCTTCAAAGCTTGAATCTTTATTGGTCAGAAACGTAAAGCTTGAATCTTTGTTAGCTAGATAGAATTGGGAAGACAAGTCATGGGTTGCTGTGAATCTTTGTTTCGAGGAGGGTCCGGTACGGAGAAGGATCCGAACCAACCAACCAACCAGCGAAACCACCCCTCGCCGTCAGCCGTACTCGACCCGGCTACCGGAGCTCCTTCTTTCGCTGAATTCTCATTCTCTGACCTCAAAACAGCCACCAATAACTTCAGTTCTGATAACATCGTGTCGGAGAGCGGCGAGAAGGCACCTAATCTTGTCTACAGAGGTCGACTCCAGAACCGTCGGTGGATCGCAGTTAAAAAGTTCACCAAGATGGCGTGGCCCGATCCTAAGCAGTTTGCGGTATCTTTTTGTTGTATTTTGTCTTTAACTACTTGTTCCTGCTGCTGCTGCTTCTTCCTCTGTGATTTTTACGCTTCTTGTGAGGTGGGTATTCATGAACCGTTACTGTGTGTTATAGGAGGAGGCATGGGGTGTTGGGAAGTTGAGACATAAAAGGCTGGCCAATTTGATAGGCTATTGCTGTGATGGCGATGAGCGGCTGCTGGTTGCTGAGTACATGCCTAATGATACACTAGCTAAGCATTTATTTCACTGTAAGTTGCTTTCTTTCATTAATTTTGGCTAGATTTGTTCAATTAGTGAATTTCCTTGGAAGCTTTTTGACTAGAAGCATTACATTTCTAGTTAGTTTCTTGATGTTCACTTCTCTTGCTATGAATGATTGATTAGTTGATAGCTTATGATTTCTGCTTTGTTTCATTGTGCTTTATTTGTAGTTCGTTTAAATTCATTGCAAGTGCTTACTTTTAGTAATAGCTGAAATCTCTTTTTGATCAACAAACATCCCTTCTTCAAAAGTTTAGTGTATCTATTTGAAGGTATAGTTGGCAAATTTTCATTGTATGCTCGTTCTCTTTACAGGGGAAAATCAAACAATTGAGTGGGCTATGCGGTTAAGAGTAGCCTTCTATATCGCTGAAGCATTAGATTATTGTAGTTCTGAGGGTCGCCCCTTATACCATGATTTGAATGCCTATAGGGTTCTCTTTGATGAGGTACTTCCTTTCTTTACTATGAACCTGTATTCGTCCCTATTCAGTCGCTTGGGTTATTTCATCAGCTTTTATGATCTGTAACTTTGTTGGCGGATATTTTCAATTGACCTTTTAGGATGGTGATCCACGGCTTTCATGTTTTGGTTTCATGAAAAATAGCAGGGATGGGAAAAGTTATAGTACAAATCTTGCATATACTCCCCCCGAGTATCTAAAAAATGGTAATTAGTTATTTTTTACTGCACTGCCACAGTTTGCTCTTTTATTCTTTCTCTTCTAAAAGCTTATATGTGTTCCTTATTTAAAAAAATTATAAGACTGCTTAGTTTTGTTCAATCTGAATGTAAATTCAACTTTTAACTTTGCAATGTTTAACTAACATGGGATTTGTGCTGAATAATGAACAATTTTCAATTATGGCTAATGTAGTACGGTATATTGTGATGCATTATAGCAGACTTGCGATACTTTTAAAAGCAAGTTTCTGGGAAGCATATACAATTGAAAAAGGAATGTATCTATAAACATTATTCAATGATACATGCGAATTGCAGTTGTTGACCAACCATGTAAGGTTAATGGCCAGGCTTGTTTCTCAACTGCTTATTGCAACATTTTGGTGACTTAAGCTGCATTGCTTATCCTAGTTACTTGTTTGACTTAGTGCTCATTGTTGCTTAATTTTGCATGTCATAGGAAGGGTAACTCCTGAAAGTGTTATTTATAGCTTTGGCACCGTTCTTCTGGATTTACTTAGTGGAAAGCATATCCCTCCAAGTCATGTAAGTTGCTTGTATTCATTTGCATGCAAATTATTTTATCTTATTTTTCTTCTTGTCATGTTCACAATCTCAGTATAGCTAACTCTTTCAACAAGCACTTTCTTTTTGAAGCAGCACATTGATGAAATTTGGATACGTTACGATGGTACTTGTCTTAGCATGCTCTATCTGAATAGGAAGTCTTGAAATAGGGATCTAGATTCTTTTACCAATTGCTGTGGCTGTGTGTAACTGAAGCGAGATTGTCACTTTGATTGGCTGTACTACTCATGCAGTTCTAGAGAGAAGTCTCATATGAAGAGGATACATATAATTAGACTAGAAGTATCCTAATTATACGAGATTGTAAAATTGGTTTGCTATTTGTTTCCCTGTGGTTAAAGATTCTTATCTATAAGGTTCATTCCCAAGTCGCAAGTATCCTTCCATAGCCTTCTAAGTTGAAAGACTTTCTTTGACTTCATTCTATCATTTTAACTTCCACCATATGAATTTATCTTTGTCATTTTCTCTAACATCAGCACAAAATTTTACGGGTTAGAACTGATATGGGTTATGGAAATGCAGACTGATGTTTTGCGTAACTGTACCCTCATACATAATGTTAACTAGATAAAAATTTTTAGCAAAAGACGTTCAGTTTTCATCAATTTTCGGTCTTGTTTCTTAAGATGCATCTTAGGTGTTGATTTCATTATTGTGCGTGCTTGCAGGCTCTTGATATGATTAGGGGCAAAAACATTATTCTCTTGATGGATTCACATTTGGAAGGCAACTTCTCTACAGAAGAGGCAACCGTTGTTGTTGGTCTTGCATCTCAATGTTTGCAATATGAACCTAGAGAACGGCCAACTACAAAGGACCTTGTTTCGACACTTGCTCCACTGCAAACGAAACCTGATGTAAGGAGATTTTATCAATTTTTTCAATAATATATTTTAGCTATCAATTTCTATTTAGTTTCACTGTAATCCAGCCGGCCAACATTTTCTTTTTCAAAGTGTATCCTTGCACACTTCATGTAAACAAAAATTGGATTCCTTTTCTTGATACTACTGATAACACAAAGTCGAACATGCGCTTACTTGAAACCTACTTGAAACTTGGTCTAAAAGTAAACTTCTTTGTTTTGAGAAATTACCCATCTTAATTTTGTTATTTAGGTTCCATCTTATGTTATGCTTGGAATTTCGAAGCACACAGAAGCCCCTGCAACTCCTCAACGTCATCTCTCACCAATGGGCGAAGCATGTTCTCGGATGGACCTCACAGCAATTCATCAGATCTTGGTCATGACACATTACAAAGATGACGAAGGAACAAATGAGGTAATTGACTTGGACTAGATTACATCGCGTATTTAATTTTTCCTGATATTTTGTGCTCAGATATTTACTTAAATGCTGTTTGGTTCAGTTATCTTTCCAAGAATGGACACAACAGATGAGAGATATGCTTGAATCAAGGAAGCGAGGGGACTTTGCATTTCGCGATAAAGATTTTAAAACTGCCATTGATTGTTATTCGCAGGTATGTATTCCTATGGAAATTTCTTGGATGACTCTGTGGTTGGGAGGTCTTTGATCCTTGAGAAGAATTTTATGTTCTTCATATCTGATATTCCTCTTTCTACTTGGTTTTGATTAGATATATGTGTTTACAGACATCTAGTGCAGGCATTGGAAATGGAAACCTTTTTTTCTTATGTTTCGGTTTGATTAAGGTTTACTTTCTCCATGATGCAGTTCATAGATGTCGGAACAATGGTGTCCCCGACAGTTTTCGCTCGTCGCAGTCTTTGTTATCTGTTATGTGAACAACCGGATGCCGCCCTCCGAGACGCAATGCAAGCTCAATGCGTGTATCCCGACTGGCCAACGGCCTTCTACATGCAGTCGGTCGCACTGGCAAAACTGGATATGCACAATGATGCTGTTGATATGTTGAATGAAGCTGCTGCACTAGAAGAGAAGAAGCAGAGAGGTGGGAAAGGATCCTGAGAATGAAACTTGTGATCAATAAGGACACCACTGTCTTTGAGGCTTCCCCAAGTTTGTGTAAAATGTGAGGTGCCTATTCAAAATTTGTTTCATTGATAAAAATTGTATTATAGAGAAACTACTTAAATTTCCTAATTTTTAATATATATCTATTAGAGCTTTATTAAATTATGGTGACGAGGTTTGATACTAAACAAAATTGGCATAATTTAGTTTTAGGTATTATTAATTAATTAATTTTTGTAAAAATATAATATTAAAAATTCAATCTTTTAGGAAGATTATTTTCTTAGCATAAATATAAAAAAACATATTTGAATCAATAAAATGTTAAATTTGACTAAAATTATTAATTTAAAATAAATTATTTGTGAAAATTAGATTTAATTAGTTTAAATTGAGTTGCGAATTGAACCATATTATTACAGGTCAAAAGTGTATTTTTAACTTCAATGTTTACATTAAAATACAACTTGAACCTTAATGTTTCTAACATGTTCAATTTAACATTTTTAAAACTAAGGGTAACAAAAAAAGCTTAACCTAACTCGGATTGGTTCGAAGTCAACAGGTTAGGTCTGATTTGACTGAGCTTTAAGTTGGACTTTAGACTTCTTTTTTTTTTTTTTTAATTTTGAGCTCGAGCTTGGGCTACTAAGCTTAAAATTAGAATTTTTCATTCAAAACGTTGTCTTTTTGGAAAAAATGATATTGTTTTCAATTTTTTAAAAATAAAAAGAATAAATTTGGTCAGGCCTGATCATGCTTGGGCTCAGGCTTGGAACTTCGATCCAGAGCTTACAAATAGAATTTTGAGCCTAGCTAGGGATTAAAAATATAATTTTTGACCGAGTTTAAGCTTGGGTGGGACAAAACCCAAAAATAGAATTTTAGTTTGAGCTCGAGCCTTGATAAGACCGGCTTGACCTATTGTTAAATCTATTCAAAACATACCTTAATTAGATGAAAATTTTGATAGAATTAATCATCTTTTAGTTAATTTATTATTCATTCAATTAGAAAGTGAGTCCCACGATCACATGTCGGGTCTATTATCAAGCTTATTCAAAACATTCATAATAGACTTTAATCGGACAAAAACTTTGATAGAGTTAGCCATCCATTAGTTAATTTATTATTTATTCAATCAAAATGTTAATTTCATAAGGTTTTCTTCATATAAATAGTATTTTTCGTGTCTCAATTAACCTTTTTTTTTTGTGGCCCACCCGATTCATCGGAGCTTTTTGCTCCGACTACATCCAGATCCAACTTGCGTTACGCACCTGGCTTTAGTGGATGAGTCTCCCAATGGAGATTTCTACATATGCTAGGACTTAAACTTAGACACCGTTTAGGCGGAACCAAGTCGCTTATCACTCGAACTAACTTGCGTTGCGCACCTGGCTTTAGTGGATGAGTCTCCCAATAGAGATTTCTACATACGCTAGGACTCGAACTTGAGACTCCGCTTAAGCGGAACCAAACCGCTTATCACTCGGACCAACCCCGTTGATTAACCCTAAATTAATTTAACCATGCAATGCATTGCATGCGCGTAAAATGTGGATCATTTGTGATCTGAATTTCTTATTGTCGCAGAAGACCAACCACCACATTGCTTCTGAATCGAAAATCAATGAACTTTCACTACTCTCAATCACATTTGTTTTATCAATCCAACGAAATGTTACATTTTGGGATAATCATGATCCCACTTGTTCTTTATCTTCAACTCCCACTCGTGTGGCCTTCATTACTTAATTGTCCAAGCAATATCTTTTTCGCAGATATGGCAGTTGTGTTCTGAGTTGGACATGGCGGTCCAAGAGGAGACAGTGAAAAACATGACTCAGATAGTTGTTTAGATCTGAATCTAAATCATGTTTGTTTCAGATTCCTTCTGTCTCCTTCCATTGATGTGTGTGTATATATATATATATATTTCAGTCTCTCCCGCGGCCTTGAGAAAGAAGAAAAATGGCAGGTTCATCTTCTAATCCAAAATCCTATGACCTCCATGCTCGATCTAACAGCTTGCCCTCTAGCTCACACCCCTTGATCACACAACTTGACGACCATTTGTCGAGATTGATGTCTGCTTCTCAAGCTACAGCTGCATCAGTTTCATCACAGTCCTTAGGCCAGAAGCTGAATGATCTTTCGGATTTGTTTGAATGTGTCCACAAGTTCTTCCACTTGCCTGTAACTCAACAAGTGCTTGCAAACGCCCATCAAGAGAAATGGGTTGATGAGGTCTTGGATGGATCTCTTCGAATGTTGGAAGTTTGTAGTTCTGCTAAGGATTCGGTCTTGCACACTAAGGAAAGTGCAGGAGAGCTTCAATCCATTTTCCGCAGAAGATCAGGCTCTGCAGAAACTTGTCTCAAGAGTGAGGTCCAGAAATTCCTGGTTTCGAGGAAGGTGGTGAAGAAGGCAATCAGAAAAACCTTAAATGATATGAAGAACAAATCCAATTCCTTCTCTTCAGATGAAGATAAAGAAACCAGAGCCATCTTCAGATTGTTAAAAGAGATTGAATCTGTCACTCTCCAAGTTCTTGAGTCCTTGCTGTGTGTCATATCAGGACCAAAGTCAACAGGTACTGGTTGGTCTTTAGTCTCCAAGCTGGTGCACCAGAAAAGAGAAGAAACAGATGGAAATGAATTCTCCAGGATCGATTCTTCATTGATTGGTTTCGTCCATTACAGTACAAGCAATTCTGATAAAGCTGTTAACATCATCAGGAATCTGCAGATTCAGCTAGATGATCTGGAGTCATCTTTTCAGAATCTTGAAGATGGTCTTCACTGTCTTTTCAGGCATTTGATCAAGTCCAGAGTCTCTCTTCTCAACATTCTCAACCCCTGAACCAGAAAAAAAAATAATTTTGCTGATTCAGATGTAGATTCCTGAAACACATATGTATGATCCTGAACATAAAAATCCTGAGTGAAACATAGTATTTTTTGATGTTAACGATTCTTTCCAAGTTTCATCTTCTTTTCTCTTATATATATTGACCATTTCTTAATCAGATCAAATTTCGTAAAAAATTCCTGAAGAGTTTAGTTAAAGAAGCTGAATTTCTATACAGTATAAAGATTAATCAAGGCTTGTCATAGACCATCTAACTTCAACGAATCACATTAAATTAGCAATTGGATTGAAGTTTCACATAAATTGGTCAAACATTGCCTTCCAAGATAATTTGTTGTTATAACTATGGAAATGGGTCAGGCTGGGCTAGACGATCTGACGCCCTAATGTTGCTTAAGCTTGACTAAAACGACGTTGTTTGATCTTTAAATTCTTAAACTTACAGACCAAAATAATGTCATTTTCAGTTCTAATCTTTTAGGTCAAGCCAGCCCCTCAAACTTGAACTATTGATCTCGATTAGGGTCAAGCTGGAACTATCAACTCTAGTCATAACTGATAAATAATTTACAAAATGTTGGTGAAATATGATTGTAGTGAAAATTTGAATAACTTAGATCGGATATGATTGAAAATGTCAACTTTAGTCATATATAGTTGATGAACAAATTTTAAAGAGTTGGTAAAATAAGACTGCAGTGACAATATTAACACAACTTTTAAAAGGATAGCAAGAAATGGGTTAGAGAGAGATGCTCTGACTTCTCTCTAACCTCCCTCTACTGACACTTCCTTTCACCCTTCTCTTCTTCCTCTCACTCTCATTCTCACCCTAATCTCACTCTTTCAACTAGATCCACCACCCCATTTTTTAAACCACCTCCAGGGTCATTTTCGACCTTTCCATTTTCTAATCCTTTCCCGCCTTTGAATCTTTCCTTTTCTAAGCCCTGTCTCTACTATGCAGAATCCTCTGCTATCTGCTCCCAACCCTCCTCAAATCATTCCCCAGGATGCCTTTCCACCTCTACCCTCACTATCTTCTTCCCATGAGCCACCACCGACACCCATTCCTAACCCAGCT
>JAOQMS010000179.1:42852391-42865270 GCA_027563885.1 Erythroxylum longipes | reverse complement strand
GTCACTGCCAAGGTTAAAATGGCAGATTCTGGGCAGCAAAGGATAGAGGGCATAGGAAGTGTTTCCATCAACATGTTCAATGGAAAAAGAAGGATCCTAAGCAATGTCAGATTTGTGCCTGGAATAAGGAGAAATCTGATTTCTGAAAGCTTGTTTGATAAGCAAGGCTTTTAGATCAGGTCTAAAGATGGACTCAGAGAAATCCTAAGGGATGGGAGAGTCATCATTAGAGGAGTGGAGAGGGGTGGTCTATATTATATTATAGGCTCAACTGAAATAAATCAAATTTCAGAAACTGAAAACCTTGAACCAACCAAGCAATGGCATGCAAGGTTGGGTCATGCAGGCAACAAAAGCCTGTTCCATCTCTCTAGGCAAGGTCTAATCCCTGAAGAAAACCTTCAGAAGTTAGAATTTTGTGAATCCTGTGTGCTAGGAAAGCACCACAAGTCAACATTTCAAAGGGGAGCTAAGGGAGCCACAGAGATCATGGAGTATGCTCACAGTGATCTTTGGGGGCCAGCTCAAGTCCCCACAGCAGGAGGGAATTTGTATTTTATGTCCATAATTGATGATAGATCTAGACAGTGTTGGGTTTACCCTATGAAGAGGAAGGATGAAGCTGTGGAAATTTTTATAAGGTGGCATACTCTTATGGAAAATCAAACTGGGAGGAAATTGAAATGCCTAAGGACTAATAATAGGCTGGAGTATTGCAATAAGGAATTTGAGGAATACTGCAGTAAAAATGGAATTCTTAAGCATAATATAGTTAGAGTTACTCCACAGCAGAATGGAGTAGCTAAAAGATTAAACAGAACCCTCCTAGAAAAGACTAGGTTCATGCTCCTCTCTTCGGGTTGCTCACATTCCCTATGGGGGAAACAATTAGGATAGCATCCTATTTAATTAATAGGCTCCCAACCTCTACAAATGATTACAAGACTCCTTAGGAAATTTGGAGTGGTAAGCAGCCAAAACTCACACACCTAAGGAATTTCAGATGTGCAGCCTATGCACATCAGAAAGAGGGAAAATTAGAGCCTAAAGCAATCAAGGCAGTGTTCCTAGGATATCCAGAATGTGTAAAGGGTTATAAATTCTTATATTGCTCCAAAAGGGAGCCTACAAAACAATCATTAACAGAGATGCCATCTTTAAGGAAGATGAATTCCCTCTGCTGAATAAGAATTCCCAAAATTTTGACCTCCTAAGTGAAATTCAGGAGAATTTAGGGACATCCAACCATTCAGTCCCATTTTATGTACCACCAGAACCTGAAGAAGGTGGTGCCACACAATCAGAAACTGTGGAGCCTTCAAAAGGCACAACACAGTATGAAGAAAGGAGAGAAGAGGTGGTTGAAGCTGTGGGTGAAGGAGAAATCCCACAAACAATTTCAGCTAATGAACAAGGAAGCATACAAGACTATCAACTGACAAGGGATAGACAGCCAAGACAAATAATTCCAAATAGGAGGTACTCTGATACAAACTTGGTTGAATATGCTTACCTTGTGGTTGAAGGTATTGAATGCAAGGTTCCTGAAACTTTTGAAGAAGCTATAAATAGAAGTGATGCTGAACAATGGAAGGAAGCTTATGAAAAGGACTATTCTTCCCTAATGAAGAATAAGACATGGATTTTGGTACCTAGACCTCCTAAAGTTAAGTTGATAGAAAACATATGGTTATTCAAGTTAAAAGAAGGAATAACAGAATCTGAACCAAGAATCTACAAGGCAAGACTTGTAGCTAAAGGGTATAGGCAGAAGGAAGGGTTAACTACAAAGAAATATTCTCACCAGTAGTCAAATTTAAGACAATCAGACTTATTCTAGTACTAGCTACTGTCTATGACTGGGAAATCCATCAAATGGATGTTAAGACAACCTTCCTATATGGAAAGCTAGAGGAGACTATCTACATGAAACAACCAACTGGTTTTGTAGATAATAAGAAATCTGATCATGTCTGCCTACTTCAGAAGTCCATATATGGGCTGAAGCAAGCACCTAGAAAATGGAACAAAAAGTTCCATGAAATAGCTAGTGAGATGAATTTTGTTAGAAGTGCCTATGACTACTGCCTATACGACAAGGACTTAGGAGGGATAGAAGCCATCTTCATGCTAGTCTATATAGATGACCTGATTATTGCTGGAAAGGAGCTAGGTAGAATAATTGAGGTAAAAACCAATCTGAGCAAACACTTTGAAATGAAACACCTAGGAGAGGCTCAAAAGTTGCTAGGGATGCAAATTATAAGGAATAGGAGGGAAAGGAAACTGTGGCTGAACTAGAAAAGCTACATCTGAAAGGTTTTAGGTCAGTTCAATATGGAATTGGCGAAACCTACTTCCATTCCTATAAGTCCACATCTTCAAATGGTTGTAGACAAGTGTCCCCAATCTGAAGAAGAAAGGAAAGCTATGCTAAAATACCCCTATGATGTTGGAGTTGGTAGCATCATGTATATGATGCTTTGTACCAAACCTGATCTTGCCCATGCTATTAGCAATTTAAGCAAGTTCATGTCTAATCCTGGCTTAGAGCATTGGCAAGGACTGAAGAATGTTTTCATATACCTTGCTGGAACTCTAAGTCATGGACTGTGTTTCACTAAGTCTAAGCTAGCTAATAATGACAGTCTAAGCCTACATGGATATGTAGATGCAGACTATGCAGCAGATAAAACCACAAGAAAATTAATCTCTACTTTACTCTAGCAGGAAACACAATAAGTTGGAAAGTACAGCAACAATCAGTTGTATCACTCTCAACCACAGAAGCAGAATTCTATGCAATCACAGAAGGGGTAAAGGAATTAACATGGCTATCAGGCATCCTAGCAGAAATTAAAGCTAACCTAGCCTCAGCAGTAATATTCACAGAAAGTCAAAGTGCTTTTTACCTAAGCAAAGACCCTATATTGCATGAGAGGTCCAAGCACGTCGACATCAGACTCCATTTTGTGAGGGATAAGATAGCTCAAGGCTTCTTCAACCTGAAAAAATCAAAGGTGAGTTAAACCCTTCTGATTTTGGAACTAAAATACTAACCCAAAAAAAATTCATATTTTGCAGGGACTACTTACAGATTTCAGAAGCCCCTTGACTCCGGAGGCAGATCTGACCAAACTCGATGAAGTGGCAAAAATTAGGTTTTCGGGTATTTCAATATTACTCTCAGGTTTTTTCAAATTTGAGCTAAAATTAATGGAGAATCAGGTGAAGCCCCATGAAAACAAAGTCGATTTCATCAGATCTCACAAATTTAGGAAAGTTAGGGTTGTCGGGTTTTTTGTTTCACTCACAGATGAGGATTCTAAGTATGGATTAACAGAGAAGGAGGGAAAAGATGTGATGAAAATCACGTGATTCTCCATTAATCCACCCATAGAAGCAACAAAAGCTGAAGAATCTAAGAAGTTAGTGTCTGAAATGTCGAAGAAGAAGCATGAAGCAAAGCTCTCGAGGGTTCTCACTTTCAGACACAAATGACTTAAACAAAGACTCATTCACGTGAAAACAATCATAAGAGTCGTCTGCTGGAAGTTAAACGATGGCGTTCTCATTATGATCAACAAATAAAGACGTTGTCATGTTATTTACAAATTAAAACACAGCCAGCACCAAAAACACACAGCATAGGAAGACTCATTAAAGAGTCACGTGGGAGGCACATGGTCATCATCTGAAAGGTGTAGATCCATCCGAAAGCTTCTTCATGCATGAGATCAACTATAAAAGAAACAGAGTCTATGTATCAGATAGAAAAACACAACAACACAAGAGACATTGCATTCTTCATATCTACTATTGACATTGTATTCAGTTCCTTTTGAGAGTGCAAGAAGAGAGAGTGGAAAAGGGTTTGAGAGTTAGCTAGAGTACTTACTAGTGAGTACTAGGAGAGTTAAAGCCTCTTGCAAGTGATTCATAAAATCACTCAACTCTATAACCAGTTTCTTCTTCTGTTCTTTTGCATTAGTGAATCTCTCCGCCACTGTCAAGTGGGAACCTTGGATGTAGATAGTTTCACACTATCGAACCAAGTAAATCTTGTCTTCTTTTACTTTTCTGCATTTACATACCTGCAAAATTAACATTGTTTCAAGTTTTTGGTTTGAAAGATTAACAGTAAAGCAGCATAATCCCAACAGAACCAACTTGACATACCAAGTTTAATTTGATGACCCACTCTGATACCAATTGAAAATTCAAAAGGATGTAGTTTTGCAAAAATTTAGTTCTGTCGCAATTGCTTTGAACTGTATATGTGGTTGCTTGATATGAAGCAACTGTATAGCAACTGTGAATTTTCTATCACAAATGAAAACAGAAAAATTAAATTCAAAATAAGCAAATCAACACCTAAAATTTGGTAACACAGTTCATCATACTTTGTCTACGTCTGTGGGCCCCCCACCCAGCTTACTTACTTTCACTAATGACAATAGTTTTATACAATGCTTCACTGAGCTAACTCACTCAACCCTTGATACTATCCCTCGTCCTCACTACTTGTAAAAATAAATCATACCCAATAATATGACCACCTTATGCTAATCTCAACAAAAGATTTTCTTAATAATGTTTGATAATAAAGATGGTAATAAAATAACTCAAGTGATTGAAATAATAAAGAACACAAACAAAGACACTTGAGAAAGGAAAGAACTTTCCTAATAATGTAGCTTCATCAACGAAATAATGAGAAGTTGTCCACTAAAAAATATGTTGTGAAGCTTCAATATTAATATCATCACTAAAACATCCCACGCACAATAGCTGAAAATCACCAACGAAACAAATGTTTCTCCATCGAAAATGTTACAAACTATGAAGCTGCAAAAGCTCCAAGGTTGCTGGAAGTTTTTCGCACAAAAACCACTATCGTCAGCCAAAAATTTCCTCACGATAGATAGAAAACACAGCTCACCCAAAAATCTAGCTGCCAAGTCACCATAATCCCATCAGTTTTTCCATAAAAGTAGCAACAAAATTAGTCCCAATAAATCACACAGTTAGCAGATAAAAATCAGTTGTCCAATATAGATAGTATCACCAAAGAAATCAGTAGCGTTAGATAGTCATTATCCCCAAAATAGGCATCAAATAAGAGTCCAAAAATCACCAAACAGCTACATCTTATATAATTCAAAATATGGTTATTTGATTTCAATTTAATTATACACTCAATAGGAATTTAAACCCAAATAACCATCATCTTTAAAGAGTTCCACATAAGATAGAATATTTATCATAATAATATTCCTCAAATAATTAAATATGTTCAATTACAAATAATGCCCAAAATATCATAACAAATATCTTAACAAATAGTGTAAACTTATTTAATCGAATTCGAACAATTCAAAATCTAATTGATTCGAGGATTAAAATAATATTATATTAATTAAATATTTTTAATCATTAAATAAAATGATATTATTTTATTAAAATTTAACAAAATAATATCATTTTATTTAAACCATTCTTTTTGATGGTACATGTCTTACTTTTCAATTCGAAAACAATTGGAAGTTAGATCTACCTCAAATTTAATCTAATTGAATTCCCTTATCCATACCACTATCTACCTTCGAAGGGGCAAATGAAACAAATGTTTTTTACGTATGCTGCTTGTCCCCTTTAAAAGCCTCTTCTAAAAGCTGTAGTACACCAAATCTAAACTCTAGAGAATAAAACAAGGGTCTCCTCTGTCTTTGTTCCTCTTCCTTGAGAAAGAAGACTTCTTCAGATCAAGAATTGCTGAAATGTTTTTCAATGTCCTCTCGTTTTATTCATCAGTATGTACCCGTATAAATATACAAATGATGTCCTATTAGAACACCTCATTATTCCTAAAATAAACCAGTGGCTTTCCTATATTAGTTCCTATATTACTGGGTCAAATATACACACATATTCTTTCTCGAATTATATAGATATTGTCCTAGACTATAATGCTGTCAAATATTTCGGCAATAATGCCCAACTTGCACAATAATGAACTGAATTGTTTGGCTCCAAGGGCCTTGGTAAAGAGGTCGGCAAGTTGAGCGTGAGTGGAGACATACGAAGGTCGGATCGTGTTGCGGAGAATTTCATCCCGAACAAAATGACAATCGACTTCGATTTACTTTGTGCATTCATGGAAAACAGGATTCTTGGCGATATGGAGTGCAACTTGGCTATCGCAGTTGAGATGCATAGGTTCCGAATGAGAGATTCCAAGAGTAGAAAGAATGTCCTTCAACCATTTTAATTCACAGGTGGTGGTGGCCATGGAGCGATATTCTGCTTCGGCGGATGATTTTGAGACTGTGTGTTGTTTCTTGGTCTTCTAATAAATGGGGGAGGTGCCAAGGAAAATGAACCAGCCTATCAGGTATCACCGGGTGATAGGGCAACCAGCCTAATCTGAGTCACACCACCCATATAGACGTAGATCATTGTCTCGGTGCAATAAGATACCTTGACTGGGTTGTCCCTTAAGGTAGCGTACCACGCGCAAAGCAGCCTACCAATGTTCTTCTCTCGGCTGGTGCATGAATTGAGACAAGATGTGGACACTATAGCAGAGCTCTGGGCGGGTGAAACATAGGTAGATAAGGCGCCCAATCAGGAGTCAATATGGTCCAGGGTCAGAAAGCAAGGGCCCATTAGCCAAGGCCAAATGATGGTTTTCTTCAATTGGAGTGGCTACCGGTTTTGCTCCAAGTAAACCAGCTTCTTGAACAATGTCCAATGCGTACTTCCGTTGGCACAAAAAAATTCCCGTAAGGGACCTCGCAACCTCCACCCCTAAGAAATATTTTAACTTACCTAGGTCGTTCATGTGGAAGCAGCGGTGGAGATAATCTTTAAATTGTCAAATAGCCTGAGAATCATTACCTGAAATAACAAGATCATCAACGTATACCAGAACTACTAACTGAACGCTGGCCTTTTTAAAACAGAACAAAGAGTGATCCGATGGACAGTAGCGAAACCTATATTGGAGAAGAGCAACAGAGAGTTTGGCAAACCAATAGCGGGGAGCTTAGCGGAGACCGTATAGGGATTTTCGGAGTCTACACACCAGGTTTGGTTGCGACACCTTGAAGACAGGAGGGAATTTCATGTACACGTCTTCCGCAAGATCACTATGAAGGAAGGCATTGTGAACATCCATTTGGTGGAGTTCCCAGTCTTTTACAGCTGCAACAGCAAGGACAGTACGGATGGTGACCATATTGGCCACAGGAGCAAAGGTCTCATTATAATCGATCCCTTCAATTTGATGATTGCCCAAGATAACCAAGCGTGCCTTGAACCGTTCAATACTGCCGTCAGAGTGATACTTGATCTGATAAATCCATTTACTCCCAAGGGTTTTCTTTCTAGGAGGCAGTGGGGTAATATTCCAAGTGCCGTTGTTTTGGAGCGCAATAATTTCTTGAGCCATGGCATCCCTCCAGCGTGCATCCTTGACAGCTTCGGAGAAGAGAGTGGGCTCTGTTTCAGCCTGTAGTCATGCAAGGAAAGCTCGATGGAGAGATGAAAATTTATCACAAGTCACATAATTTTCAAGAGGATACAATGAGTTATCTGATGAAAGTGAAGAACAGGTCGATGGGCTGAGTTGAATCGTGGCATGAGTGACATAGTCTCGAGCGTGACAGACGGCTTCTTCAAGTGGTGGCCTCTTCCAAGCGGCTCGTCAGTCATGCTTGTTTGTGGGGAAGTAGGGTCTCTGTCATTTACTTGACTTTGGGAGTCAGATGCTTCCTCACTTGTTTGTAGTGTATCATGGGTTGTGTCAAGCCCCCTTTGTCGTCAGTAGTAGGCACATTAGGTGCATTGAATCTGAGTGGAGACATGGGCTCAGCAGGTGGGTCAACATCATGGAGCACTTCTCCTTCAATAGGCATCAAATAAGGCTGCATGATAGTTAGAGTCGTACCAGTAGAAGGGGAGCTTAAGGCAAGAGGAAATTGATCCTTTACAAACTTCACGTCCCTGGACACAAAAAGACTTTTCTTTTCCAAATCATAGAGTTTCCATCCCTTTTGGCCATAGGAGTAACCAACGAAAATACACTTACAGCTACGACTCGCGAACTTATCCCCTTGTCTATGCTGATTATGCACATAACAGAGACATCCGAAGACCCGCAAGTGGTCATAAGAGAGTTGCTTGCCAGTGATGACTTCATATGGGGTCTTGCCATTGAATACTGATGAGGGTGTAAGGTTAAGTAGGTATCCAGCAGCTAAGATACATTCACCCCAAAATGGAGAGGGAGATTCCCTTGAAATCTGAGGGCTCGGGCTACGTTTAGGATATGGCGATGTTTTCGCTCGACTCGTCCATTTTATTGTGGTGTGCCAGTACATGAGGTCTGATGAATGATCCAATGTTGTTGGAAATATTGTTTAAGACACATAAATTCCGTTCCATTATCACTACGCACAGCCTTCATCCATTTTTGGTATTGTCGTTCCACTAAAGTAAAGAAATTTATCAACGTCTGGGATACTTCTTTCTTATCACGCAGCAAGTATATCCAGACAGCTCGAGAACAGTCATCAACTAAAGTTAAAAAATATGAAGCACCACACGATGAAGGAGTTTTATAAGGTCCCCACAAGTCACAATGTATTCAATAAAAAATGTCTGACGCTTGATACTAACTTAAAGGGAACTTTTCTCTAGTTTGCTTGGATCTTTCACATATTTCACAAATTTTATTCATGGAATCATTTTTCCAACTTCCATTCACACTTGGAATTAATTGAATAATCTTGTAAGATGGATGTCCTAGCCGTTTGTGCCATAGCTCCAATTGATTGTTTGCATTGATATGAAAAACTTTGCCACTCACACCATGGTATATGTAGAGCCCATCTTTCCATTCACCTGCTCCAATCAGCATCCTCGAAGTGAGGTCCTGCATTAAACACAGTTTATTAGTAAATGTTATCACACAATGTACTTCGTTTGTTAATTGTGACACAGAGATCAAGTTGCATGTCAATTTCAGCACATATAAGACATTTTTAAGTTCGACTCCTCCATCAAGTTTCACTGTTCCTTTTCTATTTGCATGCACTATTTCTCCATCTAGCAATCCCACCGAGCAATCTTGTATAATTTGCTCCTTATGCAAGTTCTGCAACCTCCCTGTCATATGATTAGAGGCACCACTGTCAATAATCCACCAATCACACGTTCTCTTACCAATCATTTTCTCAGTGTCACTTGTCTTGTGCGACTTCAACATGTCCACCAGTGTTTGCCACTGCTCGTTGCTAAAACCCACTATTTCATGTTTCCCTGCTTCCATTCTCGGGGCATCGCAGCTTCCCCCAAAAACGTGGGCCACATTGGCACGTGCTACGCTTCCTCTACCCCTTCCTCCAGATGCTCCTTGTTTCAGTTGACTACATCCTGTATCTGCTCGTGGACGATCGCCCCACCATTCAGGATAACCAATAATTTGAAAACACCCCTTTGCATCATGCCCAGTTTTTCCACAGTGAGAGCACATCGTTGATTTATTTTTGGCCTCACCTTGTCCCTTGCTTTTATATCCCGTCTGCACTGCGAGGCCCACAACCATTCCCTTTTCCTCCTTGGATCTAGTGATCGTTTTCATTCTTTCCTCCTGCACCATAGTCATGTAAACTCGATTCAATGAGGGCAAGGGGTCCGTTGCCAACACACTAGACCTCACTGTTCCATAGCTTACGTCATCGAGCCCCATTAGGAACTGATGAACCTTCTCCTCCTCTCTTCGTTTCTCAAGCTTGGTCGCGATACCACATTTGCACCCTCCACATATACACTGCGGAATTTGCTCATAATTGGCTAACTCATCCCATAACGTTTTCAATTTTCCATAGTAGGCAACCATGGTCATTCCCTGTTGTTTGCAATCCGCCAATTCTGTCTTCAGTTGCTGGATTCTCAGCCCATTCACAACTTAAAAATGTTCTTTAATATCTTCCCACAAGTCTTTCGCATTTTCCACGTATGTCATAGTGGAACGCAGGTTTGGTGCAATCATGTTTAGTATCCAGGACACGATCATGGATTGGACTTTCAACCAATCCTCTAACTCTAGTGCATCCTTCTTCAGTTCTTTATGGGTTCTATCTATGAACCCCCACTTTCTTCGGGCATGCAAAGAGATTTTTATCGCTCTGGCCCACTCTTCATAATTTTCTCCTCTTAGTTGCACCTGCGTGATCACGTTTCCTGGATTGTCACTCACATTCAACTCATAAGGTGACAGACCTTTCTTTGTTCCATCACCTTGAGTTTTCTCCTCTCCTTTTTCCGCCATCACACAGATGCAGAACTTCCCTCGTGCTGTTTGGATACCAGATCCCAGGTGGCTCTGATACTATGCTGAAATGTTTTTCGATGTCCTCCGTTTTATTTATCAGTATGTACCCGTATAAATATACAAATGATGTCCTATTACCACACCTCATTATTCCTAAAATAAACCAGTGGCTTTCCTATATCAGTTCCTATAATACTGGGTCAAATATACACACATATTCTTTCTCGAATTATATAGATATTGTCCTAGACTATAATGCTGTCAAATATTTCGGCAATAATGAGAGATTTGGAGTAGCTAGATATATGCGTATGTTGAGAATTGTCTCCGTACTCCACTATATATAGCTTTCTTTTTTACCCAGACTCTACGTTTCAATATCCAACTTTTTACTATATCAAGGTCCTATAACATAAGATGTTTACCTTTAAGTGTGAGAAGTATTTATGGTAAATTCTCGTATCGAATAAAAATAAAGAATAAGAATAATTCTTGTATATAATGTAATAATTTAATCATTTAAATAAAAACCCACAGTTCTCTTATATATAAATAATATTTTTTAAAAATTAAAAGTTTTAGAAGATTTAATAGTAGAAAATTTAAACTTTATTTAATATATAACGAATCTTTTTATAAATGTAATCAAATTCATGCATTAATTAGAAATAATTATTAAGAATAATATATATACCATAATTGATCTGTAATTTAATAATTTAAAATTTTGAATAAACATAGGATATTTATCTTATGTATAACTCACGTTTCGTGTCTGTACTTTGGTCTCTCCTTTCAATTATAGACTTATAGTAAACGAGTAAACGAGAGGTCACCCACAAAGCAGGATAATCGAAGTCAGGGTCATTCTCATTTACCCGTGAAGCACGCAAAGCCTTACATGTCGTTTTCTTGATGGTTCTACGAGGTTTGCATGTACTGATTAGTTCTTATCTTTTAAGCTTGACTTATGCTTGGATTGCATAAAAGCTAAGCCAAGTTTACTTACAAGTTCCAACCATCGTCCTCTACTCATCTTAAGCTCTAGCATTTACCTCCATATCATAGCTTAAACATCTTTGGAGTTCAGGGAAATATGAACGTTAGAGTTGTACACACGCACTTCAACAGAAGGAAGTCGCACGATCATCAGTAATAACTTTTTCGTACGTTTTATTTTCGCGGCGAAAAACTATGGCAACGTTTTGTAAAATCGTCGCTAATATATTTTGACTACGCTTTGTTTTCATATCTAAAGATTATTACCTATGTTTTCGAAAACGTTGTGAAAATTTTTAGCTACATTTCCATAAACGTAGCCAATTACTTTTAGCTACGCATTTAAAGACATAGTCAAGGAGTTTTAGCTACGTTTTTTAAAATGTAGCCAAATGTTTTCAGCTATATTTTGTAAAATATAGTTAAATTTTTAATATACATTATAACTAAATGTTATATCATGTTAGTTATAATTATTTGTGATATTTTCAATCCATATTATTGTATATAATATTTAGATTTTTTGTTGTTAATTTATTATACGAAAATATAATGCAAAAACAATTGAAAATTAGAAGCATTGTATATAAAAAAGATCATGTACAAGATTTTAATAATAATTTCAAAAATACTTATATACAAAATAAAAAATGCAAAGATTAGTTTAATTAGTCATACTCATTTTCATCTTCAATGCTTACAGAATTCGGGCCAAGTAATTTTATTCGGTACTTTTTAATCAGTCTGACTTGTTTAATCAGTTAATGTCGTTCTATTGACGTTATATGCAGCAACAATTCAAATCCAATAGCATCAACCTTTTCTTAGGGATGCCAATTTCGGCCCGGTCCGGCCTATTTTTGGCCCGAGTTTGGCGAGCCATGGGCCGACCATGGTCGTTCGCTCGGGCCGTGCTGCCGGCCGACTATGGCCTAGCCTGGCCCGCGGCCCGACAAAACGGCGTCGTTTTGTCCAAAACAACGCCATTTTACATTTTTTAATATTAAAAAAATAAACGAGCCGGGTTTGGCCTAGCTCGCCCTTTGCCTGCCGCCCGTCGTTTTTTAGGCCCGGCCTGGCCGGGTCGAGGGCGGCCCGGGCCCGGGCCCAACCCGGTCTATTGACATCCATACCTTTTCTTAAAAAAATCATCCCTAAGAGAACTTTCAACGAATATTTCGTAGGCTTCAAAAATTCATCCCTAACTAATAACAAAATCGCTGTCTTTTTCTATTATTCACCAATATGAACACATTCAAACAAACAATCAACCATTAATAGTCTAAAAATACACAGACAACCCAAACCACATCAAATAAACAGAGGAACATAAAAGCATTTAACAACAACAATGACAGCAAAAGAAAAAAAACCCAAGAGCAAAGAATGGACGACTAAGCTCGATGGACAATTAACCGGAGATGATGGAAGTAGACAATGGAAGAAGACGATGGAAGAAGAAAAGAAGAAGATGAACAACAGTGATGGAAGAAGAAAATGACAGAGGAATAAATAAAGAAGACGAAAACGAGATGGGAGGG
>JAOQMS010000179.1:42817026-42852291 GCA_027563885.1 Erythroxylum longipes | reverse complement strand
TTTGCTCTTTTGGAAACTAAACTTAGAAAGCAAAAAATGCAAGTTTTGAATAAACTAGGCTCTCAATGGAAGTTCTTATCGAATCATGATGCACATAGCTATGGGAGAATCATTGTGGGGTATGATCCTAACTTGGTGGATATTAAGGTCTTGGCTATGAAAACTCAAGCAATACATCTAGATTGCAAGTCCATTCAAACTAATAGTCACTTCAGTATCACCTTTATCTATGGTTCAAATCATGCCTATCAGCGGAAAATGTTATAGGATAGTTTGCTTCGGATTCAACCTAGGATTAGTGGAGCTTGGTTGCTATGTGGGGATTTCAATGACACTTTATACCCCACAGAAGCTGAAAGACATTTCAGTTTAAGGACTCACTCATCGAATTTCAATGATTGTGTGGGTCTTGGTATTTTTGATCTCAAATCCCAGGGCCAATTCTATACATGGAGTAATAAGCAAATAGGCAGATGGGCATTAAGGAAAAAGTTTGATAGGGCCTTAGTAAATCCTAAGTGGATTACACAGTACCCCCACTGTGTTACATCCTTTCTCGATCCATTATTTTCTGATCATACTCCTATGCAGATTGAAAACCTAGCCCATCCTACATACCGAAGGGGACCATTTCGGTTTAACAATTTTTTAGCTGATGATGAGGGATTTCCTGCTGCTATTGGACACTGCAATAGTTGGCACTTCTCAGTACATATGTGTCTAGAAGCTTAAAGCTATCAAAGGGGAAATGAAAAAGCTAATGGGAACCCGAGTTTCCTCTACTCAAAATGCAATCAACCTAGCACGGGAGAACTTAGTACGGGTGCAACATCAAATTGATCAGGATCTGATTAATGATTCACTGTTGCAAACTGAAAAATCATTATTACTGTCCTATCTTGCTAAAGCTAAGGAACATGACAACATCTTGGAGCAACGAGCTAGAGTTAGTTGGTTGAAAGATAGGAAAAGATGTATAAAAAAAATTTTCAACACCATCCTTGGAAATCGAGAGGGAAGCAGGGAGACATTTCAGGCACTTCTATGGTCACTTTAGCAATCGACCTTATCCAATTAACATGGCTGATCTTATTCACAACAAATTATCCCAGGTACAAGCTACTACCTAGGGATGGCAGTGGATTTTCAACCTGATCAATATCTACACTACCCGACCCCAAAAAATGGACATGGAGGCTAAAAAATAGATTTTAAATGGATGCTGAAAAATGGATATGGATTTGGATTTAGTTATGGGTCTAGTGATAACCCGAACCGATAGATACCCATATCCTACCCGTTTTTTATTAACTCTATTTTTTATGTTTTTCTTGAATATTTATGGTTAAATATGATAAAATATTAATATTTTCTGAGAAGAAACAACTTTAAAATCCCTACTTTACTCCTCAGTCCTCACTTTTTTCATCATATTTTATTTTCTTATAGGATGATAATAATGCAAATGATATGGAGATGGAGTTTTGAATGTTGTGGAGTTCACGCAAAGACAATTTGAAGCTTTGGATATTTCAGTCTTTGTTCCAATTCTTGATTGTGAAAAATATATGTTGTCTTGGCACTAGACATTATGATTTTTATTATTCCAACTTTATGGTTTTTTAAGACATACAAATCAAAATCTTGACTTATTATTATTAAAGTCATTTTGATTTAGAGCGTTCGCAAAAATCTGTTCTTTACATTTTCTATTTAGAAGTTATATTTTTATAAGCTATACAACCCAATGGATATCCAAAAACCCGAACAATCCAATGAATTTGGATATGGGTAGTAAATCATAAAAACCGATGGATATGAATATGGATATTGGTTGAGTCATAAAAAATGGATATAGATATGGGTAGAGAAATACCCAAACCGAACCCTATCCATTGCTATCCCTACTACTGCCCTTATTGATTCAGTGACAGAACAAGAAATAGAGGAGGTGCTGTTTAGACTGAAGCCAAATAAATCTCCTGGCCCAGATGAGTTTAATGGTTATTTCTATCAAAAAGCATGGCCTTACATAGGGTATATGGTCAAGAGTGCAGTGCTGGAATTTTTTTCTACGGGTAAACTTCTAAAGGAGATTAATAAAACTCATATTTGCTTGATCCCAAAACACCCTTACTGCACTACTTTGGAGGATTACCACCCTATTGCATGTTCCAATTTTCTGTACAAAATCATTTCTAAAATTTTAGCCAACAGGCTGAGGAAGGTCCTGGACTCCTTAATATCAGATAATCAAAGTGCATTCCTACAAGATAGAAGGATTGGAGATAATTTTGCAATTGTTCAAGAATTGATGAAAGGGTATCAAAGGCAGCACAGTTCTCCTAATTGTACCATTAAAGTGGATTTTAAAAAGGCTTTTGACCATGTAGAGTGGGAGTTCTTTCTACAGACCCTGGAATTAATGGGATTTCCGGAGAGGTTTATCACATGGATTCGGGCTTCTATAACCACTCCTTCCTATTCGGTTCTAGTTAATGGCTCTCCAACAAAGATCTTTAAGAGTGCTAGGGGCTTGCGCTAAGGTGATACCCTCTCTCCATACCTATTCATAATCTGTATGGAGGTTCTCAGTCTCCTAATTCAGCAGAGAGTGGGAAAATGTAGATCCTTCAAATTCCATTCTAAATGTAAGAAGATTCAGCTAGCCAAACTATGTTTTGCAGATGACCTACTGCTCTTCTCAAAAGCTCATAGAATGTCAATTGAATTGCTTATGGAAACATTGTTGGACTTTCGGACTCTATCAGGGTTGGAGATAAACATTCATAAAAGCCAGTTTATTTTGTCCAAAAGGGCAACCAATATGGAGCATTTAATCTCACAGCTGACGGGGATGCCAAGAAAATCTGCTCCCCTAACCTACTTGGGGCTCCCTATAACTACAAGAAGAATACAATTTTTAGAATGCCAGGCTCTTATTGATAAAATACAGAGGAGGTTGGGTATGTGGTCTAATCGGGTGCTTTCTTTTGGGGACAGACTGCAACTCATTAAGGCAATCCTGAATTCTCTTCACATTTACTGGTCCTCTAATATTTCTTTAGCAAAAGGAGTAATCAAATCCATTGGAAAAATCCTTAGAAGTTTCTTATGGGGAAATCTCAATTCAGCAAGTCACTTTGCTAAAGTTAAATGGAAAGAGGTGTGCAAAAGCAAGAAAGAAGGGGGTCTTGGGGTAATTCCTATTGCTTCTTTTAATCGAGTTGCATTGCAAAGAACCTCTGGAATATTCTACTAGAAAAGAAGTCTATATGGATCCGATGGTTACACAGCTACATACTGAAGGGTTCTAATCTTTGGTTCCTCCCTATCAAGCCCTCATTCTCATGGCCATTGACGCAGCTACTTCAACTTAGATCAACTCTTCAGCTACTTCAACTTAGATCAACTCTTGAACCCCTAGTCTCTTGCAAAATTGGAAATGGAGAGAAGGCTTTTTTTTGGTTTGATAATTGGACAGGCCATGGGCCTCTCATCCGGAATCATCAAGCAATCCAAAGATGGCATGATGTTCCTCTCAATGAGAAGGCTCAATATATCCTCACAGGAAACCAGTGGACCCTACCAGCTGATCTATAACACCTGACCCATCAATATACACCTGACCCACAGAGGGAGGATGCCTATTATTGTCTCAATCTCCCTCCTAATACCTTCAGCATTGCAAAATTCAGGCAAAGGCAGAATGCAAATAGCACAAGGCCAGACTGGGCTCCTATTGTATGGCACAAGGACCTAATGCCAAGCTACTCTATCTTTTTATGGCTAGTAATGCTTAATCAATTGAGTACAATGGATAGACTCCATTTCATGCCAATGGACCCTATCTGTCCTCTCTGTCGGACAGAATTGGAATCTCGGGACCATCTATTCTTCACATGCCCTTTCTTGCAGGACATATAGGAACAGATAAAGCTACTCAATGCTAGTCCTAATGTTGGCAATACAATTACAAAAGTAATGGAATGGCTCTTGGGTCGGAATCACACTTCTAAATCTACTGAGTTTGTTCACATTATCTCTCTCGCCATATCTCTCTCGCCTCCTCAATTAAGGAAATTTGGCGAGAGAGAAACACTCGACAATTCCAGAACAAGAATCACACAAGTCAGGAGGTCTATAACTCTCTGATTAGAGAAATCAGAGAGAAGATTCTATGTTCAGCACATTCAGATCAATTACCTCATTCATTAGCGACTACATGGCGAATCAATTAGTAACACAAGGGCAAGTCAAAGGAATAGGAGATACGACCTACCTGGCGACAGATCCACTAACTAGTCGGCATAGTCCACTGAGAAGTGATGGCTGCTCAGCATCGATTTGGAAGGAAACAACAAAGATGATCAGAAGGGGAAATGCAATCAGGTTCAACACAACAAAGGAGGATTCAAAGAGAGCTGGATAGAAGCTTACCTTGCGAAGGAGATAGATGGCCAGGTATCTCTTCATCATCTACGACCAAAGGACTGAATGTGCGTACACACTACAATAGGGAGGAAGACCACCTGAAACTGTCACTATATGGATTATGGATTTACGACAAAAGGTGAAGCACTAAGGAGGAGAGGAAGTAACCTGCATGACGGAGGAGATGAGGATTGTGGCGACAACTCTAATTTGGAGCTACTTGGAGCTGACGGCAAAAAGCAAACAACGACTTTACCCTTCTTGGCTATTCGACTAAGAGCTGTGTTATTCTAGCCTAAACATTGTCGTTTTTTGTCTTGTTTATTCATGCTACTTAGCTATGCGACGTCATCACTTGATGAACCTATCGTTGTAATATAGACTTAAGACCTTATGTTTCTCATTCAATTTATTAATACTTTTTACTTTTTCAAAAAAAAAAATATTGAGCATAGCTAGCTAATGCAATCCATAAGTTCAAGTTGATAAAGAAAACATACGGAAGAGAAGGGTTAATTGTGTTTTTTTGCAAGCTACTTTCAATTCGTATAAAAAACAAGGGTCAGTTAAAGATTAAAACAATAAGAGCCTATCAGATGATAGAAGCCTACTAAACATTAAGAACCTGTTAAACGATAAATCTTGTTAAAACAATTTAAAACAGAAGGAGCCTGTTAAAACTGAAAGGAACCTCTTGTAAGTAGAAAACAACTATAATGCAGAAAATTAAAGGTTAAGAAGAGAGATAGAATGATACAATCGATTATACTACTTTGGCTTATAACCCAAGTCTACGTCCAACTCTCAAGTATCCAACTTGAGTGTTTCACTAAAATCCTAAGTAGTAATTTGACGAGCCTCTTCAAGCTTATATAAGTACATAATTTTCAAGGTTCTTCAGCCTTTCACACTATTATTTAATTAAGTAATCTTTTGCAATCGTAATATAACTCACAACAGGTTTAAGTTCAAATATCATATCAGACCAGAATTGTCAAGCCTGGCCAGGACAAAGCTCACGAGTAAGAAAATCTATGATTGATTGTTCTTAATTAGATAAAATGATTTCAAAGTCACACCCCACCATTCGTGTGCTGTAAATGACTAACTTTAGTTGGCAGTAGTTAAAGTCCAAATACTTTGGAAAGTGAGTTGGAGAAAAGCTGGAATGCTAGACATTATGCAAGAGCTAGAAACTGGGGCTGTTTCAGATGAAAAACATAGATCCAATGTTGGTGGAACTTAAAGATTTTAAGATTTTCATGTCTAACGAATCCAAAGATTTTAAATTATGGACTCTAAATTATACTATAATTGTTCTTTATTGGATTAACAATTGACTTTATATGTTTTTAGAGTTTCTCACAACATCTTGCAACTTTGGATGTGATTAACGGTCTAGATCGAACTGAGGCCGCAATATAAAATCATAGAAGATAAAGGATCTATTAAACATTTATATCTTGTTAATGACTGAAAAAGCAAAAACCTGAAGTACCGAGACATAGCTGAAGCCATTCATGTGCTTGGAGCTAGGAAATAGAAAAACGGTAGCTTTCCTTCCCCAAGGTGTCCAATGGAATAATTTGCACGATCACTCATTAATCTGACAGGATTTTCAGACATTTAAGAGCTATAGGAACCTGGATTAACATTAAATAATAATCACAGTATCAGAACTTCATGATCTGCAATTTTAATAACAAGTTTTTGACCTCGAAGAACGAACTGGTTGGCAGGAAACATTTGCATAGACATTGTTAAGATGGTGCTGGATGAGATTCCTCTTGTCTCCTTAGATCAGGTCCGAGTGAGTGAAATTTTAAAATAATGAGTTATAAATCTTATTTTATATGCAACTCACTTCGTTTTTATGTCTTTTTTTTGATGGAAAACAACTTCACTCATAAATCCGACGAACGGGAATATTTATGATGATTATAGGCCAATGCAGGAAAGCTTATCTGAAGGTTCATCCATGGCTGCCATCAAAGCATCTCTCCATGCTGGCTCCAACAGCCTCAAAGCAAAAGGGTTCAAAGAATTTGAAGGGTTTGGGAAGCAACACCTCCTCTATTTCTGTTGAAGAAAACCCTGAGATTTTCAATTCATAGCTTCATTGAGAATACCAAATTGACACAGATCTGTTAGGATTCCTAGCGTCCTGATCGTATGTGATTAATCACTAATCAAAACCTGAACATGATTAACTAAACTTCCAAGTAAATTGATCACTAAAATATCTGAATCTTTGCCTCCTTCACAGGTTATACGTTCTTTATATTCAACTTTCCCCAGATATCACATCACTGCATATAATACGAAACTGCAGATAGTCATGGAAGATATGGAGTATCTAACATATATAATAATTCCTGGAAGAACTCTTTTCTTAAAAGGGCAATTACTCTAAACATTAGTAAATAATTTTTGTTTATTCATTTCATTACATATGTAAGATTGAACTCAAAACTTTAACAACATTGTCAAATAAAACAGGAAAATAAAGGGAATGATTAACTAGTTAAGCTATAGCTTCAGGTCATCATATCACAGACTCATACATGACCATCCCAGTAGCTGCTCAAGCATTCTGGCCAAGCCAGCAATGACATTACCTCCTGAAAGAACCAAAAGTGAAGGAAGCTACCTACAGAATCAGAAGTTCTTCAGAAGTTCACAGTAACTAGAAGACGGAATCAAATTCTGAAGGCAAGGGCTGTATAACAGAAAAGGGTCGCTCCAGTTATCCAATTGTAATTTAGGCATTTGGAGTTCTGGTAGCATGTCTTTGTCCATGCTTAATTGCAGTGAAGGCCCTCTAATCGTCTCCTTTGACTTTTGAACTCTGTTATTCTCTTCCAATTCTTTCTTGAATAACACATACTGCATAGGCATTGGAACCACTGGTTCTTCATGATGATGACAGAAATACATGTTTTCCAATGATGAAGATGGTGGGGATGACGATGGAGATGCTCGGGATTTCTTCGTTGTTGTCTCTTCTTCCATTGCTGCTCTTTGCTCCAGCTCTTTCAAGGAAGTTGCTTTTCTGAAAATCTTGCATAATACTATATCCTGCAATTGTTGAATATCATCACCAAACAATAAATTTCATTACGTATGTGTGATTTCTTTCCAACAACATCATCAAAATTGACTTTAGTAGGTCACAAGGTCCCATCTTTCACAAATTTTCATTACTCTTATCACTTTTTTGGTGTAGAAGTACTGTTCTTTTGAATTCAGTAGAGACTTTCCAGAAGTTCTTTTTATGCTAATATCTATCTCTCAACCTTGTTTTCTTCTTTTGCTAGAACTGATATGAATTATGGTAGATGGTGATATGTGGAAATAGTTTAAACCTGACTTTTATTTAACATGTCAAATTCTTCCTCCAGGAACTATTAAATGGCATTGAAGAGAGCTTATCCTGTCAATTATGGTTACCTTAGGTAAAGGGCGTGAATCAGGAAGGCGATACTCGTTCATGACCCAATCAGTCCTTATACCTTTTGGAGATCTTCCCTTATAGAAAACAAGAGTCTTTCTCAGTCCAATAATCCTCTTGGGGTCTGATAAGCTCAGAATTCTGCGATCAGAACCGGTAGCCTTCCAAAATCCATTCTCAGTAGTCCTGTTAGGCCTCCCTTCAGTTCCATGTTTTCTGTCTCTAGGCACAAAGAAGTACCACTCTCTCTCCCCAATTTTTGCCAGTCCTACATTGCAGCATTCTATGTATGTCAGCTTGAGCTTAATCATACTAAAAAACATGAAATGGAATCAAAACAAGCTAAGCTAAGTATGTGTATGTGTACCAGGCAAATCCCACGGATCATGACGGTAGATGTTGACACATCCTATAACGTCTAAATGGAACATTGTTCCATAAACCATGTTCCTGAGGTAAAAGTCGAGGAGCTCCTCTTCTGTAGGATGGAAACGAAAACCTGGAAGATCAAGTTCTGAGGTTGGTTCATCCATCTTATTGGCAAGTTAGCCAATGCTGGTTACTTGGTAGTGGCTATGGGAACTATATCAGCTGAATCTTTCTGATGTTTGTGTTCTGGTGTAACAACTATAACTGTTTGGAAGTGGTTGAATGCAGAATACACTGAAGCAAGGGTGTGCATATATAATAAAAAGTGCAAGTAGGAGGGTTAGTTTCGGATAAAACCTTGACAAAAGTTGGCTGACAGACAAATCATCTTAAAGGAAAGACTTGGTCATGACCCAAAAAGTCTTAGAAATTGGAACTTTGTGGGTATGATTAAGATCGTCTCAAATGGTGCTGGCACCCACACGGTTTATCAGAGTCACCAGAGACTTTAACTCATAGCCAGAGTTGGACGTTGACAGGTCTTGTGCTGTCATGTTGCTTGACCTCTTTTTCTTATTGATTCTGGTATGTTACATGGAAAATTGCAAGGCAGTAGAGGGTTCCAACCACATAATTTGATTTTTTTCTGAAGCTAAGAACATGTATTGCACTACAGCCTCTAAAATTCAACATAGTATGTGAGCATTTGGTCTTTTGCCTCGTCAATCTGGAAACCCTTTGTATTGAATTGGTCATCTCAAATGGTTTTGCTTCCTTTTAGCTTGGAAGTTCAAACATTCGATGAACTGTGCCGGGTTCCTGGTATGAAGAACTCAACTTCCTTCAATTACCAAGACCAGTTCTTTCCTATTCTAGCTTCTGTGGAATAAATTTTTATTTTAGGAACACAGTAAAATAATGTCTTTCAATCAGCAAGAAATATTCTCATTTGTTTATAATATCTAGTTCACTTTATTACAGCCCTTCTTCAAAACCATAGATGTCTGAAACCTGTCCCAATAACACTGTAATCCTATGTTTTATATCTGGTTCAGAGATGCACCTTGTTTCATACTTCCTGTTCCATCATGTTCCTCTCTTCCCAAAAGTTTATAACTTCTTCACCTAAAGATCAGAACTTGGATCCTGTCATAGTTCTAACGTTCACATCCAAGCTAAGGTAGTTAAAAAAAAAAAAGAGTAACAGAGTTCAGGGATTAAAATTTGAGGCCGTAGCTTCTATGCACGTTCAAGGATTATATGAATATGCTTACCCCACAACCACAAATGTTCATATGAAACGAAAATCAAAGTAAGCAAATTATCGGTTGGCGTCAAGTTGAAATCAAAAGTTTGATCAAGTAACAAAAAGTTTTAAGCTTTAATTTCAGGTTCAACCACCATGAAACTGAACTGAAGATTGATATCGACAGCCACGACAGTTCTTACAAGAATCAGGTTTTCCATCAATTAGTGGGCCAGAATTTCTTTAAATTCCACAGATGCAAAAACAAAAAAAGAGAGAATCTATGATTTTTTCCAAATTGCCAATTCAACCCAACGCTGCATTGTCCTAACTTGCATCCTTTTTCCTTACATGTGACTATTATCTAGGACTTAGCAAACAATTTTCATGGCTCTTGATGCACTTTTTGACTTGTAAGTCTTCTCCAAAGACGACCCCAGAAAGTCTCCATCTTAATTAAACGATAAGCTTTGCTACTCCAGTACTATGTTAATATCGAATTTGCTTTGCTGCTAATAATATGCTTAATTACTATACTACAGTCCAATCCATGGCTAGTTGAATCTCATGAGAGCTGGTTCGTTTAAGTATCAACATCAAGCAAGCAAAAGAAAGTGGGGAATCAATATAACGGAGTATCAATAGCTTTTGCTGTAATCTCCTTCATACTTGATTGATAGCCACAGCTTCTCCGTGCATTTTCCTGGAAAATGCAAAGTTTGTTAAACACCAATGAGACTCTCTGGTGTTGGTGTTGGTGTTGGTGACAGGGAGCTCACTTTTATAAGATCTTCATTGAGGAACATATTTGTGAGCTTTGAAATCACACTCTAACCTAAAATCTTAAAACGTTCAATTTATAGGTCCTTTCTACTTATATGTCCTTTACTAATTCTATCTCTTTTTAATATAAGATTCACAATTACATTTGAAATCTCAATAATCTTCGAACTATTGGCTCAAATATTACTTACTAGTGTCATAGAGCTCACTTTCATGGGAGATCTTTATTACGGACATAGAGAGAAAATATACCCATAAAATTTGACACCACACTTCAACCCAAAATCTTATAAATTCTTTCCACTTATATACCCTTTACTAGTTCCATCTCAAATCCCAACATCTGGTAATCAATATTAAGAAGCATATTCTGTTTAGAACACCAAAACCAAATCATTTACACAGTCTCTGTGAAGCTTAGTTAAGTTCTAAAATAGACAAATTAAGCAAAAGCCCCATTTAATTCCAGGGCAAGTAATAGGGATCGATGGTGATAGAAAACTACGGTTGAGGCACAAATTGTTTATAGGGATACTACAGTTAGCCACTGCTAGAAGAAAAGGGGTCCCAAGATAAAAACTAGACCACTTGCTTCCTGTCATTTTCTTCCTCATATAACTTGTTTCTGAAAGTGTATAACACAAACACAAGCGGGCGCGCCCACTCACGACACTAATGGCCCTTTGTGTGTTGCCAGAATCACTTGCTATATAGAAACAAACAACGTATTTGACGGGTGCCTAGAACCTTGTTGATGTAGTGAAGACCAAAATATATCAGAATCAACTTGGGAGTAGAGTGCAAGAAATGTCAAAGAGGAACCTTAATGCCTGCTAGTTCCAACACACATATAAGAAAGGGATGGAACAAGGAAAATCCAAGTTGGGCCTGACCTTTGTGTATAATCCTACTAGGACTAGATGGGGAGGAAGAGGGACACTGTGTTCCACCAATACAGGACTAGTAAATAAACTCAAACCAAGAGAGTATGAATCATGGGCCTTTTGCATTATTAAAAACTTTTTATGTTCCTCCTCAAAACCCAACAATGTCAAGCAATATGAAAGCAAGCACAAGTATTAAGGGAGCATTCAGTCCAGTTCACATAAAAGAATGATAATAAAAATAAAAATAAATATAATAAAGAATGAAATAAATATAATTATTATAGTCATGATAGTTTATTAAGATAAATGAATGATTAATATTACTATTGACATGTTAAGCAATATAAAAGCAAGCGCTGGTATTAAGAGGGCGGTTAGTTCACGTAAGGGAATGAAATAGAAATGAGAACGAATAAAGTGAAGAATATAAATGGATATAATTATTATAATTATGATAGTTGGTTAAAAAAAAGAATGATTAACATTATTATTGATAATGGTTGGTTTGTTAAAAATATTAATAAATAAATTTTTTATATTTTAATTAATTATACTGTACTTAACTAATTAATAATATTTTAATCGATTAATTATATTCTAATTAATATTATTTTAAATAATTATATTTCAAATATATTTTAATTAATTACAGTTTAAATATATTTAATTAAAAATTAAAAAATTAGTATTTGCGGTAATCAAAAATATTCCTCTCATGTGTGGGAGGTATAGACTTAAATCTGAGGTATAAAAAAATTATTTAATCAACTATAATAAATAACCAACTATCCGTTCACCTTTGATTTATTCCTATATCTCTTAACTAAGCATCGTAACCAAGCATTGTGATAACTTCGTTAAGAAGTCCGGTGTACGGGTGTAGAAACAAAAGGAGACGGGTTAGAGCACCCTCTTCTACTTTAGGTGTTCTAACTTAATTTTGCTTAATTATATTTTTATATTTATGTGAATTTTATATAAATACGTGAATAAGATTTAATATAATAGAATTAGAACTTATTTATTACTGTAAGAACCTAATAAAAAAGGCAGACCATAGTGGAGAAGGTAGCTGTTGTTATTGTCATGCTAACAGTGATGGGGTTGGCAAATGCCTCAATGGAATGTCTACCACTACTGCAAGTTATAATGATTACACCACCCCACACCAGCAGCAGTCCTCATTCAATCTTCAACAGTGGTCGTGCCTGAGACTGATAGAAACAGGATAGGACTCATCATTTTTTTCCTTTCCGATGCTTGAACTCTTTATGCAGCATCAAACTTAGTCAGCCAAAATGGTTGTTCCAAACTGTGTTCACTTCCAACAATATGTTTGGAGATTTTTTCTTTTTTTTTCTTCTTTCCTGTTTCAACCTTTCAACATCTGCAGTCCTAGTTCCATATCAGGTCATTTCATGTTTTCTTCTATTACATTTCTTCCTACCTTAAAATTTATAACCATGTTATGTTCTGTTTCTAATTCTATCCAACCTGTGTTCTTAATTAGAAAGAAAATGGTCCCCACACCAGCAATAGTTTGAATATGACAAGCTCTAAAGGGCGGCAGTGTTACTGTATCATCAATGCCTACACTAAAGAAAATGGACCAACACATAGGCTAAATGACTGGCACGCATTGCACACAACCAAGCTGATCCCCGTCTACACTCAGTACCCAAAAACCTGGACTTTTCTGATACTTCTTTTGGTAAACTTGCGAAGCTCTTTACCTGGTTTTCTTGACCTGATATAGGAAGTGGTTATGCAGAAACACTGTCAATCCACCTGGGTCATGAGATGTGCAAAGTTTTGCCATTGCAACCATTTAAAGTTTGAGGAATTTTGATTACCATATTCCCTGGTTGTTTCGTAGGTTTGCTTAGTTACAAGCTTTACAAAAGTTAACAGTACAAACAAAAGCCGTCCCTGCAAATGAGCAGGACCAACAAGCGTGAAGGCAATGACCACTCACTCACTCACTAACCAACACCAACCAAGCATCAAGCAAGTTGGTGAAACTAAAAGATGTCTCGTCTTCCTTCAGTAACAGTCTTCATCATCAACTCGAACCCACCATTTAAGAGGGTCGAAACAGAGGATTTCATGTCCTCAAGTATATATCAGACATCACAGCAGTACCTTAAAACAAAAGATAAGGCATGCATGTGGTCTAGAGAGGATTGATACAGAGAGTAAAGCTGCTAATACTTTTGGATTTTACTTCTTGTTCTTTCCATGAAACATTTTTGTACATAACCCAGCTACAAAATACAAGCTTGGCACCTCCAAGTTCAATTGTTTTTCTTTCTTTCTATCTTTTCTATAATGCCAGCCACGTACAAAAAGAAAAGAAACCATTTTGTCAAGTTTCCATTTAATGACTATGTCGCGTAAACCTGACCATACCTTTAGGGAATGGTCGGGATACGACCAAAAAGATAACCATAAAAGCTAAGAGGAGGATTATAAAACTTTTCTTCTCTAACTATTTACTTTATCCTTCTTTGCAAATGTCACTCTTTTATAGAGCCACCTCGGTCTGCAAAGTGGTGGCGTTGAACCCCACCTGTAATTGCTGCGGTGGTTGCTGCTGCTGCTCAACGTCCCACCTTGCCTTAGCAATGACTCCATGCACAGGCACGTAATCCTACTCAAAACAAAAAGTTATCATCATTTGCAAGCAAACACCAACTTGGCAGACTAAGAAAGATTCTATCTTCAAACACCTTATTATCTTTCCATTTATGAACCACAAAAATATTAGGTAAGGCGACCCCCAGATATGTGTTTGAAAGTAAAGAAAGCAAAAGCCATAAACACACCTCAAGTTTTTGGACAAGTTCTTTTGCATTTGGTGCAGAGACAAAAATATTGCGCTGGGATGGTTTAATGAAACCATCATCTACAGCTTTATCAATGAAGGTAAGAAGGGAGTTATAATATCCATCAACATTAAGCAAACCCACCTGCATTGTTTCAGAAAACATTGTTTTGAGACCAAAGTAGAAGAATATCATATTGTTGTCTTACGTTTTTTTAAGGATGCTTACAGGTTTATCATGAATACCAAGTTGAGCCCAAGTGATGACTTCCAGCACCTCTTCTAAAGTTCCATAACCGCCTGAAACCAATGTAGAGACCAAATGAAATCGTCATCCATTTACAAGGAAACAGAACAGGTAAAGGTCTGATCTTGGATCTTCTATTCGATGAAAGAAACATATGGGACCTGGTAAAGCTATGAAACAGTCCGAATGACGAGCCATCTCTGCCTTTCTTTGGTGCATATCAGCTACTGGCCTTACCTCTCCAACCGTCTCACCAGTTATCTGTGGCTCATACACATTAACACATTCTTATAAGCACGCATATTGTAGACAGAATGAAGCTACCAAAAGGTTTAACTTCATTCAAACGAAAAATAAAAAGTGCCCACAATAAGAACAGCAAAATAAAAAAAAAATTAATATGAAATTTGAGCACCTCTTTGTTCATCAGAGTCCTGGGGATGATCCTGTAAACAAGAGCAGCCCACGTAGTTTTAGCAATAGTAAACTAGCAATACTTCGAAAGTTGAAACAACATTCTTAAAAACTTAAAATAATAGGACAAAGTAGTAGTTTATTAATGGCATTACCCAAGAACATTGCCTCCTCCATGATGCACAGCTTGCGAGACCAAACCCATCAACCCAATACTTCCCCCTCCATAAACAAGATCCAGTCTTCTCGCCACCTTTAACCATATAAAACACCAAAACCTTTGAAACATGATATATGAAGATGAGATAACGAAGGAGAAGTTTGAAAGTTGAAAGCTTTAGTTACCAGCTCTTGAGCTAGTTCAATGGCAGCATCTCTGTAACAATCCCTCTTTCCAGTACTGCTGCCACAGAACACACAAACCCTCTTGAATCTTGATCTTACCACCTTACTCTCCATATCCATTTTCCTGTGGAACTTGCTCTCTGCCCACTCTTGGAACAGAATGTCAACACTTTTACAGCGCAGCGCCAGAAGGATAAGCAGTTTTGTGGAAAGTTATGGAACACCTGCTATATATATAGACTCCACAAACAATGTATTTGAAAAGACAAATCAGATTACAGAACATAACAACAACAAAAAGGACAATACTTTTAATCAAAAGAAAGGGCGACACTTTTAAAAGGGTCAAAATATATTGGAAAATAAAAATATGGAACGAAAAATAAAATAACTTTTTATTTCTAGGAGTCCAGGACTTGAAAATGGGAGCAAGAGCTTTCCGTACAGCAACCCTTGCTTTACACGTGGCTGCTATGATGCATGCTTTATGAAATATTCATCTTCTCCAATGTAACATATTCATTATCCAATCTCTTTCTTCTGTGTGCCAATTTAATGCAAGCAATCATAGCATTTGTAGCTGAAGCACGTGCAGGTCTTCTCCTGCATCAAATCAAAAGATTACTCCCGGCATTGGGCTTTGAAGTGCTACACACAAGCGGGTTTAGAGAGAAAGCGAACTTCAGGATTATGAGGAGTAGGTTATATATAGGTCCTGGTAGCTCTGTTATGTTTTTAATCATGCACCAATGGTTCTTTTTCATTTGATCACTAAAACTAACCTAAAACAGCTAATTTTCACTGCCAGTGCCCTCTTTGTCCACGCACCAAAGCAATGTCCTTGCACAAGCAAAGCTCTTTCATCAAACAGCAGCTGGACAACAGGGAAAAACTGAGAACCCAAAACAGATTTCTTCTTATAAAGACCTTCCACATATGTTAATTCAGACAACTGCATAGGCAGATTTTAGAACATGAAACGTACAAAGTTTCTGATTGTTTTCTCGATGCAAACTTGAGGCAGATCAGATGAAAACAACTGTTGCAAGTCAAATGGGAGAATTGAGCCAACCAGACCATACCATTTTCACAAAACTGGCAATCAGAAACTTCTGTCATTTCTTGACAAGATCTTTCCCTGCGTTTAGTTTAGTTATCCCAAGTAAAATCCACCCAACCCAACAAAGGGCTACCGAGCCAGAGGAATAACAAAGTCAGCATCAATGGTGGCGCGTGAAAAGAAAGCTCAAGGGCCTTTTCGGTAGGTTTCGGTAGCTTATCCGAAAAGTTTTTAGAATCATCAAGAAAACGTCAATCATTACTGGTTGTCTTTTCACTCCAAAATCTCTCACGCGCCGAGTCTCCAAGTCAAAAACCAAGCAATTACCAAAACCCAATTGCCAAAATCCAAACTTTTTTGCTTTTCTCAGAAGCATGGAGGAGCAGAGGCAGAGCAGGAGCAGCCATTGTTAAGAAATATTGGCACGGATACGTATACGTAGGGTAGAAGTAGAAGCCACAAGAAGAGAATTTTTGGTGACTTCAAAAAGTTTTCCTTACCAAATCAAATGAGTAGCTGTCCCTACATAGGGCTAGGGAGGGATTTGAGGGACAGAGAAGGTTTATGATGGATTCTGGTTGGGCCTATTCGTGTTGAAAGTTGTGCAGAGAGACTCACTCATATGCCTCTTCTTACGGCACGTTCCTAATTAATGCTTTTCCATTCCAGCCGTCTGCGTGTCAACATCTGGTTACAGTCCAAAGTGATGATGACCATCATCGTCCATAACCTTCCAGCTGCAAAATTTTATCATCTTAACAATTAACATATTTAAGACCCACCATTCATGCTATTATTAATGCATGTTGATGCGAATGAATTGTTCTGACTCTCCCAAAATATAGGTTTTTGATATAAAGTCTAAAACTTAGAAAGTCCTAGGCTTTATGAGAAAGTGTGAACGGAGATTAGCCATTACCATCACAAGTTAGGGAGAGAAAGGGCGAGACAAGGACAAGCAAAAAGCAGAAACAAATGTTGTGCGAAGAACGGCCTAATGATTATCAAGCGCCGTCCATATCTGCTAGGGGACTCCATTAATGGAGGAAATAGGTGCTATCATGAGCTAATCTCTGCAACAAAAAATGGAATCAGTTACTTTACACTTTCCTAGTTAAGCAAATTCAAGTGTTCTTTTACCTTTACTTGCACGCATGCAATTTATGGAATTATAGGGGTTTCAGATGTTCATCCCAACGAACTGAGCCTTCAGGTTTTGCCAATTATATGAAAATTGTCAGGTTTTTGGTGTGGCTTCCAAGAGTTACCTACACGCCATTTTATGCAAGGATGGCATTTATACTCTGAACTCAAACTATGTTATGTTCCAAGTTAGAAAAATCAACTTAATCGGTCATATACAAAAGTTTAAACTGTTACGGTAAAATATTCGCTTAGCATGATATCAAAGTTTTTATAATTAAATGATCTTGAGTTCAAATCTTATTACACACTTATTTATTATCAAATTAATTCAGTATAAAATAGAGTAAGCCTGCGTAAGTTTCAAATCCAAAGAGCTTTCATTTGAAAGAATATGTTGACGAATTTATAAAACTAATTAAGTTGACCTTACACAAAAGTTTAAGTTATTATAATGAAATGTTCGCTTAACAATTAGAATTTACAGTAGATTCGTTTTTTTCTAATTTTTCAAACTTTAGATTAAAATCAAACTCAAGTTTTATAACCTAAAGTTTTCAATCATAATCTTGTTTTTGAATAAATTATCAAACTTATACCTAATTTTAATCAACTTTCAAACTGTCCAAATTTAATTGAGTTCGAGATTAGACTACAAATTTTAAGCTCGTTTTTACTTTAGGATGAGCTCAAGTTTGATCTAATATCGGACTAATGAATTTAATTTATCTAAATGTCATGTTGGGTTTGGAGCTGGATAAATTAAACTATTGTATGTAGTCATTATTTATTTATTCCTTCTTTTTGGAAGATGGTTTGTCTTCAACTTTAATTCCACCAAGAAAGCATATAAGAAATTGTAAAGTATTGTTTTAAAATGGATGTAAAGTTAGTAAATCATTTGTCTAATGATTAACATAGTAATGTTGTAACTTGTTGGGATAATTATTGGTGAAGCTTTGATTAGTAATATTTAAATTTTGTAAATTGAAATGTGAATTTTGATTGAGCATATTGAAATGAAAATGCAAGTCCAGTCTTAGGTCTTGTCTGGTCGAGGAGTTAGTAATGGAACGGAATGGAATGTAACACACTTTCATTGTTTGGCTGAAGGTTTTATAATGGAATGTAACGGAATGGAATAGAAGTGGAGGGTTTCATATTACGGTTCATTCCATCTTAAACAATGAAAATAAGAAACTTCCGATTTAGAGAATTTAGAATCAAACGTAAACAAATAAATACATACTACCTAATATATCCTTAATAATTTTTCTTAATACTAATTATTTCTTCTAATTCTTACCCCTTTTTCCTCAAACACATTTATTACGGTTCACAAGCTTATCACTCTCAAAAATATTTTTTATATTATTAATAAAAATTGTATATAATTAATAAAATAAAAATTAATGAAATTTTTATTAATGAAAATAGAAAATATATAAAAAATTATTCTTAATTGTTTGTATATTTGTTTATATAAATATAAATAAAAATAAATAATTTTTAAATATAAATCACATATAATAGAATAAATTTTATTAAATAATTAATAATAATGTTTTTACATAATAAATAATAAAATAATAAAACTTGTATTAAAATTTTATTATTTTTAAATGGAAAATATATAAAAAAACGTCACAACTGTTACTTTTTAGCTGGACATGATTTTTGTTTTAAAATCATAGCGTTAAATCTCTTGCAACAACCATTTTAATATCAGGGACATAATAGTTATTTATTATATATTACATTCCATTCTATCCATCTTCCAAACAAGGGTTAACTACATTACATTGTGAACCTTCCATTCCTCCCAAACAACTTTTCACTATGTTCTATTCCATTACATTATATATCGTTCCGTTCCGTTCCATTTCGTTCTATTACATTCCATTAATTAACCTCCAACCAAACATGCCTTTTAGTAAAGGTAAGAAGGACACCTGTCAAAGGCTCAATCTTGACATGCCTTTATTTTGCTTCATTTTGTTCTTTATAAGGAGCTACTATTGTCACTCATAGAAAACAAAAAGAAAAAAAATAGGGTCTTTTTTTTACTTTATGTAGGGTCTATAAAACATTAGGAATGACCTTATTAAATTAATATTATTTTAATAAATTAATTTGAATAAATATAGTCTTAAATTCAATAAATATTTAATACGTTGACTTTGGTCAAATTGGTTATAATTTATCATCCTTACTACTAACTTTACTTAATTTCTTACATGTAAGAGAAAAGGAATTAATACCTTTTCAATGTTTTAGGTTGTCCCAATTGGGCCTAAACTTAATACTTTCAGCATCCTCCTACCTGACCAGAAGTAGCCCTGTTCTTGTAAAAGGCTTGAACCCAAGTTCTACAAGTCTAGTGTTTGTATATCATATCCATGGTCCAACCCTGTCTGTCTTCACTATTTCCATAAACATAAACCTAATTGGAACATTGTTTTGTTTTCTTTTCACATAGTTGGCACTTTGGAACAAGGAAAACACAAGAAACAAAAATGCTAAAAAAGGTCATCGATCAAATTCTCTATTAATCTCTTGAAGTTGGAACTCTGAAACAGAACTTGCTTCTTTATGTCCTTAACATCTTCAATCTTACTAAGTTATTGTCAAAGAATCAAATGAAACCTTATGTTTGTTGTATCTAATCATCCACACTAGCATTGGAAAGATCACTTTATTCACTCATTTCCATCTCCCTTCATCACATGGAGAACAACCCTCTTGTGCAATATCAGTGATTTGGATTCCTGAGTCATAAACCATTCCAGGTTTCCAATCTTCAGGAAGAACAGTCTTTGCCCATATCCACTTCCCATCATATCCTGCCGTAACCACAAACCTGAATTGCAGTGCTCCTCCTGGAACTCTACTTGTGTCCCACACAGCCCCATAATTCTTGCTCATGAAACCCCAATTTGAAGAACCAACCTGCAAAATTTTTAGCATTTCACACAACAGATCAGCACATCTTAAGAAGATTGTTTCATTAAAAATTCAGACTTGGAGGTCTTCTGTTTTTGCATGCCAACCTGAGCCACATCGATTCCTACTATCTCTGTCTGCCCACCTTGATACAACACTTTAATGGCTAAGTAATTTGGTTTCTTACTTGATTCTTCTACTCTCACTGCCAAGTTCTTGCCGTACTGACAAGGTACCCTGTGGTTCACGCAAAAACATTGGAAACACAAATTAGAACAAGACGGTGAATTTATGATTCTTTTATGTAAGATGACCGTTATGGTAATTTAATGTTTACCCACCAAACATGATCAGAAGGTTCTTTTACTTAAATAAAGATTGTTACTTTATCAATTATTATAAGAAGTAAAGAACAGAACTTGGAAAAAAGTTCTGACCTTTTATATTCTACGTCTGCAATTCCAAGTTTCAATACGTCCTGACCTCTACCTTCCTTTGCCATGGCCATGAAGGCTCTGCTACTAAGCACGAAGCCTGTCTGATTATTCTTATTAAGGTCGGTCACAATCACAGTAGTCCCTTTGTTGCTACAGAGATCACTGTTCTTGCATCGTATCTGCAAAAACCTTTAACCAATAAAGATTGGAACTGATAAGAAACAATTTGTTATATGTGCATCAGAAAAGGAAACCAAACCTGAAAACAAGCTCCACAACCAGCTCCATCTTTGTACAAGGACGGACTAGCAGCAGCAAGGTATCCATTGTTGAATCCTATTGCCAAGGAACCATACCCACATGCTCCAGCTGCAACAAATTCACAAAACAACAATTACCAACCAACAATCTCCTGAAAACACTTTCTGGGTCACTGCCAAAATCGTGTCTTGTAACAGAAATCATGTTCATGTCGATCAGGAAACAGGCCAAAGAAGAAAAAAAAAAGAAAAGGAAATGAACACTTACAAGAAAGTGCAGAGGCTTTGGAGAAAAATGCAACCTTTGATTGGTGTACACAACGATCACAAGCAGTTGCCGATGAGAAGAGGATGAAAAGAAAGCAAAGAAGAGGAACCATTGTCCTGGAAAAGAAAATCAGAGAAAGCAGTACAGAATGTGAAGTCCAGTGGAACCAAAATGTTAAGAACGAGATGAGAATTGAGAAAACCAAGTGAAGAAGAATGTATATATAGACATGGTGGACATTGTTGAAATAAAAACAATAAAAAATACATAATTTACAAAAAAATTACGTATATTTTTTATTTATTTAATACACATCCGAAAACTAGAAGCCGAGTAAATTAAACAAACAAGATTAGAATCTACCAACCCCACCACCGACTCTTTGTCTACCGAGTTACAGCTGTGAAGTGAAAAGTGAGCGAGGACACTTTTGGGCTATGAATTGAGAACAGCGTTTCCATGTCTGTCAATGGTGATTATGCTGAGTCCATTGCTGTTAGGGAAAAGGCACAAACTTCAATTATCCATTTCTTGGGAAGTTTCTTTCCTGTTTCCTCGATGCTTCTTCAGCTACAATTTCTAACTTCCACGGTCAACTTTCTCCATATTTTCGGTTCCAAGTTTCAGATCTTAAAGAGTAAAATTACACAAGTCGATCCTGTAAATCTAAAGATGGAATCTTTACATAAATCTTAACAAAAATGTGTGCTTTGATTGCTTAATCATCCTTCTGATCAGAAATCAATGATACATTAAAGGGGTTTAGGTGGTGATGAATTAGACAACAAGACATCTTAACAAACAACTTTGACGTTAAGCCACTCTTTGTTTATGAGAATTGGTCCCCATAATGAAAGAAAACAAAAGATGGAAGTTTGGTGAAGAAGATGATTGCTTGTAAATGAGTGCGCAGATAAGCACAAAACCAATGCCACTTGTTAATCAAGAATCTTGCGAATTTTCAACAGCTATGCATGAGTTTGGGAAGATTGGTTATACGGGTAAGTTTGGAGTAAACGATAAAATAATTTCTCTACAAACAGTCTCTACCAGATAAGTTGACTTCTTTTTAATAACTCGTTTAACTTAAATTACTATTTAACTAATTCAATTTAAATAATATTTATAAAATTTTATGTGTCCTGCACACCGTCTATGACACTTTGCTTTTCCCACTTAGAGAACCAAAACAGGGCTTTTTTGGACCACATGATACTGCACTTATCTCCTTACCTAGCTTCAAAGGTTGTAGTTTTCAAGTGCAGGTGCATTAGCTGTTTGGCATTATCACTTACGTCAACGGGACTCCTATTGTACTCCCACTATCCCCTGAGACATCATCAATGCAATGTTACTGGAACCAGCTGCCACTAAATGTTGGATTTACCAATTGGCTTCATGTGTCTTAAGCCGATCCAAAATGCGTAATTTTGTTATGACACCACTAATGGCTGATCCAAAACAGCAGATAGCGTCACAAACGTCATATACAGCTTCTTTGGAGTCCAGATGAAGTTTTTTTACACATTTGTCATGACCTTAGCTTTATAGAACTATATGATGTATTGATTAGTTCCTGATAAATGTACGAATTGAACCTGAAATGATTCCGCACAGCTCATCAATCCGCACAGCTCATCAATCTTTGCTCAGACACAGTTAATAATACTACAAGTACTTCCTGCAGATAAATGCATAACCACATACTTATACTGAGATATCCACAGTACAATGAATTAACCGATGCTCCATCCATCCTACAGGGATCCAATTGTGAAGTTGCACTTTTCATCGACTTTTTCACGCAATACAGTTGTGTGTTTTCAACCTGTTGTTACTTGAATGGTTGTGTCTTGGATCATCCCAAGGAAATTCCAATATAAAACTTACCTTCTGCATGTGAACGTTACAGTTTCTAACTTCTTCCTCACCATAAGAATCAAGTAAAGGATCTACTTCCATGGATTTTCCGGTTGTTGCTTGTATCCCTATATGTATGAACTTTGTGTGCTGCATCCAATCAAATTCTTTTTTGCAGTCTTCAGAACCGACATGTGCTGTATGTGACTTACATTGTAGTGATGAGAATTAAGGAACCATTCAGCTTGCCTTCTCAGTTAATATAGAGACAAGATCAGTTCGAGCTTTTTCCAATGCTTTCGGTAAATCCTCAGGCTTTCTCCCACCTGCCTGAGCAAAATTAGGCCTGCCACCACCTCCTCCACCACACGCCTTTGCTATGGGACCTATAAACTTTCCTGCCTGAATGCCAAGATCAACAACCCCAGGAGTGAATGCAGCAACTAAACTCACCTTCCCTTCATCAGGACAGGAGCCCAAAACTATAGCTGCCGGATCTTGTAGAACATCAATGAGATATTCAGCGGCACTCTTAAGTGAATCAGCATCTACATCATCCATGCACTCAACCAAAACCCTGAAGTCACGATATTTGCAAGCCATTAAAATGATTCATGACATCATTTGTTTCATTATGGTGCACAAGAATTTCACATTTTTCTGTAGCTATGTACATATCGAGCCCATGATAGAATTCCAAGGCCTCAATATGCCCCTTTCTTGTATAGCATATATCTGTTTATATTGCCTCTAGGTAATGGCTCATGATACTTATAGAAAGTAGTTTAAACTGAGTGTTAGTAAAGGAAATATGCCCAATTGAACTTTTTACATGAAGAGCCATTGGAGACAACAACAAAGCATTAGAGATCTTTAAGAGTTAACTCATGTAATCAGCAGGATGACCGTACTTCTACTCCAGGTTTTACTTACCTAACTGTTGTGGAAGTGCCCACTGAGAATGCATTGCTAGCAATAACTGATGCTTTATAGACTGCTCCCTTCGCACGCAAAGCAGAAACTTCTGTTCTTGCTGTGCGCAACTCCTCTAACAGGTTTTCCACTCTGGTTGTCACCTCTTCTGCTTTCACCTTCAAAATGAAGTAAATAGATCTTCAGTTTGGAAAATGCTTAGCTAAAGTTTTCTTATATTGATAAGACATTCCTTCAGCCTCAAGTACAGTGGAACAGAAGTAAACAGTTGGAGCAATTCAACTTTCGAGTATGGTGTAAGCAATTCAAGGTTAAGTATGGTATATGCTATCCCACATGCATCAACTCGATGGCTATACGACAACTATTTATGCATGTTACAGAAAAATAGGTGCTAAATGCAAACTATTGATTACTACACCACATATACTTCCCCTTTCAAAAGAGTACAATTTGAGTTTTCAATAAGTGACATAATGAAAAAAGACAAAAAAGATAACATACTTTAAGGATGGAGCATAAACGTTTCATCTGGGAATCTCTGGAATTGATATATTCAATGAACGCTTCACCAGCCACAGCTTCAATACGCCTGATTCCAGACGCAATACCCTGTTCTGAAATGATTTTGAAGGCACGTATTTCAGCTGTATTGCTGACATGGGTTCCGCCACAAAGCTCCATGGAGACACCTGGGACTTCTACAACACGTACCTAACTTGCATAAAAATCTTTTAGATGTTTCATCTTGTCCACCAAAGATCATAGAATCAAGTTTTTCTGCTGAATCTTATCATGGATGCAGGAGATGTATTTGTAAAGTTGAACTAGAAGGCCAGCACCTTTAAAAAATTAACTTAGCAACATCATTATTATGTCAAACAGTAAACCATATACTGTACAATGGTCTAATAGTGTGATGAAGAATCATTACTATCTTAACTGTTACCTGTGATAGTATCTTTAGTCTCTTTGTTATTCTCTGTAGTAATCTCTTTGTTTAACATTAAATTTTAATCAATATTGTGTACTAGTCAATTACTTAACAGAATCAATATTGACCAGTACCGGTACAGTACCGTACCAGAACCCAATCCGGTACCAAGTCCGGTACGGTATTCGTAACATTGATATAGTTATGTTAAAGTTCCTCGTCTAGCTTAGAATTAATAGCTACTAGAAGAACAAAATAAATTTGATTCTTCTTTAAAGAACTAATTGGGCAAACTCTATATAATATGTATTTGACTTTATTAAAGAGAAAGAGGAGTAACTTTTTTTCAGAAATTATGAGTTTCAGCCTTGGAAAGTGTGATCTTTTGTTGCTAAGAGTGATTCCTAATAAGTGATTTCTAAGAACCTATTAGCATAATACTAATAGTTTTGCATATTGCATAACTTACAAGTGAGTGATTCTTAGTTCTTGTTGCAAAATTCAGGAGTAACTTATAGACCTATCATTTTGTTTTTATTTGTTAAAAGTCTAGTAGCTCTAATTCATTAACCTTCATAATGCATAAAAGTGCTCAGCAGAGGTTGAAAGACTAATATCCATTAGGATACACTTATTTGACCTTGTTCATGGTAGAAACTTGTACCTGCTCTCCGTATTTTTCTCCAAACATTGCAATAGCCCCAGCTTCTTTTGCATCTCTAAGCGGCACAACCTTCGTTTGGAGAACTGCTGCATCCTCGATCCATCCATTTATCAATCGTTCAATTTCTTCTAGCTCAGTGTCAAGGAGTGGTCTATGGAAATTAAAATCAAATCTGAGGCGATCGAAAGCAACAAGTGAACCAGCTTGCGATGTTTCCTTGCCAATAACTTTTTTCAGTGCTGATTGTAACAAATGGGTTGCAGTATGATGAACCTGCAGGACATCGACGGCTTACGATAGACAAAGTAGAATGTTTTTGAATATAAATGCTGCAAGAAGGCTTTGCTTCAAAAGTACTAACAGAAATACTATTTCTAGTTGTTTGGAGATATATAAATTATCTCATGCAGTATATAAACTTTTGCCATGTAAACTTTTGCCATAAAATTATTTACTGAAAAGAAAAACTAATGTGCAGATGAACCGGGACCTTAGCTCGCTGCCTCGATTTTGCATCTACTTCAGCATTCACTTCTTTGCCAACCTCTAGAACTCCCTCTCTGATAGTCCCCTTGTGAACAAATATATTAGTGGGAGATTTTTGAACATCTTTGATCTCTACCACAGCTTTCTCTCTGTTCTCATCATCAGTAACATACAGAAAGCCATGATCTGCGATTTGTCCACCAGATTCAGCATAAAATGGTGTCTTGTTCAGCAAAACTTCCACTTCATTTCCTTCAGATAACTGTATTACTGGTTTCCCATTAACCATGAGACTTTCAATTACAGCCCTTGCAGAGAGGGTGTCATATCCTAGAAATTCAGTGTCAGAGACATCTTCAACAAGATTCCCTCCATCTTCAACTCCAAGTCTAACAACATTGTGTGCAGCCTGTGATTGACGCCTTTGACCTTCCATTTCAATATCGAAACCATTCATATCTACTTCAACATTGCGTTCCTCAGCAATTTCTTTTGTTATCTCTACTGGAAATCCATATGTGTCATACAAAAGAAATGCATCTTTTCCTGATATGCATGGTATATTTCCAGTTTTATTAGCATTTGACACTGCATTTGCTATCATTTCTTCAAGCAACTTTTCTCCTCTCTCTAGTGTCTGAACAAAACGAAGTTCTTCCCTTTGCAACTCCCCAAGAATTCGAGTAGCTCTAGCCTTTACATCTGAATCAATATGGGTACTTAACTCTATCACCTTTTCAGCAATTGCAGGCAGAAATGCTCCTTCAAGATTGCCCTTACCATCCCCCTTTATACCAAGCAACCGACCAGTACGCACAGCCCTTCTAATAAGCCGACGAACTACATAGCCTCTACCAATATTTGATGGAAGTACTCCATCTGATAAGAGATACACTACTGCTCGTAGATGATCCCCTATAATCTGCGTACATTACAAGACAAAAAAGTTACATGTGTCGTGAGGGTTCATAATATATTTCTGCCAATGGAGTCAGAATTAGCAATTGTACTTTTAGCTTCATTTTTGCTTGATCATCAGCATGAACATATGATACATTTGCCAATTCAGATGCCTTCTCTATAATGGGATAAATCAAGTCAGTCTCATAATTGTTTGGAACCTGCATTAGAAGTCACACAACGGATAAAACTTTAACTGATGAACCAAATGTTGCTACAAAATATGCTGCTGAAATAAAAATTACCACATAAAGGACATGTTATGTAGAGTATTTGAAGATTTTAACATGAAAAAAAAAATGAATTTCTTCACACTTATGAGCACCTTCTGAAGGATGCGAGCCAAGCGCTCCAGTCCAAGACCAGTATCAATATTCTTCTGTTTTAATGGTTCAAGTGATCCATCATCCATTTTGTTGTACTGCATGAATACTAGATTGTAGAACTCTATGAACCTACTATCATCTCCAAGATCCTGCCAATCAATCATCCAGAGAAGTAAAAGAAAGGAAGCATCAAAAACTTATGAGAACTTCTGCATAGTTAGAGTTCTCTACAATCCCTCTCCACCCCTTCTTAATTTTGGTAAAAAAGAAAAAAGTGTGACCAAAAGTTATAACAACAGGAAACATACTGCATCTGAATGTCCCCTTTCAGGATCGAAATCATAATAAAGCTCAGAGCACGGACCACAGGGACCAGTAACCCCACTGGTCCAAAAGTTGTCTTCTGCACCCATCCTCTTTATACGTTCAACAGGAACTCCCATCTGACGGATGCATCGTTGTACTGTTAATGAATTGAAAGCTAATTGTATCTCGGACGAGATTATAAAATAAGATAAGCATAAAGTTTGAAATGCATATTGTAGGTTCAAATGAGAGAAAACTAGGCTGCATGCTTCAAGAAAAGATAAAAACTTGTGGTTCAAATCATTAGCCACTAATAGATGACTGGAAGCAAAAGTTGGCTCATATAGAGAACTATAACAAAACTACTTGTTATAGGTTTAAGTTAAGAAAAGATGCAACTTCTGATGCACTTAGAGAGTAATATTACAATAAAAAAGAATGATGCTAACTACACTGAGAGAAACAAATGATGACCCTTATCTTTACCTCGTTATGCCATATTTCAAAAGTTTCATCATCATCTTCATATATACTCACCCACAATCTATCAATGGGCAGTCCAAATCTGCAGGATACAAAATTATTCTTCATTTTAAATGACATCACTTCAAAGTTTTTGAATAAATAACAGCAATGTTATAATCAAGCATACTCTTCTGTTGAAATCTCCCATGCCCATTTAATTGCTTCTTTCTTGAAGTAATCTCCAAAACTGAAGTTCCCAAGCATCTCAAAGAATGTCTGGTGCCGGGCTGTTCGGCCAACATTTTCCACATCATTAGTGCGGACGCACCTTTGTGCTGTTGCTGCCCGAGGAACTTCTCTAGGAACCTAAATAGAAGTGCCAGTCCCATAAATAGGCTCATACATCCTCATTTATGAAAAAGAAAAGTCAGATTAGAATTTTGTTGCAAATAGGAAAAGTTAGATGATTATGCAATCCAAGATTCAAGAGAATAGGAAAATGAAAATCATGTAATGAACCATGGTACACATACTTGAGTTAAGTTTGAAGAATTATCTGGGATTAAAAACTTGTTGCTTACCTTCCCAAGAAATATAGGCTTGAATTGAAGCATTCCTGCAATTGTCAGAAGAACAGTTGGATCATCTGGAGCCAGAGAAGAACTTGGAAGAACTTTGTGACCACGAGAAGCGTAGAAATTAAGGAATCGAAGGCGTAAGGAATCCCCACTTACTGGGTTTTCCTCAGTTTTATCCTCCATTTCCTCAACCACAGGCTGTGCTGACACTGAAAAGAAGCATGATAAACCCTATATCCACTGAAAGAGGAAGCTTAAGCACAACTTATAAGGCCTAATTCACATAATTAACTTAAGCAACCTGAAGTGCTTCTTATGCTGAATTGTGAACCAGGTGCTCCTTTTAATACACATTGGCCCCAGTAAAACGTACTTGATGCAAAAAGGCCAAAATTTCCTGTGATAAAACATCATCTACTATATGTTACCACAGAAAAGAAATAAAACGTAGACACATAACACACATAGAACAGGACACCGAAGACAGGCCTTCTAAGAAATTCAATACTCAATCCTAAAGAAAAAGAAAGAAACTTGAGCTCCAAATTACAGAAAAGTATGGAAATTCAACCATCATTTATCCATATATGTACAATTATTACTCATAAAGATATCTCTCTACCTCACTCTCTGCACTTTTCTTCCACAAACATGAAAAGGGCAAGATGGAAAGAGAAGCAAAAGAAAAATGTAAATGAGGAAACTTTACCAGGTGATTGGAGGAACTTGGCATATGGTTGAATTGAGAGTAGTGGTTTTGGAATTGGGAAAAGAGATTTTCCTCCATGGACGCTGTGTAGTGGCAGTTTCAGGATTCCCATGGCAGAACTTTGTCCTTCTCTTACACTTCCACACTAAAAAGCTATAATCTTTTAACTTCAAATGAAGTTTTTCAGAACTTTGTCTCCAATCTTTGAAGAGATAAACCTTTCGAACGTGTCCACATACTAACTCATCATCAGACTCCTTTCAATTGCCATTTTCCTGCTTCTTTTATAGGTGAAGTTTGTTCTGTTGCTCATTTTTTGTGGCCAGTTTTGTTCAGTGTTCCTTGGTGGAGCATATATGGAAAAACCCAAAGGCCTAAAGGGCATAGGCCTAAGGCCTCTAGTCCATTGCTAGTTGAGCTTTGGCAAGTCATTACTCATTTTATTGCTCCCATCTAAATATTCTTTTTTTTAGTAATTTTATTTTTATTTTTATTTTTTGTTTTTATATTTAAAAACAGAAGAAAAAAAACCCCATCTATTTGATTTTTTATATTTTTAGTTTAAATTTATTTTTGTTTTAAAAAATTATAAAAAGTGATTTTTTTATTTTTTTCATAATCTAAATTATTATCAACTAATATATATTTTATTTTATTAATAAATATTATATGAAATATTAAAATAAATTTATTCAATTAAAAATAATTTATTTTTAAGTTTTATTTAATATATCATTATTATTAGTGATAGAAATATAACTAAATTAACATTAATAACTAAACGTTTTTTTATTTTAAAGAAAAACGAAAATGAAAGCGAAAACGAAAACTAAAATTAAAATTAAAAATTACAGCAGAAAAACAGAAGTGGAATCAAACGACTCTTAAGAATAACAAAAAAGTTTTTTTTTAGTTTAATTCATTTTTAAAAAAATTTAAAATTATCAAAAAATTGTGATTTTTTATTTTCATAAAGTCTTATAAAAATAATAACAGTAAAATAGATATGACATGAATATTACATTTAAATCAATTAAATATTATTAATATAATATTTTAACTCAATTTTTAAATTCAACTTGAATTATTTTTCTATATTCAAACTTGTGATATGGGACGATCCAGGTCAAAACGTGGTCGCTCTGATATCACTGAGCCTTCCAAAAGGTCCCGTAAAAGGTTAGCATACCAAGTCACTTATACAACCGATATAAAACGAAGTCGTATTGATACTTGTTATTGCAATTGAATTCAGACTGGACCATCCCGACTTATGACTGCCTCTTTACGTTACTATTGTCGTCATCCATCATGTTGATTTTCATGTTGGGTGGCTCATATCCAGCAGGAACCGTCTTACCTTGTCTTAAAAAGACCCATTCCTAAACCTGCCAAACTCCATTAACGTTTTCTTACTAACTTGCCAAGCTACTCCATCCGTAGGGACAGACTTTAGTGAGATCGCTAGCTATATATTGATCACAAAAAAGATTTGAATCCCAGAAAATTGAACAAGTGTAACTTTCTGTGGCTCCTGCCGTTTTCTTGATGATCTAACCTAAACCAGCAATCCATAGCTTCACCTAACTCCATTAATATCCTGAGTTTCACCTGTTTGTTCACTGATGAACCGCCATAGATGGGGAACCACATGTTCCCTTATCAATATCTTTATATATATATAAGTTGGTCCCCAAGAACTTACACTGCCTGCTTCTTCTCCTATTTCTCAACTTCCACCAAATAATTCAGTAACAGGAAGCCATGAATATCACTCCCAAGAAGCTTGTGAAGATGGCAAGGAAGTGGCAAAGACTAGCTGGCTTGAAGAGGAAAAGACTTACCATACCTGGAAATGAAATGAACGCAGTTGCTGATAAAGGCCATTTTGCTGCATACACAACTGATCAGAAACGATTTGTGTTTCCCATTTTTTATCTCAACAGTCCAATCTTTAAGGAACTACTGACAATGTCTGAGGAAGAGTTTGGGTTACCAGGAAATGGTCCGCTCAGGTTAGCATGCGATGCAGTCTTCATGGAGTATGCAGTTTCTCTTATCAGAGCAGGAGTAGGAGAAGAAATGGAGAAAGCTCTTGTCATGTCCATGGCTTCCAGGAACAGTAGATGCTCATTTTCTTATTCTCTTCATCGTCAAAAGCAACCTGAAAACCAATCTTCTGCTCACTACTGTTTTTGAATTTTAATTCGCTAAAACATATCGACCACAACAACACCAATAGTTTCAGACCATTTTCGGAGAATCCCATGAACTATCTCTGGTTCTGATCTTTACAAACTTGAGCAAGAACAAAATTGAAGATGCACTGGAGCATTTTCAGGAACAAAAGTATCAGTTATCAGTTCATGTGGATTAGATTTATCAGTTTTTTTCATGTGGTGGACCAATTGGGCTGTCACTTGTTAATGTTTTGGTTTGGCACTTAAGTTTCCTTAGGAATATCAATAAATCGGGTCAAGTTAGGGTGGTTCACGGGTCAAGGCAAGCTGGGCCAATCCGACCTTTTTTTAATGTCAAAAATGATGTTATTAATTTTTTACGGTCTCGGCTGGCCCAAATAGTTGGGCCAAAGTGACATTCTTTTTCAAATCGGCCTCATATTGGATCAAGCCGACACTTTCGAACCCAAGTCAAACCGAGACTTAATCGATTCAAAATTTTATCTGTGGGCTGGGCTGATTTGTGGACCCTAGTTTTGTTGGAAAATGTAGTTTCATTGTTGATTATGTAAGCAGATGTTCATTGTCTTACTGTCTCTGTCAAGTTCAAAGTAGTCACCATTTGCTAGTCCCTGGTTTCTGTTTTTTTTTTCCTCATATTGAAACCACAAATTTTGTAAAATCAACAATTTACTGAATTAAATTGTCAATTTTCTTATATAATCATCCAATTCATAATTTCCAACTTTTAAATGTTAATTAAATAAACACATAATAAAAAGTACATAAAATTTTAAATATCATAAATTTAAAATTAAATTTATGTCCAAAAGAAAGGTTTTTTTTTAGAAATTAAAAATTACAAGACGTTTTCTTTGAGAATTTTAAATATCATAAATTTTTCTAAAATTTTTTAAACTATAAAATAGGTTTATTTCTTTTACTCCATTTTAAATAAATCATCACACACCACTTGCACTATTCATCTTTATCATCAGTCCGAATTTTCCATCAATGCGAAGTCTGGAGAGATCTGATAGTAGGCAGCTTTATCCTTACAGAGTAAAGAGGTTGTTTCTGATAGACCCACATGCAAATGTTAAAACTACAAAAAAAAGTATAGTAATAATACAACAAAATACTACAAATAAGTGATACATGTTGAAAAGAGTAAATAAATAAAACTAAAATAAATAAATAAATAAAATCAAATAATTCCTTTAAAGCATATAATTCGCCCGACATTTCTAAAAAGATCCCTTTTTCTAATTTTTCTCAAAGATTTTTTTTATTCAAGTGTTCTGAGTAAACTGAAAATGTTGGTGACATCTTTAAGTTATTATCATACTCCAATTAATCCTCACTTATATCTTACGAGATACCAAACAGTTGTTCAATACTGCGACTAAGAGTTCGTTTGGTTCAGCTTTTGACAGGTGGAAAAGCATTTTTTTCCACCGCAAAAGCTATTTTAAGGAAAAAATGAGTGTTTGGCTGTAAACTTCAAAAGCACTTTTGGAGTAGAAATAGCTTTTTTAAAAGCTAAAATATAACTTTTTCAAAAGCTCAAATTTGGAGTTTTTCAAAAAAACACTTTTTCAGGTAGATTTTTTATATCAATTAATGAACCTATTTTTTAGTCCATTTTACTCTTATGCTTTACACATAATTCCCATAATATCCACAAATACATCTTCATGTTTATTTTGAGAATTATATAATATTATTTGAATTTTTTATATGTTTTAATATTTATTTTTGAAATTAGTTTTTACTTATGTTATAATCTATACAAAAAATTTGGTTAGATATATTTTCATTTATGTTTCATATGGTTTAAAATTATATAATAATTAATATATTTTGTTTTTATATTGTTTAATATATTTTAAATAATATTTATATTTTAAATAATTTTATTATAAAATAAAGTATAGTTAAAATTAATGAAAGTGCTTTTTATTTTTGTGCTGCCAAACAGTCTATTGTATGAAGCTCTTTTTAAATAATTATTTTTTTAATTAACAGCCAAACAGTCAACTGACTTTTTAAAAAAGCTCTTTTCAAAAAAGCTCTATTGATAATAACTCTATTAATAAAAACTTTACTGATATAAACTTAACCAAACAGGCATTAAATATTTAACATTGCTGCATTTACGAGCTAGAGTCGTTCCCTTAACCTTATTTAAGCGAAGACTAACTCCTTATGACCGGGACTTTAGTAAAGGATGACTGAAAGATTTTTTTATATCAAAGATTATACTTTTAAGAACAAAAAAGAAGTGAAAACGTATCTTTTTTGTACTCTTTATGTGATTCCCAATGCAACACAAAGTTTCCACTTTCATGCTGTGTTTTGTTGACAACAACTTCGAAGTCAACTTAAGAAACCGTTTATTAAGTCATATGAAAAGAAAGTAGAAAGAAAAAACAAGGAACATGGAATCATTTTATGTCTTCTTTTTTATGTTCAAATACTTTAATTAGCTTTGGGAAAAAAGTTACTTTAGACCCATTCAAAATAAAAGGAAAATTAGTGTGAAATCATGAATTTTTTTTTCCCATGTGGATCGTACACAAAGTTCACGTATGAGTATAGGATAAAATTCTCAGCTTGACTCAGCCTGACCCATAAGTATGTCAATAGGTCAAGTTGAGCTCGGACTGTCCTTAGCTTAACTCAACTTGGCCTCAAATACGGTGGGCCGCGGGCCAACCCGTGGTCCTCTGAAGGTAGGATGGGTCGGCCAGTCGAAAGGTCAGAAGGTCTATTGGTATTTTTTAATTAAAAAACAAAACAAAACGACGGCGTTTTATCAAGTCGCAGGCCGCCCAATGGCCCGAGCGAGCAGACTATGATTAGCCCGTGGTCTGCTTATAACCGGCTAAACTCGGGCCAGGTCGAAATTACCATCCCTACCGGCCCAACCAATGAGTTGATTGGCTTAATTGAGGTAGAGATAACAATTCCCGCCTGGCCCACCCTGTTTTTGTGCGGGGGCCATGGGCAGGCCTTGTCAGACCCGTGGCCCGTCCATTTTTTTGAAACGACATCTTTTCGTTTTGATTTTTTTAAAAAAATGGGTTGCCTGGCTCGGCCTGCCTGTGGCCCTCCGAATCATAACCCGGACCACGGGTCGGGCCACTGGCTGTTCCATCCCAGCTCCTACAGGCCACCGTAGGAGAGATCGGGCTGGACCGGCCGAAGGCAGCCCGAGCCCGATCCATTGACCTATCTAGATAAGGGGCTGTCAAGCTTGTAGCCTTGTACGGTAGAGCTAAATTTTTTTAATACTCAAGCTCATTTTAGATGGGATTTCAAACTTTTCTTTTTAATTTTGAGTCAAAATATTACGTTCGGAACAATTTTTTATTGTGACTGTGTTTGGATCTGCGATGCATTGGAGATAAGAACTTATTCACCGTAGTTTTTAAGCGCAGTCATATGTTTGGATCTGTGGATAATAACTGGAGGTTGGAGGAAAGTGCGGTGTCACCGCAAAAATTGGTAACAGAAAGAAAGTTAAGATAGGAAAGTGCTTCTGCGGTAGAAATTCTACTTTCTATTAATAACCTTCTGATAATTATTATTTTCTATTATACCCTCAACTAATAGAAAGCAAGTCCAACGTATTTATATTTTCTATTTATATGACTAATAATATATTTTTATAAAATATTTTATTTACTAAATTTATTTTATTTATATTTTTCTTATTTTAATTTAATATTTTCTTATTTATAATTTTAA
>JAOQMS010000179.1:42799392-42816926 GCA_027563885.1 Erythroxylum longipes | reverse complement strand
TATTTTTATGAAATATTTTATTTACTAAATTTATTTTATTTATATTTTTCTTATTTTAATTTAATATTTTATTATTTTAATTTTAAAATTTATATGACTAATAATATATTTTTTAATTATTTATACAACAATTAATAATTTATTAAATCAATGTACTTTTTAGTCATTTTATCTCTTTTCAGCAATTACAATCATACCTGCACTTACCAAATACTTATTTTCACATTTCATTAATTACCAAAATAACAATCTCAAACACATAAATATTTATTGAGAATAATTTCAACAGATTAATTTTAGCAAATTATTAAGCGTAACTACTTCTCCAAACCAAGCCCGTGTATATCAAGCCCTTAAATTTAAAGGCACCCTATCATCTCTAATCCTTGTGGCGCTTTTATGTAAGCAGTCCCGCACCATTCAGTGAATGGAGTGATCAAATTCTGACCACTGAGCTTCGTCAGCGCCTTGTAATGACCGGCCTTGGAAGTTGCCTTAATTTGACAAACATGGTTGCCACCTAAACCTTTTCATCATGTTTCAAACTTAAGACTCATTTTGTTATCCACTTTCCCAAGAATCAAATTTACACTCCGGTGATTCAAGTGAAGTCGTTTTCAAATGATTTGCTTTAACACGTAATTCATATATTATTATATGTTCCATTTACATCTCTATAAGACCATGCTACAGAAATTCCAACATCAGCTTGTCTATATAACGTTTTGGTATCAGCAGTTTGGTTTTTGTGATCAGGAAACTTAAGAAGTAGAGAAATGGATGATCTTCTTGAAGTAGGTTCCACTCCGGCGACTCCACAGCCGGCTTCAGGGGCACCAACACCACCGATATCGGCTCCACCGTCGCAGTTTCACTCGCCGTCGTTACCCCGATCACCGCTGCTTCATTCGCCGCCGGAGGATCATATACACCCTGCAACAAACAAAACCTCAAAAAACACAACCCCAAGAGTTCGAACACCTCGATTCGTTACACCTTTAGGTAGTCCCCTGAGAAAAGCTCTCCATCTCACCAAGCTCGACCCACAAGATGCATGGCTTCCGATCACCGAGTCCCGAAATGGGAACAAATATTACGCCGCCTTTCATTGTCTGTGCTCGGGAATTGGTATTCAGGCACTTGTTCTTCCTGTTGCTCTCACCGTTCTGGGATGGTAAAGTTGGAGTTTCTTTATAAATGTTTTTTTTTATATGATCATCCATTAATTTCGTCTCATTACTTTCACTTCTCTGTCACTTCCAGGGCCTGGGGTGTCATATGCTTGACTTTAGCATTCTTATGGCAGCTTTACACTCTATACATACTGGTCCAACTTCATGAATCGCCTGAACGTGGAGTCCGATATAGCAGATACATGCAACTCGCTAGTGCAACTTTAGGTAAGGTTGATAAAAAGCGTCCGAGTTTGGTCCGACCTGTTTCGAAGTTCACGAGTTTTACATCTCTTTAACTTTTGAGTAAGTTTGAGCATTTTTTAAAGATTTGATTATAAGCTAAACCAGTAGTTAATCTGATTCAGGTGAGAAACTATCGAAGGCTGTAGCTATGTTTCCGATTCTGTATCTGTCAGGAGGGACATGTGTGGCTCTGATCATCGTCGGAGGGTCAACGTCCAAGATGTTCTTTCAGACGGTTTGTGGGTCGACATGTGGCGTCAAGACATTGACCACTGTGGAATGGTACCTGGTTTTCACTTGCGCCGCCGTGGTTCTGTCTCAGCTGCCGAACCTGAACTCCATCGCCGGTGTATCACTCGTCGGAGCAATCACAGCCGTAGGATATTGCACACTTATTTGGGTTATATCTGTAGCAGAAGGCAGGATGCCTGGTGTGTCATATAACCCTGTTCGTGCTCCCACATACTTGGAGAGGTGTTTTGCTGTTCTTAATGCTCTTGGAATCGTTGCTTTTGCCTTTAGAGGTCACAATCTCATACTTGAGATTCAGGTATGTGATGCTCACTTGCTAACTTCCCTTTTTTTTCCCCCAACTAGTTGGATATAAAATTAATTGCCGAGTCAGGTTCGGGTTCAACTCCAAGTTGCTTAATTTATGGTCTCATTTCGACTAAACTAACATCATTTTAGTTGAGCCAAGTTTGTTAGTATTAAACTCGAACTTAATCCAAAGCTTGATCAATTTAAGTTTTTCATATTGAGTGAAATCAGAGCTTAATCCAACTCATTTCACAATCTTAAATTAAATATAATATATTTAAATAAATATAAACTCTTTGAATATTTTCTCGAGAGTTAAGTATATCAATGGGCCGGGTCGGACCTGGGCTGGCCTTGGCCATGGTGGCCCGAGCAGGTCAGGATGGGCCAGCCCGCTGCCGTGGCCGTGCTAGCCCGCCGTTTGTTTTTTTAAGTAAAAAAAATTTTAAAACGACATTGTTTTGAAAAAAATGAACGAGTCGGGCTAAAATTGTTGTCCCTATTGAGGGTCAAGACTTGAATCTAAAATTAATAGAACAACAACAATCCAGTAAAAATCTAGTTGCACATGAGGTCTAATGTACGCAATCTTACTACTAACTAATAAAGAGACTGTTTCTAAATGAGTCTAGAGTTAATTAGACATAATAAATTAGTTAATTTATGATTAGATATATATTTAATTAATCTGAACGTGTATTTATTTTTTCCAATTTGAGATTTTCTCGATCTTCAAGTCAAAAATTTTTATAATATATTTTTATGTTAGAGTATCCCGTATCAATTGACTAAACATGAAAATGTTAAAAGATTTATAAATAGTAAGTGTCAACTATCCAAATGATTAGTTTTAATCATCTTGACAATAGTTGACCCAAACTCAATTATTATTATTAGATTCTATGCTCTGCCCATGTTAAAAATTTTCACATTTAACTAATTTCAATCTTCCTTTGCAATTTTTTTTGGTTTTTATTTTAAACTATCTTTATCATATGAGTTTTTACTGAAAAATTTTCAACTTATGAGTAGTTAGTTGTTGAGAATTTGGAAAAGGTTACTCAAATGAATATAATAATTCATTAATAAACTAATTTTAGTCCACATAATTTATGTATTTAGTGAAACATATGTTTCTAAGTCAATGCCAAACCTCTTACACCTTTCTTTCCACTACCATAATTGGCATTTACCATTGAAATTAGAACATACAGACCATTGACTTTAGACTACTGTCCACATGGGTTGGTTTGACTTTTCAGGGAAAATCTGATTCTTTGCTCTTCTGGGTCTAGTTCACATCGAATCTGAAAACATTTTGTAAATGTTCATGAGAAGTTTAATATAATATATCCAATTGCAGGCTACAATGCCTTCAAGTGAGAAGCATCCATCTCGACTACCAATGTGGAAAGGTGTGAAGTTTGCTTACCTTAGCATTGCAATGTGCATCTTTCCTCTAGCCATCGGAGGTTATTGGGCATACGGTCAAATGGTACGTACTAAAAATACTCTGTGTTAAATCTGTTTTCATATCTTCAGAATACTATTTCACCAAAAGAAGTAATCTGCAGATACCACAAAGTGGAATGCTTACAGCTCTATACTCATTTCACGGAAGAGACACCTCTCGGTTCCTCGTAGGAACTACAAGTTTGTTTGTAATAATAAACGCCGTGAGCTCCTTCCAAATCTACGGGATGCCAACTTTCGACGATATGGAATCCATGTTCACAAAGAGGTTGAAGAAGCCATGTCCATGGTGGCTTCGGGCACTGATCAGGGTGGTGGTCGGATTTGGGTGCTTCTTCGTGGCGGTGGCGGTCCCATTCTTGTCAAGCTTGGCAGGTCTGATCGGAGGTCTAGCATTGCCAGTGACATTGGTGTTCCCGTGTTTCATGTGGATCAAGATTAAGAAACCAAAGGTTTATAGTCCAATGTGGTTCCTGAACTGGGGACTAGGTTTACTTGGTGTGCTTCTAACAGCTGCTCTTATATCTGCTGGTATATATGTTATGATTGACAATGGTATCAAGTTTAGCTTCTTCAAGCCTCAGTAGGTTGGGGAGAGATACTATGAACAAAAAGAATAAAGAAAAAAGAGAGTAAGATAGTTTGGTAACTTAGTTAGTTATATATATATATATATATATATATGTTTGTGTGTGTCTAATGTATGTAACTTTTCACATTCAATTTAATGATACTTAAAAAATAGAAATAGCAAAAAAGTTTGAGTGATCTGATTTCATATCAACAATTCAAGCCTAATTTAATAAGAAAGGAATTTGGGTATTCAAATTTGTTCGAATTTGAATTTAGAAAATTTCTTTTGGACCCAACTAGTCAAATTGGGGCTAACTAATTTATGACACCGAATCAACCTAACCTAAAATAAAAGGTCTAAATTTTTTGTTACGGTAGAATGAATGTCTTTCATAAGAAATTAATCGAGATTGAGCTCAAGTATGTGGGATTAATCGAACTCATGTAGGGATGACAAATCAACTAGGTTTAGTCTGACCCAGGCAAACAAGTAAAAGCTTGAGTTGATCGTACTTCAAATTGTGCTTGAGGTTAGGAGGATCAGTCCAACCTGGTTAGACCATGGTCTAGTCAAATGCCAAAATCAAACATCATACCACTTTGTCCTCAAGCTTCAATCAACCTAAATGTTGATGTCGGAATTAAGCCAAATTGCTCAAACTCAATTAAGTTGATAAAAGGATCAAATTGAACTCAAACTCGACTCAACTCATTATCATCCTTAAACTCAAGTTCAAAATCGGGCCAAAATTTCTTTTTGAGACAAGACTTGAGCTGAATCCGAGGCCCAGTTTGTTGGCACCTTTCTTAAAGGAGCCTCACATTACTCAAATAATCTAACCAACTTTTCAAATTATTATGATATATCATAATTTAGGGTTTTAAGTTGTTATATATTGAACCACTTAATGGGTAATATATTTACAAAGAATACAACACAAATCAAGAAACTAATCCCACTAAACTAGGATATTAACTTTATCAGAAAATCACTTAAATTTTGGAATCCTAACAACACATATCTTATACCTAATAGTTACCTAAAACAGACTTACGAATTCTCACACTCCGCCTCAAGCTGGTGAATAGGAATTTTCCATTCCCAGTTTGGATATAATACCCTCAAGCATTGAGCTACTCAATCCTTTAGTGAGAACATCAGCAAGTTGCCCCTGTGTTGACATATACGGAGTGCATATCAAGCCACTGTCTAATTTCTCCTTGATGAAACGTCTATCCACCTCAATGTGCTTTGTCCTATCATGTTGAACTGGGTTGTGAGCTATGCTTATTGTTGATTTATTATCACAGTAAAGTCTTATAGGACCATCCCACTCAATCTTTAAGTCTTTTAGAATAATTATCAGCGAAAGCAATTCTTATATACCTTGTGTCATAGCACGAAATTCTACCTCAGCACTAGATCACGCTACTACCTCTTGCTTATTACTTCTCCATGTCACAAGATTCCCTCCAAGAAAGGTACAGTACCCTGATGTAGATCTCCTATCAACTATCGATCCTGCATAGTCAGCATTAGTGCATGCTTCAAGTGACATACCTCTGTTTCTTTTAAACAAAACACCTCTTCCTGGTGTTCCCTTAAGATATTGCAAAATTCTATGCATTGCTTGCAAGTGGACTTCTCTAGGACTATGCATAAATTGACTTACCATGCTTACGGCATAAGCTATATTAGGTTTAGTATGTGCCAAATAGATGAGTCGTCTTATAAGGCATTGATACATTGCCCTATTGACTAGAACATCTTCATCTGCTTTTCCTAGCTTAAGGTTCGGCTTCATGGGTGTACTTATGGGTTGCTTGCAGCTTTACCTATCTCCTTGAGTGAATCGGTAACATACTTCTGTTTGGATATAAAAATTCCTTTTCTGGAGTGTGCTAGTGCTACCTCAATTCTCATAAAATACTTTAACCTTCCTAAAGTCTTAATCTCAAACTCCTTAGCGAACAATTACTCAAGATTCGTTGCTCTATCTCACAATCTCCTATTAATATGATGTCATCCATATAAACTAGTAATAATGTCACTCTCCTTGTGACTAAATGCTTAATGAGCAATGTCTGACCCCTTTTACTTTGCTTATATCCCATAAATAACATGACCTTTGCAAATTTGCCAAATCAGGCTCGAGGAGATTGTTTCAATCCATACAAGGTTTTATTCAACTTACATACAGTATTGGTGGTAACCTTTGTTTCGTAGCCTGGTGGGACTTCTATGTAAATCTCATCTATAAGATCCCCATGCAGAAATGCATTCTTTACATCAAATTGTTGTAGTTCCCAACCATGGTTTGCAGCTAGAGATAAAATTATTATAATTGTATTCATCTTAGCCACAACATCAAATGTCTCTAGATAGTCAATCCTATAAGTCTGAGTGTATCCTTTGGCTACCAATACTGCCTTGTACCTTTCAATCGACCCATTAACCCTATATTTCAATGTATACACCCATTTGCAACCCTCCGGCCTTTTTCCAGTTGGCAATTCCACCAAACTCCAAGTTTCATTCTTTCTTAATGCCTCAATCTCCACATCCATGGCTTGTTTCTATTTTTCATTAGACAATGCCTCAGATAAGGTCATAGGAGTGGTTGTGGTATTAAGGTATATAAGAAAGGCTTTGAATGTTGGTGAGAAGTTTTGAACGGACATGTAGAATGAGAGTGGGTATGACAACCTTTTGGTGTATGTTCTGATTCCTTTCCTAATGGCAATTGGTTGGTCCTGATCTTCCTCACTAATTTGTACCTCAGTTTCAGTTTGCAAAGTAGGAAAATCAGAAATTGTTACCTCATTTGAGGAATCTGGATCATATTCTTGTACATGCACAGATTCTAAATTGACCTCTTTTTGCCTTGAGTACTCCAAAATTTTGCTAAATCGTACATCTCTAGAAGCAGATTCATGTCCAAGAATGGGTTCAGATTCAAGAGATTTTGGTTTAGACATATGGCATTTAATCCAAATGAAAAAGAACACATACCTGAATGCAGCAAAGTAAATGTACCTGTAGGTTTCTCTATGTTTCTAACGAATGCTCTCACCCTTTCCACTTCATCTTGATTTAGGCCTTTTGAGCCCAGCTTGTCTTCTTGTTAGGATGTACTTGTAGCAACCTGCGCTTGTCCATTACCCCGCAGTTGATATCCTTTTTGTCTCCACTCACAGCTAGGAGGCTTTCCATGCAACTACTAGCACTGCTCCTTTGTATGACGCAGCTTTTTGCAGTAGGTGCATCACAAATCATCACGATTTTGAAGCTCGGATTGAACCCCCTTTCCAGTCTCTGCATTAGATCTTTTTCCAACCTGCTTTTCACTCCTAGCTACCATAGCCGAAACATCACCAAGTTGAGAATTAAACATTAAAGTTGTCCTACTTTCTTCACTCCGAATAACAGTCACTTCCTCATTAAAGCATGGAAATTTATGCTTTTAGAGTATTTGGATCCTTATTCGATCACACTCGGAATTCAATCCCACAAGAAAGTCATAGACGCTATCCTGTTCAATGAACTCTTTTAGTATAGCAGCATCATCAGGACACTTGGTCTGAATTAGTCGATAATGATCAAGTTCTTGCCATAACGACTCCAACTGGTTGGCATATTTAGTCACATATTTGTTTTCTTGCTTGGAAACAATGGTCTTGACTTTTACTTCATACACTTAGGCCACATCCCTAGCTTTTGAGTACGTCTGCTGGATCGCATCCCAAATGTCTTTGGCTATAGCCATGAGCATTACCGTATCGCTTATTTCAGGCATGATTGAATTCCAAAGCCACGCTATGATCAATGAGTTGTCCTCATCCTATGCCTCAAAACCTAGGTCTTCTTACCTTGGTCCAGTTTCTAACAAATTACTAATCTTTCCCTTAACTTGAAATATAATTCGAGCAAGTTGTGACCACTTGGAATAATTTTTTCTATCCAATTTGTAGGCAGTTTGAATGATCTACAAATCCATAAAATTTGAGTCTTGGTTACTTCATCTAATGAAGCCATAATTCATCATAATGATTGATCCACTCCTTGTTTTCTGTCATCTTCCTTCACTTCTATGTGCAACCAACTACTTAACAAAACTAATCCGCGATAAAAAATTCGAGCCTAAAGCTCTGATACCATATCAAAATTTAGAGTTTTAAGTTGTTATAAATTGAACCTCTTAATGGTAATATATATACAAAGAGTACAACACAAACCAGGAAATTAATCCCACCAAGCTAAATAGCTGACTCTATTAGAAAATCCCTTAAATTTTAGGATCCTAACAATACATACCTACTATTTACCTAAAACAGACTTACGAATTCTCACATGATCATAAATGACTTTAACAATAATCACGAATCATTAGATCAAAATTATAAGTAATTTGAGCAATTGTGATAATACGGTAAATTTTGGGCAATTGTGTTAATACGGTAAATTTTGGGGAAAAATGGATAACTTGTAGATGGAAAGGGCAAACATGCAATGATTATGCACTTACACTCACAGTTTTCTAATTAAGAAAACAAAAAAGATCTTCAATGATCATCATCTTTCCTTAATCCAGCTTCGATGGTCGTCCCACCAACATCCTCATTGTTACTTAATCCACCCTCCGCATGTCCTACACCGTTCATCTGGCTCCCTACTTCAAACTCCTTGATCAAATCAGGGTCAACATTCTCCTCTGGCTCCCACGTGGCTTCATGAATATCCGTCCATTTCACTAGATACTCATTTTTACCTTCGTCACCAACTCTCTTTCCTATCACACCCTCTGCCACACCATACTCTAAACCCGCCTCAAAATCCCTAACTAAATCCTCACCGATCAATCCAGCTTTGACCCACTCGTTATCACAGCCGTCCTTCCATTTGACCAAATACTCCACCTTATCACCCTTCCCTCTCTTCTCCAATATCTCCTGCACCTCCGCGTACTCGAATATTTCCTCCTCTAAAATGCTTATTACCCTCTCTAGCCCTAATCTTCTCGCAAATTGCATTGGGTTCCCTTTTGGGGTCACTTTCAAAATTTCTTTAGCTAAATTTAACGGTGTCAATCCTCTGTCATCTTCAACCTCCGGGTCAGCCCCTAACTCCGTCAACAACTTAACGACTTCCGGTTTCACGTAACCAGCCGCCATGTGCAGCGCCGTTAACCCGCCGCTATTGTCAAGGTGATCCAAGTTTGCTCCGGCTTCTGCTAGGAGCTTAACACAAGCCTCGGAACCAAGTCCAGAAACGAAAAGTAACGCCGTGCGTCCGTCGCCGTCGACGGCGTCCACGTCGCGTCCGTCTTCGGCTTCTACGAGCTGGGCAAGAGCCTTGTGGTCAGCTTTTTTGGCGGCGGTCCACCAGGGAGTTTCGTACTCAGCCACCACGTCTTTAGCAATGAAATTAGAAGGAACCCAAGACGGAGCGTGGCCGTCCTTCCACTGTATCAAGTATTCCATGCCGGTTCCGCCTTGGAGGGCTCTGCTGCCAATGATCTTTGCGACTTCGCCATAGGACTCGTCATCTTCGCCGGAGACGACGCTGTTCCCGGCAGGGTTTTGAATGGCGAGGAGGGTAAAGCTCGACTTTGAAGAGTTTGGCGGCTTGACGAGAGAAGAGGGTTTATGGTAAATGAAAGAAGAAGAAATGGATGGTTTTGGATTAGGAGATAGCTTGAGACGAGAGAGGCATTGGTTAAGTAACAAAGAGTCCATACTTGACAAGTAGAAGATCGATTTGATCGTTAGCGGAGGAGTAGAAAACAGGACATAACTCGAACTCTTAGTTTCTGGTTCAGGTTCGTGGTCATGTTTGTGTGTTTTCGAGGATAAGAAACCCCATCCGTTTGCACAATGTGGGACAACCTGCGCATTTGTGTTTTGGATTCTGTGTCTTCCACGTCAGAAAACAAAAGATTTTATCTTTTCTCATCTTTTTCTTGAAATTCTATCATTTGTTAGCGATTACAAAAATTGCCCACGCCTCTTTTGTTGTTAGCAAAGTAATAAGGATGACATTGCATTGGGCTTGGGATGATAATAGGTCCGACCCAAACTCGAACTAGACTTTTGATTCGACTTGGTGTGAACTATTTTAAATTAAAAATACAAAATGGTGTTGTTTTAAAAAAAGTGAGTTTGAAATTTGGTCAACCCCACCTAAGAACCGAGCCTTAGGTTATGTTTAATTAGACGTAAAAGTTTTAATGGAATGAAATAGTTTATAATAGAATGGAATGTAACTGGATGTAATATTAGAAAATTGTTGCTTAGGAGAAATGGAAAGGTTCATAATATAATATAGTGAAATATTGTTTGGACAAAGAGTTTATAATGTAATATAGTGTAAAGTTGTTTATTATTTTACATTCTACCCTAAATTCTCAAATCGAAGGTTTTTTATTTTTACTATTTATAATGCAATGGGATATAATATGAAACCCTCCTCCTCAATCCCATCCCTTTCTATTCCATTATAAACTCTTCTCTTAAACGATGAAATAATATTCCATTATATTTCATTTTGTTAATAAATTCTCAACCAAACATAGCCGTAAGTTTGGACTAAATTGTCATCCTTAAGTCAAACAGGATTCCAATTGGAGCTTGAATTTAGCACCAAAATTTATGCATGGATTTAGGCTTGACTTGTCCATACAAGCAACTCAAACTCAAGTTCAAAGTTCAAAGTTCAAAGTTCAAAATACGAAATATTTTTAAAAATAAAACACTCAATCCGAGTCTATTGATTTTAAAGCATATCGAGTTAGATAGATCCAAAATAAAATGCCAAATTTAATAATAAATTAAGTTAGTTTAGATTATATAATATCTGAGTTTAACGTAAATCTTTTTAATAAACTCAAACTTGAAGTTTGATTGAATTCGATAAGTTGGATTCAAACTTCTTTTAGTTTCAAGATTCAACTTTTTGGAGTTTTAGGATTTTATATATATTATCTTGAATTTAAAATTAATTTATTAAGATTTAATTTATTAATTTTAAATTAAATTGAATCACATCAAGCTCCATTTAGACCATTTCTTATACTTCTATATTTATTTAGTTTTAATTGTGCTAAGGCATACCGTTTTGTTTAGAAGAGTTGAGCATCAGTCAGTCCGACCCTTAAGGTGACAATAAGCCTGTCAACTTAAGGTAGTCAAGATTTGCTTCTCAAATTTAAGCTTGATCGCATCTCCAATGTCCCAAAGCTCAACTCAAAGTTTGAAATTAAAAAATTTGAGCTTAATTATAAACTCGCAGTTGAGCCTAATCAAACTTTGGGTAGTCCAAAATCTGATCAGGCACGAACCTAAAACTTCACCCAATTCGATTCAAAATTCAATAAGATCATATTGATCCGTTGACTTCTACCCAAACTAGACCAAAAATATCAAGCATAAATTACTTATCATTTATCAACTATACTTCACCAATTGACAAGAAGATCGCATCCAAAATTAAGCATAAACTTTAGATTATATAGAGTTTTCCTATTTTTAAAACACATAAATTCCGTATATCTCTAGAATAAAAGACTCTTCAGCAAAGTCCTCCTTCCGAGTTCCAGCTTCCGCACTTTGTGTATAGTTATGTCGCTTCCTACAAAGTTTGACGTGTCGGTTGAGCAAGAAATTTGCATAACTCCCGTGTGTGCCGCACCGTCGGTAATCACGGGACGCGTTAAAACATTTTTGTACTTTACGTGGCAGGATGTAATTGGTCCATAAACAAAAATAGTTATTAAATATAACATTTTTATAATAATAATAATAATAATTAAAATATAAAAATAAAAAATAAAAAGTAAATTAAAAAAAGTTAAGATTAATTTAATTATATTTATATGTAAAGGGGTTGCTCTTTTTTTTTTTTTGTCGACGAAGTCTTAGGAGGGTCCAATTATGAAAAGAAGCTTTTAAATTATCTATATCCAAACTAATCTCTGTTCTCACTGAATCAATTCGTAAGAAGTAAAGTGTTGGCTAAACAGATTTCTCCATTCTCAAGACTTGAACTTGAAACCTCTGATTAAGAAATGAGAGTGCTGAACCACTCACACCAATCATGTTTAGTTAAAGGCAGGGTCTTTAAATGTGCCACCGATCTATGTGTAGCAGTTACACTATACCTATATTCAGAGGGAGCAAATAAGCACTAACTCTCCAGTCATCACCAACATGTCACTTGTTCTTCTTCTTCTTCTCTTCGTAACATCTTCTCCGTACAATTCCGCCATTGTTGGGGCTGAAGATCCTTACAGGTTCTTCGACTGGAACATTACTTATGGAGATATCTATCCTCTTGGCATTAAACAACAGGTTTTGTGTGTTAAATTAAGACTTGGTTCTTCTTCTTTGTTCTTTTTTTCCCCCCAATTTACTCAACATGTGATGATCTTTGCTTTTTTTTTTTGTTCCTGAGCTGTGTTTCAGGGAATTCTGATTAATGGAGAATTTCCAGGGCCAAACATAGAAGCTTTTACCAATGATAACGTCTTCATTAATGTCAGGAATCACTTGGACGAACCTTTCCTACTTACCTGGTAAAGTAATTAACCATCTCTTCTTAATCACTGCCATTGCTGATGATGATCAGACTTAACTAAATCTAATTAAAATTTACCAGGAATGGGATCCAAAACAGGAAAAATTCCTACGTAGATGGAGTTCTTGGAACAACATGTCCAATCCCACCAGGCCAACACTACACTTACAAATTACAGATGAAGGATCAAATAGGCAGCTTTTACTACTCTCCTTCTCTAGCCTTGCACAAAGCAGCCGGTGCTTTTGGAGGCATCAGGATCCTCAGCAGACCACTCATTCCTGTCCCCTTCCCTCAACCGGCCGGCGACTTCCACATCCTGATCGGAGATTGGTACAAGACCCCCCACAAGGTAACACTTTCCTGGGGTTTGTTCATTTTGTTGCTATGTCATGCTTTGTACTTTATGTCATTCTCTCAGGATTTTTCAATGTTTTAGAAGCCGATCCGATTTTACAAAAAAATTTAAATTGATTAATTTGTTGGTTCAGATTTTAAATTTTAAATTTAATTTAATTTAGTAATCTTTGTTAGTAACAAATGATTAGTTTATTACTTAATTGATCCATTTTTTAATTGTTATGAAACAAAATAAACTGATCAATTTTTATTTAAAACTCTCTTTTTTTAATTAAATTTTAAATTTTTGATGAATAAGAATAGTTTTTTAATTATTTTTTAAATTTTTAAATTTTATTCAATTTTTAACCAGTTTTATGACAATTTAATACCTGTTAAACCTTAAATTTTTTGTCTTACTGGTTTAACTTTTGGTCTTGTTTGAAAAACATTGAAAATTTATTTTCGTATCAATGTACATAAAAGTTATATTTACCGATCCACGTAAATTATGTATTTTTATTTATTTATTTTATTTCGGATACCTTCTGTTTTTGTGAAAGCCGGAGAATAATACATATCAAAGCTTGGTTGTTTTGATGTTTCAGAAACTGAAGGCCATACTGGATGGTGGACACAGGCTTCCTTTTACACATGCCATTCTCATTAATGGTCGCAGGGAGGGTACAGCTTTCACATTCGAACAAGGTAAGTTGCCAACATAGTACTTAACGTTAACGTTGGTGTTTTCTCGAAAATTTATAATAGAGTTATTTGAAAGACAATGAATTATATAAAATTTACAAATTAAAATTTTGGATTGAAGTAGGGATGACAGTTTACTAACCCATGAGTCAAAATTTATGTATTTTTATTGAGCAGATCTATGGGCTCAGGCTTAGGCTCAAGTTCAAACTGATCCAATGTCCAATTATTTGAACGAAACAATAGCGTTTTGTTTGGAAGAATTAGTCTCGGGCAGGCTAGGCCTAGACAACTCATACTTGAACTTGATTAAAAAAAAAGGTGTTGTTTTATATTTTTAATTTTAAAAAAATTATTTAAAAACATCAATGCATTGCCATCCCAAGATTGAATTATGATGTTCCTAATTATATATAAGATTGCTTTAACTTAATCCAATTTTTTTCCAACTCTCTTGTAACCTTTTATTAATAATAGAGACTTCTAGAGTAATTTAATTAGTTTCACATTGGTTATCACTTTGGGAGGAACTAATAGAATTACAACTAAATTTTTTTAGATTTCATAGAAGGGAGCCAGTTGCTCCTTTGTAACTATAAGGTCACAGATTCAAGTGATAAAAACTTTCTTTTTGTAAATTACAAAGAGAAGGTTACGTACATTATGACCCTCCTCAAATCCTCGCAAAGTGAAGAGCCTTATGCATTAAATACGTTGACTTTTTTTTGAAGATTTCATAAATGAATTACCATTCATTAGATTTGAATTTAGGAAGTAATTCATGTTGGAAATTTATAAGTGGAATCATCTCACATCGAAAAGAGACAAGAAAAAAAAGTATTTCATATACAATCATAGGACCGTAATCCAATACTTTAAAATTATATTTTATTGGACATAAGATTTTAAACGTAATGGAATGATTTATAATAAAATAAAATGTAAATAGATGTGATATCATTGTTTAGAAAGAATGAAAGGGTTCATAATGCAATATAGTGAAATGTTGTTTGGAAGAAAGGTTTATAATGTAATATAGTGAAATGTTGTTTATCATTTTACATTCCATCTTAAACCCTCAAAATTAGAGGTAACTTACGATAGAATAGTATGTAATGTAAAACCTTCCCCTTTCATTCTATTTCATTTCATTGTATTATAAACCGTCTTCTCAAATGATAGAATGATATTTCATTCTATTTAATTCCATGATTACCCACCCAATCATACTTACCCTAAAGTTTTGGGCTGAGACATGTCAGGTTCTGATTATACAGGAGCTCACTTCTTGTTGCAGGAAAAACTTACAGGCTCAGGGTATCAAATGTGGGACTTGAGAGCTCACTCAACTTTCGCATCCAAGGCCACAAGATGAAACTTGTTGAAGTTGAAGGAACACACACAGTCCAAAACAACTACTCCTCTCTGGACATTCATGTCGGTCAATCATATTCAGTGTTAGTCACGGCTAATCAGCGACCAGGAAGCTACTACGTTGCCGTTTCAACTCGTTTTTCCAACACTTCCATGACCTCCACTGCAATTCTTCACTACCGCAACTCTGATAGCAAACCTGCAGGCCAAATCCCTAGAGCCCCTGTAGGAACAATTTTTTGGTCTATGAACCAGGCTCGATCGATCAGGTTCGTCTTCTTGCAAAACCGATCCTATCTCTATAAAAATTGATTTTATAACGAACTTTTCGTGATAATGGCAGGACGAACTTGACAGCTAGCGGACCGAGACCGAACCCGCAAGGATCGTTCCGTTATGGACAAATAAAAGTTTCCAGGACAATCATCCTGCGGAGTTTCGCGGGTATTGTTGATGGGAAGCAGAGATATGGTGTGAATGGAATCTCATTCGTCCCTGCCGATACACCTCTCAAGCTTGCTGATCACTTCAACATCAGTGGCGTTTTTCGGGTCGGAACCATCTCCGATCAGCCAAGTACAGTTAAGAACATAAGGCTTGTCACAGCCGTGATGGGAGCTGATTACCATGAGTTTGTTGAGATTGTGTTTAACAACTACGAGAAGATCCTCCAAACATGGCATATCAATGGTTACTCCTTCTTCGTGGTCGGGTAAGAGCCTGACCTGAAACATAAGCATGAATTCCGATTAAAATAAATTTTATCCATCAGATCAAACCTAACCTTCCAAGCAAGAATTATAAACAAGAAGTCTGGATTTGACATTTGCAGAATGGACAAAGGGAAGTGGACACCAGATAGTCGTAAACAGTACAATCTTATTGATGCTTTGCCACGTTCCACCACACAGGTGATTTAGATAAATTCCCCGGTTCTTCAACTTCTAAATTACTTCTCTTTTTTTTTTTCCCACGAGGTGTCTTAGGTGACTTCCAATTATAGGAAGGCACTTTTAAGTCATCCACGCTCAAATTAATCCTTGTTCGAGTCGGGTATGTCTCTTGCGAGAGGCAAAGCTCTGGCCTCAAGTTTTAAACAGTTACATACATGAGGGAAGTTTGAACTCGCGACCTCACTTAAGCCAGGAAAGCCCCTTATCAACTCACCTAAGCCCTGGGGTTTCTAAATTACCTCTCTAATGTTTGGCAACAAGCTGAATCGGGGTTGGACCGACGGTAGCTTTTAAAAAGTGTTTGGGTCGATCGGGTTATTTGAAGTGGGCTTCGTATCAATCCCTAAGCTTGAATTCGTCTTAAAGTCCGATCAACTTGAGTTTGACTTATTGATTTCGAAGTAATTCCTTCATGGATGATCTGATGCTTATTGTATTCTTACATACTTTTGCTTTATTGGTTTCAGGTTTTCCCAAAATCCTGGACAGCTATATACATATCTCTTGATAATGTGGGAATGTGGAACATCAGAACAGAATTTTGGGCAAGACAATACCTTGGAGAACAATTTTACTTGCGAGTTTATACATCATCCAATTCAACTAGAGATGAATTGCCAATCCCAAATAATGCACTTCTCTGTGGAAGAGTCAAACATATCACGATATAAGCAAACAAAAAAGTTTCGTAATTACCGATCGATGGTTTTAACAAGAAAACGAAAAAGTTTCGTAATTATCGATCGATGGTTTCCGATAGTCACCATCATCATAAATAGTCAAAAATATTATAAACAGATCTGTTTGTCAAACTAGTGTACAATGGGTGAGTTAAAAGCTTGTTTTGTATGATTTTTTTTGTACTTGGAAGATTGTATTTGTGTAATGTAACATGTAAGCTGAGAACAAACCTGCACTTGTAATAAAACATGCGGATGTACTCTTCCTTTGTTATGAACTTGAATGGTTAGTTAGTCACTGGGCCATTAAACATCCAAACAAGGTTATTTGATGTTAGATATGAAGATTATGTCTGAACCAATAACAAGGTTGGCAAAGTTTGACTTATTCAGTCCCGACCTGGTTCGAAGTTAACGGGTTAAGCTAAGTTGATTGAACTTCAGGTTGATCCTAAACTTTTTCTTTTATATGTATATATATAAACACAAATGGCAACCAATTTGTTTTTTCAATGTATATATACATTATTTTGTTGAAACGGAGGAACCCGCAGCTGCTATCCTTTATATGCGTATTGGGCAAATCTTCGGATTGATGCAATAGCCTACAAATCACGCCAATCGGGTACTCCGCACCAGGTAAACCATGTACGACAGACCTGATCGAGAAAATATAAGTAGGGGGATTCGAACACAGAACCTTTTGTCCCCATGCTTCCCACTCCACTAACTTAACCACCCCCTTAGGAAGCCTATATATATATACATGATTATCAAACTCTTCTTAATATGTATACACAGATGGTCCTCCATAAATATATATTGATGCACACATAGAAATCAAACTATTTCCAATATATATACACACATGTTTTGCAAACATTTTCTTTTATATATATACACAATC
>JAOQMS010000179.1:42757285-42799292 GCA_027563885.1 Erythroxylum longipes | reverse complement strand
TCGTCAATTTTTTAATTATATTTCAACCTTTGAAAAATTAGCAATAAAATACCCAAACTTTTATTTTTGTTCTCAATTTTAGCCCAAACTTCAAAAAGTAACAATAAAATGGTCAAATTATTAATTTTTTTCAATTCTAGCCCAACGTTACCTGTTGTTCTCTCGATGTCCTCAACTATTTGTTTTCTGTTTGTTCTTCTGATTCCTCAAACTACTCTTGTATTATAGCGTACTACACTAGTAAGCTTTTCGTTTTTAATTCGTTCTCTTGATACCCTTAGTGTAAGGGCATCAGGATTGCGTAATCTAAAAATCGAAGAGTGAGGGCGTCGAGAGAACAAACTAAAAACGAAAGGAAATCAAAGTGTAAGGTTATTAGGGCTATGTAATCTGATTTAGATCATTTTTAAACAACGACATCTTTTTAGTTACATGATTAAATGACGTCGTTTGACTAATTTTCATTTTTAGTTACATGATTAAATGACGTCGTTTTACTAATTTTAATTTGTTATGTTAATTTTGGCTGAGGTTTATTAATAGTTAAGGATCTGAAACACGTAGCAAGTCACGTCAGCAAACTTAACGGAAACACTAACGTCGAGCTAGAATTAAAAAAAATGAAAGTTTGAACATTTCATTGCTAATTATTAAAGTTCAGGCTAAAATTGAAAAAAAATGAAAGTTTGGACATTTTATTGCTATTTTTAAAACTTTGGGTTATGATTGAAAAATTAACGAAAGTCTGAGCCTTTTTTAGTAAAAGACACGTATGATAGCCAAATTTTTATCCAATATATATTTACACACATGGCCATTAAGAATTTTTCCTATAGATACACAAACACACGGCCGGAAAAAAATTTAAGCAGGTTGGTCCTCTTAGGACTTTTTTGGTTGGATGTTAATTAATGGAATAGAATAGAACGGAACGGAATGGAACGGTTTATAATAAAATGGAATGTAATATAGTGAAAAGTTGTTTTGGAGGGATGGAAGGGTTCATAATGTAATATACTGAAATGTTGTTTAGAAGATAGATAGAATGAAATATAATGTATAATAAATGACTATTATACCTCTTATATTAAAATGGTTATTGCAGAAAATTTAACGCTATAATTTTAAAACAGAAATCATGTCCAATTAAAAAGTCACGGTTGTGACTTTAATAATAAAATAATAAAATTTTTATTATTTTAAAATAGAAAAAATATATAAAAAATTATTCACAACGGTGACAAATAATTTTTATATTTTAAAATAATAAAAAATTTATTATTAATTATATAAAATTATTATTATTATTATTAATTAATTAATTAATTTTATTCTATTCTATTCTATGTTATTTATATTTAAAAATAATTTATTGATATTTTATTTATATAGAAATAATTATTATTACGAAAAATAACTGGTATTACGAAAAAAAACTAATAAATATATAGAAATGTGTTGGTTGTTATTAAAGTAAGGAGAAATAATTGATATTACGAAAAATTATTGAGAATTTATTAGATGTTATATATTTATTAGTTTACGTTCCATTCTAAATCTTCTGTATCGAAGATTTCTTATTTTCACTGTTTAGAAATGAAACGTAACATGAAATCATAAGCTTTTGTCCTATTTCATTTCATTCCATTCTATTATAAAACTTCTTTACAAACGATAAAAGTATGTTACATTCTATCCCGTTTTATTACGAAACTCTCAACGGGTTTGGCACCTCTTTGTCGTCTCTTAGCCACCTACGGCTGTAATATGTTCCAAAGGGCTGGGCTGTTAACTTGTTTCCGACTCCATTTTCAACCACATAACTCGTATTTCTTCACGGTTGTCTCATTCCAAAAAGAGAATTCCATTTTGGAAAATAGTCGATGATAACAAAAACTGAACAGGCCTCCTTGTGATGATCATGACTATTAAGAATCAAGAAGTTGAAAAACTTAGAACTTCTCTGGCGAAATCTCAACTCCAACAATTTGTGTTTTACTGTGTTGAAACAGGAAAGTTTTAGTTTGTCATTGAGCAATGAAGAAATGCCTTTATTTGTCAGGAATGATGAATTTTGGGATAATGAAATAAAAACGTGTCCTTTTTTGTCTTCGTTGATATTAAAATAACAAAATGATTTTTCAAAAAAAATACAATTAGGGTTGACAATATGTCAGCCCATGAAAATCTTTTAATTGAGTCTGAGTTTGAATCATCTAAATTCAGGTATACTTGAGACCTAACTCTTCTAAGTAAAACGATGCCGTTTTGCTTAGAAGAATCAACCTGAGCCTAAACCTGACCCATTGTCAACCTATTGAAAATACTTAAACCTTAGGCCACAAATTGCCTGTTGTCATCCCTAAACACAATGACTGATATTTAAAATAACTACATAACACTTCATCTTTGCCATTTTTCAACCTCTTAATAACAAAGCATATTAGTGTTTACTTAAGCAAAATTCTTGAACTTATAGCAAACACATTAATATTTATGTATACAAAATATAATTACTTATTTAATATTTAAAAACTATGTGAAGCTCCCTAGCAGGTAGTCAAGTTGGTGAATTGAGGGGATATGGGTGAAAAGGTCCTATGTTCAAATCCCCCTACCTACACTCTCTATATCGAACCTGTCGTACAGGACTTATCTAGTACGGAGTATTTGGTTGGCGTGATTTGCAGGCTATTGCGTCAATCCAGAGATTTACCCAGTACGCGTCCAAAGGATAGCGACTACGGGTTCTTCCGTTTAAAAAAAAAGAAAAAAATCCTTCTAAATATCAATCTTTACATTGTTTTGCAAAATATTAATGTCAATAATCATTAATTGAATTATCCGATTTTTAAAACTTAATTGAAAATTTTAAAACATGAAATGAAAATGGAATCTAAAAGATTTAGAAAATTGTCGTAATTGCTGTGACAAAAGGTCTGCCAACTTACTACCAGATTGAAAATCAGGACAAAACTTAGACCAAATCGGTTGTTAACAGAACTAAACTAGTTATCATGGAACAATCCGCCAACAGTTCAGGCCCTGAAAAGCTAAGTTGGTTATAAATTGCTTGGTGAGTTTAAAGATTGGATCAAGCTTCAAGGCATAGGCTTCACTTTAACAGGATAGATACTGCAAAGAACAAGAGCAGTTTCTGTCCAGACTTTGCCATGGGAAGCCAAATCTTTCTTACTGTTCTATGCTTAGCCATGGTTGTGTTTCACACAGCCTATGCAGAAACACCAGCTATATTCATATTAGGAGATTCAACAGCTGATGTAGGCACCAATAGTTTGATTCCGACAAGCACAATCAGGGCGGATTTTCCTCCATACGGCATTGATTTCCCAAAGTCTAGACCAACTGGAAGGTTCGGCAATGGTTTTAACAGTGCTGATTTTATTGGTTAGTGTAGCTTGCTCAAACTGCAATTATATTAAACCATATCTGTCAGTAACTTTGCTTGTTTTCTAACAGCTAAGCTAATGGGGCATAGAAGAAGTCCACCACCATTTTTGGCTATTGCAAACAGAACAGATATCCTCAAGCATAAGAGCTTCAGAGGCATAAATTTTGCCTCTGGAGGTTCTGGCATTCTGCAGACAACTGGACAAAACAATGTAAGAACTTTGTAACTTCGCACTGCCTGCAAACTATAACTTTAGAGCTTGCATTCCGAGTTAGAAAACAATACGAGCATTGTACCTATTGCAGGCCTCTTCAAGGAACGGTGAGACTAACGTCATCTCATTGGGAGATCAGATAAAGCAATTGGCTTCAGTCAAGAGAAATATGATGTCCTGTATAGGCGCGGCCAACACAAAAGCTTTTCTGTCAAAGAGTCTATTCTTCATCAGCACTGGGAGCAATGATGTTTTTAGGTATAAGCTGTCAGGAAGTACCATTCCCAGGAGAGAGTTCATATCTGCTTTAGGACGCATTTATGAGCAGCATCTAAGGGTAGGATTTTCCTTTACCTTTTTGATTATGTGACGATTAACAAATGACAATACCATTACTCGTAGCTTCATTCAGTTCAGCATCATTTGAAGCACCATATCAGACTTCATGATTTTTTTTTATGCAGAATCTTTATAGACTTGGAGCAAGGAAGTTCGGCATAATTAGTATCCCACCAATTGGATGCTGTCCATCTCAAAGAATTCATACTGCAGGCGGGAGCTGTTCAGAGGATTTGAATCAACTTGCTAAGGCTTTTCATTTGAGGATCCATGCCATATTGACCAAGTTCAGCTCACAGTATCCCGACATAAAATTTTCACTCGGGAACGCGTTCAAGATGACTGCAAACATCATCGAGAACCCTCGACCTTCTGGTAATTGACTGTTTAAAGGAGTTTCAATTTATCTGCACAAGTCAACCAGATGTGTTCGACTAGAATGATAGAAGCTAACAAACTTTGTTGACAATATTCTCAGGATTCAAGGATGTGAAAACTGCTTGCTGTGGCAAAGGGAAGTTAAATGCAGAATCCTTCTGTATTCCAGGCGCATCTGTTTGTCATAATCGTCATGATCACCTGTTCTGGGACTTATTCCATCCCACAGAGGCTGCCTCAAAATTGGCTGCTTTCACTCTCTTCAATGGAGGACCAGAGTTCATGACCCCACTCAACTTCAAACAGTTGGCCCAGGCTTAGTTACCTGATAACATTTCTTACTGCATCTGCTTTGATTTGTTCATTTGAATACTAATAAGAGAACCTTCATCTTTTTCATATGTTCGAGATTGTATCAGGCAAAGCCGTGAAGACTATGGTGTCCATGACACCACGAGATCTGTTTTTGTAGTTCAAAAATTAATAAAGCAAGTTGCTTTGTAAGATATTCTGTCACAAAATATAGGTATACTCATACACCAAGTTCTTTAACAAAGAAATTCATAGGAAATGAGTGGAATTTTCACCATTTTCATGGTTGGTCATAGAAAATGAGTGCACGAGGCAGAGGCGCGCTGCTGGTATCATTATTTTCATCTCTTCATTCCAGCAATCTTTGTCCAGATTAGGATCAATGAGGCGGTCACATAAATCGGAGTAGAGTAAAGATCTTGCCTGCATGTCAAGGAATCAAAAGTGTTTAGGAATGTTGGTGATTAAAAAGTTTGTTCTTCGTGGATTTATTCTACCCAATCATCACTTGCTTACCCTCAGGATTTCATGAATTGCCTGGTTTACTCGATGGCCTCTTCCCCAGTTATAAGCTCCAGAAGCGCAACTCCATAGGAGTAAACGTCCACCTTCTCATCAACCTTTCCATACATCACATACTCTGGGGCCAAGTAACCAAAGGTACCAACAATATTGAAGGGCTTTATATTGCCAACATTTGCTGTGATTGATCGTGTACTATTGCTGCTCCAAAATCTAAGAGCTAACAATCAGAAACCAGAAAATTTGTGGGTGCAGATTAAAAGAGGCGAAGTTTTTAATCAAGTGCAGATTTAGTGTGGTAATGATCAACAGAGGTGAGAGCTTTAAAGCTTAGATTGTAATTTTAACAACCGGTGGTTTGAATTTCTTTTTCTGGAAGTAGAAACATCTATATGCAATTTCTGTAGATATCCAACTCAGATGTAAAAATAGATAATTTATATAGTCAACTATGAGTTTTCTTCACGTAAAACTTACTTGAGGTTGGTAATCATCAGAAAGGAGAATGTTTGATGATTTGACATCTCTGTGAATTACTGGAGGTTCCAAAGAATGAAGGTAATCCAGAGCTTTTGCCACACCAATGGGAATTCCCATTCTTTCCCTCCATTTGAATCCTGTAAGGTTTTTCTGCAAGCTTCCTTGCAGAAGATTATAAGCAATTGCATGAATGTCCTTGCTTTTTGCGTACCCAGTGAGTTGGACTATGTTCTCATGTCGTAAGCGCGACAAGATTTTCACTTCAATTAGAAGATCCTCTTCCGCAGAACCTGTGTTTTTCATGACTTTCACAGCTGCAGCTATACCATCTTGAAGGATAGCTGCATATACCTCACTGTTTCCACCTTCTCCTATAACCATTTCAGAGCTGAAATCGTTGGTGGCTGACTTCAACTGTTGGAACGTAAACAGCTTAAATGATTTCTTCCCCCCGTGAGCAATGACTGCTGAAACATCATCTTTTGCAAGTAATCTGGAACCTGGACGGTATTGTTGATAGGATACACCCTAGTACCAGCCATTTGTTCCACCAATGATGATGCTGAAGTGGATGGTCCTGTCAATGACTTTTGCAGATTGAAGGTTTTAGTCTGTTCTTGATGGAAGTAACTCTTTTCCATGAAATGCAATGAAGATCCAAGTAAAACCCGACAACTAGAGCCTTGCTGAGAGGTTCATTGCTTCTGGAGTATGATTCTTCCTCCATTATCCACTACCAGAAGGGTGCAAGTTGGGAGCAACAGTTTTAGACATGTCTGGATTAATGATTCCTTAAGGGCTGCATCCGAGTGCAAGGATTCTTGCACAGTTGAGATGCGCTTGACGGCTTAATTCATGAATATAAGAACTCCCGATACAGACTTTAACAAGAAAATCCACCTTCAGCACAAACAATGCTTGAATCAATAATGAACAATTTAGGGACCCAAAGCTTCACCTTTTCATTTAATCAACTCACAAGGTCGGTCAGCATCCTTTACCTTCTTGGACTTGGAGAGACTTCATGGATATGGAAAGTGCTTGGTCTAAAAGTATTAAAAGTTTCATTAACATGAATCGTAATCACATTATCCCCTTTCCTGGTAACCACAGCCATTAAATTCAGCAGCAGTTCCCTGCTGGAGTTATTTGATTTTAGCCCAACGATGATCGTCCTCTTCTTTTCCGTTCTTCCCCCCAAAATACTTTCTGCTCTATGCTAGGTCCAACCATCTTCAACAATACAGGACCTGATACTGAGCCACAACCCCAATATTGCAGAATAACCAAGAACTACATATCTCAGTTTCTTAGTTCCGGGTTCCCATTTCTCTAAACCACAACAGGACAGATATTGCCATTAATGAAGGTAGCAGTATAGTACTTTAGTCCTTGTTATTAAAGTGAATGCTCTAGTCCACCAATTTGGGGAATCCACTTAAAGTGGATAGCTACCTCCATCCAAAACTCACCACTCATAAGCATATAAATATTTGAAAAAAACCAACCTTCCATGATCAATCTCTTGAAGTTGTAACCAGTTTTGAGGTTGAACCTCGGAATAACACAGGTATGATTAGCTGAAATTAGCATAGATCAATCCGTCAAAAACAAATGAAAGGCTACCAGAATTAGTTGCAGAAGGAGGCCAACCAAAGGAATTTATTCGATGATGTTGACAGACGGTAAGACATCTTTATTGTCCTTAGCCACGATGATAAAGAGTAGGAGAGCTAGAGCAACTCTCTTTCAGGACATGGTTTACCTACAAAACAAGAACAACACAATGTAAGAAGCAAATTTTTACTTATAAGATTCACAAACAGAAACTGCGTTGCTGAGTTACCTGCAAGACTTTATTGCACCCAACACGAACCATAAAATAAATTGATAGGACCACCATAGGTCCATAGTGATGTAAGCAGGAGCACAAATTGCCACGGGGTTAGCACGAATGATAGAGACAAAAAAGAAAAGCTAGCTATGCTAGTTGGACCCATGACCGGAGCTAGAGCCAAGAGACTTAAAGGAGATTCTACATGTGCATGTGAGTTATCTTTTAGAGAGGATGGAACAGTCTAAACTTATAAGAGGAGAGTTTTATGAATATCGGCCCAAATTAATTTATTTAACTTATTATTAAACTTAGGTATAAATAGGTTTATTAGGGTTATTGTAAGAACCAACTATTATTTCTTGATTGTATCACCGATCATCTTGTTCTTGTTTCAATACGAATCAATAATTTACTTATTAATTTTCTTAAATTGTAGTGTGTTTGTTTGATTCAACCTTCTTAATTTTAGTTTCAATCATTTAGGTTGCTCGAATCACGTATTCGTGAAATTTAATAGGGATTGAATCTTACGTATCCTCCTATTTTTGTTGAATTTTGAATCTTGTATTTTCGTGTCCTTCCTTGCCGAAACTTCCAGCATCCACATACCCATCAAGCCGACGCTTTCATCGTTAACTTCTAAGGATTTTAGGACAACCCTTCAGCGAATCACCTCCGTGCGTGCCACGTAGTCGTAGCTTACAAATCAAAGGAACTACATAGTATCTGAAATTGACAAGCTCCTTAATGTAGAAGTAGTGAAACTAGGCCAGGACTATGGCTTTGCCAGTTGGAACGGTGTAGATCGTCATTTGGTGGTCCTCTGTAATTCGATGTTCACGAAATGCCAATAAGTTTATCTGATGCTGATATATAGCCTGTCTTAATACATCAAGTTCAATGGTCAGGTCTGGGCCGGATGCGGAACAACAGCTGGTCTGTCAATCAAATCACAGGGGCATTCCTAGCCTGAGCCCGATACACCTATAAGGCATCATCTCTATGATCGCACCAGTGATCAAATTCAGTAATTCAGCAATAAGATTGACCCTAGCAACTAATCCTCCGGAACTGTAAATTTTCGATCACCTTGTTTAATATCAACGTCCCCAGTCGAATCACCTTTCAAAGATGAGTGACAAATGTGTTCGCAATTCACTGAGACATTATATGTGATAAAGATATTGCTTTATATCCTTGGATAATACCTATCAAATGTCAATTAATTTGCAAATTCGTACAAAACCTTGGCTTGATCTGCTAATCTTATAAATCCAGATAGGTAAATAGTAAAATTTCAACAAAATGTTACCTTCATGAAAAGTAACTAGTAATGGATATTCAAAGTAGCTAAGAATTCTCATATACATCACTAAATTATTTGTCCCCTTTTTGAGTAAGAACAGGAGACCATGAGACTGAGTCCAGTACAACTGGGAATAGATACAAAACATCTCAGATGGGCTAAATATACTATAGAGCATCATTGTTTATTTCAGCTTTGAGCACACCCTGCAAGGAAATGCAGTGAGAAAACAATCTCAGTTGCATACGCGGTTATAAAATCATATAAAGTCGTGATCTTGCATATCTCCTTGACAGGATTCCCATGAAACAACTCATCGCATGAAAACCACGGTAAAGCTTTCCTCCCGAACGGAGTTGGTTGCTTCTGTGGCAGTCACTCACTAGTCTGCAAACGTATTTACAAGTTTAACGAGCTTGAGAAACTTAAAACACTTCTATGAATCAATGGAAGCTAACGATTTTTAACATAATACTATCAACCGTAGCTACTGATAAGTAATACAGCATAGTCAATGAATAACATACGCTGGCTGTTTTCACTTTTAAAATGCCACAGTAGCAATTCACACATTCAGGCTGCCAACGTAAAATAATAAATGACATGCAGATTGCTCTCCGATTAAAAAAGATACACAATCATTGATTATGCATACTACTCAAATAGTTTAAAGAACCACAGTATAGTCATATGAAAATGAAGTGGAAAGCCTGAACTAAGTTTGTACTTACAATCAGATACCTGAAATTTAAGGAAGTAACTTATGAGAGTTGCTAAGATGTATGATTATATTTTAAATCAATAATCAGGAGGAAGTTCCACATTACCTGATTGAGAGGATTGTCAGGGGATTTCTTCCATAGCTTCCATAACATGTCCTTGTATTGATTATGAGTTAAACCTGGCTTCTCCTCCTTAAGCCTGGGAAGTTCAGCTTCTTCAAAAGCCTGTGAACACGTAGAAGGTCAACACACAACCTTGGGAAAACGAATAAAATCCCTATATACCAACATTTTCAGCTAACATAAAAAGAAACACCAGTAAATGTTAAGTGCTCTCACAGAGAATGAAAAAATAGACAACTACCACTATAATTTTTCGAACAAATCCGGACAAAGACTTTCCAAATTATTTGGATATTAAAAGGAAGACAAACCGAAATAAGAAACAAAGCCAAAACAACAGAATTCAAGTTAGAAATGACATTCTCTGTCTGCCCAAAAAAATAGAGATTGCATCGTGAAAGCCCAAAAAGAAAAAAAATTTATCACCGAAAGCAATCCAAAAGCAAAACAAGTTGTCACATATATGCCACCGCATGATTTGCTTCCTGATGCGGTAGAATTCAAGATTTCGCACCTACTAAACTCCACGACTCACAATCCAACAAATCTATCAACTCTATCATAAGCCTACGAAGCTCCTAAATTTCCAGGAACCAAACATGTGAAAAAAGTTTAATTAAATGCTAATTTTCAAAAAAGAACACGAACAAATATTGGACAAACATCCAACTTTGCGAAATGAAACTCACCTTGAACGTGGCCCTAAGTCTCTTCTCAGGATGCCTGTCCACAGGCACGTTATCCGTAACCGTCAACTGCGCAATCGCGTCCTCCACGCTCCTCGCCTCAATAATGGAATCGTCACGATTTGTATTACTAACAAGCACCATTCTCTCATACTCCTCCTCCGCCGCCGTCCTACTCTGCCGTCGCTTCGCTTCTTCGGCTTTCCTCGCCATCTCCGCCTGCTCCTCCTCTCGCCTCCTCTGGAGTTCCGCCTCGGTAACCTTGGACACCGGAATCCCCACTCTATTTGCCTTCTTGTCCGTCTTTTTGGCCCCCTTCTCGAGTTCCTTCTCTTCTTGCTCCGCTAACCGGCGAGCCTCTGCCTTGCGCGCGGCGGCTTCGGCCCGCTTCTGGGCCTCCTCCTCGCGCTTCTTCGCTGCGCGTGACTTCCCGCCCTCGGCTTCGCGCCAGTACTGATCTTCCTTTTCTCTAGCCTCCCGCTCCTTGCGATCTGCCTCGTTGGCGCTCCGCCGCTCACGTGCGGCCTCGGCCTTAGTATTAACCCCCATCTTCTTCGGCATGGTAGACCTTGATTAGGGATTCGATTTGTGAGTACAAGAAATTGGGACTCTGCTCGGTTGAAGAAATAAAGGGCGGTTATTTATAAACGAAATAATACATATATAGTTTAACAAAATATAAAATTAAATGATTTTTTAATAATAAAACTTATTAAATTGGGCCTGGGCTACCTTATGTCTAAGATTAAGCCCACCTCACTCCACCTCATCTATTTACGAATGGCAACGAATTAATAGAAACTTTTTAAGATTTAGGTCCGGTTTGGTTTAATGTTAATTAATAGAATATAACGGAACAAAACGGAATGATTTATAATGAAATGGAATATAATATAGTGAAAAATTGTTTAGGAGGGATGGAAGGATTTATAATGTAATGTGGTAAAATGTTGTTTGGAAGATGGATGAAATATAATATAATGTATAATAAATAACTATTATACGCTTTATATTAAAATGATTGTTGTCGGAGGTTTAACGCTATAATTTTAAAATAGAAATCATATTTAATAATTTTTATTATTTTAAAATAAAAAATACGTTTAAAAATTATTCACAATTGTGACAAATAATTTTTTATATATTTTCTACTTTAAAATAATTATTATTTTATTATTTTATTATTAATTATATACAATTTGTTATCAATTATATAAAAAATAGTATAATTAATTATTTATTAAATTTTATTCTATTCTATGTTATTTATATTTAAAAATAATTTATTTATATTTTATTTATATAGAAATAATTGGAATTACGGCAAGGAGAAAAAAACTAATAAATATATAGAAATGTGTTGGTTGTTATTAGGGGAAAGACAAATAATTGATATTACGAAAAATTATTAAGAGTATATTAAGTAGTATATATTTATTAGTTCACATTCCATCATAAACCTTTCGAATCGAAAGTTTCTTATTTTCACTATTTAGGATAGAACGGAACATAATATGAAACCGTTCGCTTCCATCCTATTCTATTATAAAACTTCCTTCCAAACGATAGAAGTATATTACGTTTTATCACATTTCGTTATAAAACCTTCAACCAAACACACCCTTAGATAAAGGATGGCAATGCGCTGATGCATGACTGGATCGAGGGCAGTCTGATTTGATTGGTTATTAATTTTTAAAAAAATTTAAAATGAAAATTTTTTATCATTGTTTATCAAGGCTTCAGGTTGAGTTGGGCATGAGCAGCCTCGGCCCGAACCCAACCAAAGGCCTAGTCAATCAAGGCCATACTTGTTAACTTCAAGTCAAGTTGAGTTTGGTCTAATTATCAAGCCTAATTTAGAGTCGGAACAAATTTAAAAATTTTAATTTCTTCAAATTTTGAAAGAAAAATATTTTTAAAGTAATTTTAGATTGGACTCAAACTCATATATTATTTGCAAATCTCATGCTTAATAACATCATATTATTATTGGTCTCATAAACACAAAATAACAATTATTTTTACTCGTAATAACCAAATATTCAAAGGATAATTTATTCCAAAAGAAGCCACAAACTTTAATAAATCCCAACACTATTACCTACACTTATCCTACCTTGCCCAGAAGCTACTCTATCCTAATAATGTTATGCTTCTTCTTCTTCTTCTCTCATTGTTCTTAGCTCGTAAAACCCTAGTCCACATGCAATAACAAGACTTCCCACGAAGATCAGATCAACCGTGGCGTTTATTCTGAAAAACCTCCTCATTTGATCCACCAGACCAGCTTTACATGAGTTGCAGTTGAAGCAGAACACGTTTGACTTGTTGTTCCAAGCTAAACAATCAGGATTATTCTTGTAATCTCCTCCACCAGTTATGTTCCATTCGGTTGGATGAATGTACTTAAACCCACACTTATCAGATGGCTTGCAGCAACCAGCCTGAAACAATACCGAATAAATCGTGAGGCGCATGTAATAACTTGTAAATAACCCACAATCAAAGGGTACTTACTTGAATTGGGGTCAGTGGCAGACTGAAAAACTTCCGTTGAGTGACATTGGCGAACTTCTTGGAGAAGTCATTGCAAACCTGAGTAGTTTCCAAGCAGGTTCTGATATGTTTCCAGGTTTTGGTGTTGTTAACTCTTTTCTCAAACCAAACATTGTATCTGCCAAGACTGTACTCTTCATAATTCCTACCAGGAATCTTGTCACCTGATCCTCTTCCAGTCACAACAAGAGCAAACATAGTAAAAGAAAAGAGAAAAACAGCGAGTATCAGAAGAGACACGATGTATCCTATGGTAACTTTAGGGCACTTGCAGGAAGCTCCCACGATCCCAACAATGGAGACTAATGTGATGAGCAATGAAATTATGATCAAGGGTTTGGCAAGAAATGCTCCACAACCTGACAAGAAAATGATTCCAATGAATGTGGAGATGGAGAATAGCAGGTTCACGACGTTCAAACATATCAGACAGAAGTTAGAACACCTCATTTTTCTAAGAAGTTGTAAGAATATTGGAGAGCTATGTTAGAAGAAGAAACCGAGAACATGTTCTTATAGTGCCTTGAAGGAAAAGGAAGTTTTTCTCTGTAATGCAATTTACGCGTGAATCGTATCAAAATTGGTAAGCTTTTTGGTTCTACACGCCCTCCTCCATCAAAGGACTTCATGTGCACGAAGATGGTAGGTTTTAGATAATCATTTTGAGCGAGTGAATTAATTATTAATTAATGGATGATATATTATACATATATAGATGAGATGTGAAACATGAAATTATTTATTTCTAAGAAATAAAAATTAATAAAATAAAGGGTTAAATATACATTAAAAAAGGTATAATCTCACATTTTCCTATTTTAATTCTTACATTTTAAAAATTATAAAACTATTATCAGATTATGTAATTTTTTTATTATGTTTCTTTATTATTTATTTATTTATTTACTAAAAAGGAATTAATATTAAAATACTTAATTTAAATGTATATTTTTCTTAAGTCATAAATGAACTAAAAATTAATAGGATATTACAGAAATTTTATTTAAGAGTTAAATAATATTATAAAGACGTTAATAACAATTTTTACGATACAAAGTTGAAATAAAAAAATCAAATCATATGAAATATAATTAACTTTAAAAGAAAACAGGGAATGATTTTAACAAGTATTTTCAAAACAGGGTCGGAAGTTAAACCGATAAGTCAAAAGATTTAAGGTTTAAAGATTTATCCGGTATTAGACCATCATAAAATCAATTAAAGATTTAATAAAATTAAAGAGCTTAAAAAATGATTTTAAAAAACTACCTTTACCCATCAAAAAATTTAAAGTTTAATTGAAAAAGGAGATTATTAAATAAAAATTAACCTGTTTGTTTTGGCTTATAAAAATTAATTAGTTTACAAAAACTGTTCAGTTAATTAATAAACCGATTGGTTTTTAACGACAAAGATTGTTAAACTAAATAAAACAAAAAAATTAAAAACTGAATCGAAAAGTTAGTCAATTCAAGATTTTCATTGTTAAATTAGTCAAACCGGTTTGGTTTTTAAAACATTGATTTTAACATTCATCAATTTTTTTTTCCCTATACATAAGGGTAGGATGCAGTTCTATTTGGTTAGAGTTTTTGTTAGTTTAGGAAAAACAAGTAAAATTAAATGCAATTTATTGATACTATTTAAATTAGGATGTAATCAAAGTATGATTCTGATTTCTTTTCTTATGTATAGTTATAATTTAAGGGATTTGATTCATTTTCATTCATTACCGTAATATTAAATATGTAAGTTCTTGGATTAACCTTTTTACTTTTCAAATCTTGTAAATAATTAAAATAATTCAAATTTTGAGTTTGGGATGCCAATTTTGGCCATGAGTGAGTCACGGGCTAAAAGTGGCAAGTGGGTCGATAGTTAATTCAAAAACGACGTTGTTTTTTACATTTTTTAAAAAAAGTATAAGATGGGCTAAGTTGGCCCAGCTCGACTTGACTGTATCCTGTCGGGCCATGAATCAGTCAACCGGTGTTCGGACTGAGTCACTAGTTGACCTATCTCGACCAATCAGGCTACGGACCACCCTAGTCGTGTCAGGCCGAGCCTGGTCATATTTGAGTTTTAAATTATTAATAAGTTTATAAAAGTTTTGAATTTTTTATTTTATATCATATTTCATTTTGTTTTTATATTTAATTAGATATATTTAAATTATTTTTAAGAATTTAAAATTACAAGAAAATTTATAACCATGGCCTTTTATTCCTTTCGGATACTATAGTAGATAGATAATATCGCTTTTTTATTTTGAAGATAGGGTATTAATAAGTTCTACAAAATTAATTCAAAAACGATGAAGTTGTTTTTGACTTTTTAAAAAAAAGTATAAGATAGGCTAGGTTGGCCTGGCCTCGCCCGTGGCTCGTCGAGCTATATTAGAGCCGAGTTACCGGCTGACCTATCTCGACTTGTCGAGCTACGGGTTACTCTAGCCGTGTTAGACCAGGCCGGGGTGTATTTGAATTTTAAATTATTAATAATTTTATAAACATTTTGAAATTTTTATTTTATATCATATTCCATTTTGTTTTTACATTTAGTAGATACATTAAAAATATTTTTAAGAATTTAAAATCACAAGAAAATTCATAACACATGGCTTTTTATTCCTTTTGGATATTATGGTAGATAGATAATATGGTATTGACAAGTTTTATTTAACTACATATCAATGATTAAATTTTTCAATCAGTTCAATCATAAAATTTTTAAACCTTTCAACTTTTTGATTCGTCTTTTAACTTTTTAGTTTAATTTACTTCAATAACTCTTATTGTTAAAAGTTAAAACTTGATAAATTTATAAATTAATCTAACTGCAAGTTTGATCAAGATTTAGTTATACCTCAAGTCATAGATCTCAAACTCAGGGCTTGAACCTAAGCCTAATTTTTGGGCCCAATCCCAACTCTAAATCCGATCTTGTCCACTCCACTGCCGTGCATACCGTCTAAGTTCTTCTCATGCAAACCCTACCAAGTTCTTGATTTCCATTGTTGATGCAAACTTTCAGCTACTCCATTATGTTTTTTTTTTTTTCAGTGCCGCATTATCTGCCCCACCAGCTTTCACTAAGCCATCTTTGTCTGCCTTTACAACAGCCAAAAACTCTTTAGAATGATAATCACCTAGCTAACCCCATCTTTCTCCATGTAATAATGTTACCAAAAACTTGGATAAGATTCCTATTACTACTAAACACAGGATTTGGACCTAAATGAAGAATCTGGTTGAATTGGATATGTCATCAAAGTAGGAACATTAACACAAACGTAAGTAAAAGATTGAAACCCCCGAGAACTTGGAACTTGTCATCTTTGTCACATGGACCCAATTAGAGATGTTACAAGATATGTTTCAATAATTTAGTTACAATGTAGTACTAGTAATTATATTAATGCAAGTACTCGTTAAAAAAAGACATCATTTTAGATGAAATTGGTTCAGACCGTTTAAGTTGAATTGTAATAAAATTTCCAAAATTGAAACTTTATTAACTCAAACTTTATTCCTTGATTTCAAACTTAAACTAAATCGAAATACTGTCAGTATATGAGTTGAGGTTAAATTGCACCAAATTAAGTAAGCATAAGCCATTTTTTTTTTGAACACTCCATGCTCTGGTTGTAACTTTACTTAGGCTAGGTATATGCTAATTTTTAAGTTATGTCTTCATAAGTCATTTTATACGTAAATAGTTAATTTTATTAAACATCTTTTAAAAATAGTTGATGTTATTTGTCGGTTAAAATCAACTGTATTAATCCACCGATAAAATTAGCTAACAGTTAATGCAATCTACTGATTATTAAATAGGATCATCATGTTTTGCTATCGTTTATTTTTATTATATTATTTATCTGCGGCACAACTTCGTGCATCATATTTTGTTAATTTTTATTTTAAAAAATAACATAATATTAAAATTTTTAAATTCTAACACGACATACGAGTAGACATAATATACACAACACTATCAAAAGAATTTCCAGGCACATCCTGCGACATTCTTTCATCCTCTGGTTAGCTTTGCAAGGACGACTCCGAACTATAGACACTCTCCAGCTGAACCAAGCGAGAATATCTGCGAGCAAGATCACGCTCAGCAATACCTGACTCCTCCGAAAGTGCTGAAGCATTCAAGTCAACCTGCGCTTAAGCTTACCGGGCCTTGGTCGCTCTCACTCTGACAGAGATGTGGTACATGATAAATCTTAAAATATACGTTAAAAAAAAGTTAAATCACAAGAAAAAGATAATATAATTTTAATTTTGAACCAAGATCAACGAAATAAAAAATAGAACATTTGATCAAATTATTATTTTGTATGAGTATAATAATTATGAATAGTCGTGACTCTCGAAAAGGGGTTGAAGAACTTCAATGATTTAGAGATGTTGATTATTTTATTCTACATCGTTATAAGAAAATAATTTAAATAAAAATACTTTCATAGAGTCTGTCTCTAAATCTGGACAGAGGGTCTACTTTTAGAGATGTCAATAAGTTAGGTTGGGCTTAAGAAAATCTTTGGTCTGATGGCTTACGGGTCGGCCTGTGACCCCAATAGGCCAGAGCTGGTAGACCCGTGGCCGGATCGGCTACGGGCGGGCTAGGCTGAGTCAGCCCATCTTTAATTTTTTCAAAAAATTACAAAACAACGTCGTTTTTATTGTTCTAATTGGGCCACGAGCTGCGCCTAAATTAACATCCCTATCTACTTTAACAACTGAACTTTTGGAAATTTCGCATGGCTTGCTTTTTGCTTGGAATCAAAGTGTAAGATTTGTCGTGGTGGAGATTGATTGTGAGATGGTCATATCTCAACTTTTGCATCGGAACGCTAATAATGGAGATGAGCAGTTATTGACGTCCATCAAGGCCCTCCTTTGTCGGGACTAGCATGTCCGTATCCAGTTAGTGCTTAGGGAAGCCTATGGGTGTGCGAAATTTCTAACGAAGTATGCTCGATTCCTTACGTTGAGAGAGCAGGTTTTGGTTGTTCCTCCACTAGAATTGGGGAAGATTTTGATGTCGAAGAGTAGATTTCATTCATCGTTGAATAAGAATTAGGTTGTATTGAACTATGCATCAATGATTAAAATTTTCATTCAATTCGTCCGGTTCAATTGTAAAAACTTTAAACTTTTCAAATTTTTGGTTCGTTTTTTTACTTTCCAATTTGATTTATTTTAATAACTCTTATTGTTAAAAGTTAAAACCTGATAAGTTTATAAATTAATCAATCAATTTTTGTAAATTAATAAGTTCTTATAAACCAAAATAAATCAATTAGTTTTTATTAACGATTTTTTTCAATTAAACTTCAAATTTTTGGTGAATAAAAACAATTTCTTCAATTATATTTTGTTACGGTCTGTTTAATTACGTGATGGAGTGTTGCACTGAATTAAAATGTAAAAGATATAAATTGATAACTTATTTATTCATTAAAATTTATAGAACACAAACACTAATTAATCTCTTAAAAAGCATTTGTAAAGAAAATGATTAAGTAAAATAAATCAATTTATAAATAAAAGAATCAAAAGAATTCAAGCTTTTTTGAAATTTTGAATTTAGCTAAGAATGGTAACCATTGTTCGGCCTAGCCTGATATGAATTGATTAAATTTTAAGCTAAGATCAAGTTTTTGTTTTCAAATTTCAAACTTCAAGTTAGACTCGAACTCGAACTTGAACTCAAACTCGAGCCCTAATTTAGTTTGTAAAAGCAAACTTGTCAAATTATTAATTAAAAAAAACCTCTCAAGATCAAAATTATCAAATTAAACAATGTTGTTTTGAATAAAATGATATTATTTTTAAATTTTAAATTAAAAATTAATCAAATTTGGTTTTAACTCAATCAATCTGCAGGTTGTCTAAGCTTGATCGAGATTTAGCTATAGCTCGAGTCATAGATCTCAAACTCAAGCTTGAACCCAAGCCTATTGGGCCCAATCCCAACTCTAAACCCGATCTTGTCCACTCCACTGCCATGCATACCGTCTTAAGTTCTTGATTCTCATGCAAACCCCATCAAGTTCTTGATTTCTCTTGTTGATGCAAACTTTCAGCTACTCCACTATGTTTTTTTCAGTGTCACATTATCTGTCCCACCAGCTTTCACTAAGCAATCTTTGTCTGCCTTTACAACAACCAAAAACTCTTTAGAATGATAATCACCTAACCTATAATCACCTAACCCCATTTTTCTCCATGTAATAATGTTTTGGATAAGATTCCAATTACTACTAAACACATGATTTGGACCTAAATGAAGAATCTGGTCCCCCGAGAACTTGGAACTTGTCATCTTTGTTACATGGACCCAATTAGAGATGTTACAAGACAATGATTTAGTTACAATGTAATACTAGTAATTATATTAATGCAAATACTCGTAAAAGCAAACTCTTCAAATTATTAATGAGAGAAAAACCTCTCTATGCTTGAGACTAAAATTATCAAATAAAATAATATCGTTTTGAATAAAATGATATTACTTTTTAATTTTTAAATTTAAAAATTAATCAAATTTGATTCTAACTCAATTTAACTACAGGTTGTCTAAGCTTGATCGAGATTTAGCTATAGTTTGAGTCATAGATCTCAAACTCGGGGCTTGAATCCAAGCCTAAAATTTTGGGACCAATACTAACTCTAACACGACATACGAGTAGACATAATATACACAAACACTATTGAAAGAATTTCCAGGCATATTCCGCGACATTTTTTCATCCTCTAGTTAGCTTCGCAGGGATAATTTCGAATTATGGATAGTTTCGAGCGGAACTAAGCGAGAAAATCTGCAAGCAAGATCATGCTTAGCAATACCTAACTCCTCTGAAAGTGATGAAGCATCCAAGTCAACCTGGGCTGAAGCCTACTGGGCCTTAGTCGCTCTCACTCCAACTGAGATGTGGTACATGATAAATCTTAAAATATATGTAAAAAAAAGTTAATTCACAAGAAAATTTAATATAATTTAAATTTTGAACCAAGATCAACGAAATCAAAAATAGAACATTTGATCAAATTATTGTTTTGTATGAATATAATAATTATGAATAGTAGTGACTCTAGAAAAGGAGTTGAGGAACTTCACGTTGATTATTTTATTCTATATCGTTAAGAAAATAATTTAAATAAAAATACTTTCATGGAGTCTGTCTTTAAATCGAATGTCAATGAGTCAAGTTGGACTGAGCCAGCTCATTTTTAATTTTTTTAAAAAAATTACAAAACAACGTCATTGTTATTGTTTCAGTCAGGCCACAGGCCAAGCTAAAATTAACATCCCTATCTAATTTAAAAACTGAATTTTTGGGAATTTCACATGGCTTGCTTTTTGCCTAGAATCAAAGTATAAGATTTGTCGTGGTAAAAACTGATTGTGAGATGGTCATATCTCTCAACTTTTGCATGGGAACGTCGATAATAGACATGGGCAGTTATTGACGTTCATCAAGGCCCTCCTTTGTTGGGACTAGCATGTCCGTATCCAGTCAATGCTTAAAAAGAACAAATGGGTGTGCAAAATTTCTAACAAAGTATGCTTGTTTCTTTATGCCGGGAGAGAAAGTTTTGGTTGTTCCTCCGTTGGAGTTGAAGGAGCTTTTTATGTCGGAAAATAGATTAATTTCATTCACCGGTGAATAAGAATTAGGCTATTGTGCTTCTGTCTTAAAAATGAATGTCAATTTCAACTAGGTACACAAATGGGCTTACATAGGGATAATGATATTTATTAGGACGACTAATCACATCAAAATTGCTAAATATTATTATCTTTTTACCTATAAAAAGATTCTAATTCACAGCACACATCATGAGATGATGAGAGTCCAAATTCAATGTATCTTGAGAGCATGTCTAAGAGTCCAAATTCAGTGTATCTCGAGAGTTTGTCTAAGTTCTTTTTCACTAAATTATTGCAAAAAGATGTCATAAAGAGTCCGATCTATTCGGTTTTAGCCTAATTTTAGCCCGAGTTAATTAAGTCACAAGTGAGTTATAGGCCATTTATGGTCGACCCAGTCAGACCACAAGTCGGGCAACATCATTTTGAATTTTTTTTTTAAAATTTGACTGGCCGAGTTAGCCTAAGGTCAAATTGGGCCATTGGTCGGGCCATCATAACCTGACCCATTAACATCTCTATCATTGCAACTATCTTATCTTTAAATATAATTTACAATCTTTATTAAAGTTAATATAAGCAATAATTTAAAAATTAAACCGGTCTTTAGGTGAATCACAAAAATATAAACAGGTCAGTTTTTGATTCAGTTTTTCCCAATAACTCTTGTTGTTAAACATTAACCGGTTTATTAATTAACTAGTCAGTTTTCATAAACTAATCAATTTTTATAAATTACAATAAATCACTTAATTTATATCAAGCTTTAAAATTTTCGATTAACAAGAATGTCGTTGAACTTTTAAATCTTAAACCTCTTATTTTATCGGTTTAATTTTTTTAAAACATTGGTTATAAGGTGATATACACAAATTAACTCAGATAATAAGTCAATAAATATGTATAACATGTATGTTAATTGAAGTTATAACTTTTTAAGTAAAATGTAAATATAAAGGGGAAAAAAATAACATTCACACATTCATATTGTAAAATTTTTTTGTTATATTATTTTACATTATAATATTATTGAAATAGTCAACGTACTCAGTGCATAAGGCTCCCCGCTTTACAGGATCTATGTAACCTTATAGTTACAATTGAACAACTTTACTAACTGCTCTAAGACTTACCCTCAATAATATTGAAATAGTATGTATTATAATTTAAATAAGGCATAGAAGTCAGCGGCGAAGCTAGACTAAATATTAAGGGGGGGCGAATCAAAACTCGGCTAATTTTTGAATTTTTAAAGGGGGCGAAGCTCGACTAATCTATTTTGAAATCGACTTCCCAAATAATCATTTCTTTTTAATTAAAGGTGGCGGTAGCCTCCCCTTTGCTACCCCGGGCTGCTGCCACTGATAGAAGTAATATAAAAAGTATCAAAATTCATTTAAAATTTTTAAGTATTGCATTTGACAAATATTTAAAAGAATTGTTTTTAAAATCACATCAGATTTAGTAAATTAAAAATATGCTAGTTAATTATTAGAATTAATATAAACATAACTTTAATTAGAAATTAAGATGACATTAATATTATTTTTAAATATATTAAAATTTAAGGTGATGTTATTTGTAATTTTATCATTTATTAAACCAATTCTAAATAGGGATGACATCCGAGCTTGTTATTTCTAAAACGACGTTTTTTTGAAAAAATTTTCTTAAAAAATAAATGACGGGTCAGCCCAACTCGCCACGCCTGTAGCCCGTCCGACTGAGCCATGAGCCGCCCCATTCCATCCCAGCTCACCGGGCCATGAGTTACTATGACCTAGGACCTGACTCGGGGTAGCCCGACCTAGCCTAACCTATTTAAATTCCTAATTTCAGATATTTCCTTGAAAAAAATGTATGTGGCGAAAAGTAGAGCAGCATGGGCCATGCTCGTGCACGTGAATTGCATAGTTATCCATGCGTTGCCAGAGTTCGGCGTTCGACATCTTCGTGCTGCGCTTGCAAGACAACTTGTAATACCAACGTGGCAACTTGTCACAAATCTGACCTCATGTGATTCTCAAGTGTTCAAATGCTCACCTTAGGCATACATTACATTAGTTTCTAAGTTCCAACTCTAATCTTTGTCTATAAAAAATGTATTAGTTTATTTTATAAAACAATTTAATGAAAGTCAGTCTAACATGTGAGATGTGAAGAAATTCAGTAGTACGTATCTTTACTCTTAATTAAAAGAAAGATTATTTTTCATAGACCCACATAAATATAAATAAATATATATATATACAGAGAGAGAGATATATACGTCTTAAAATAATAGAGTAATAATAATTAAAAATAAATTAAAAAGAAACAAAAAATAAATACAATATAAATAAATAAATAAAAATGTGTATAAATAAAAAATAAATAATAAAATATGTAAACTATGTAAAAAAAATATGTAAGTTAAATCACTTAGAGGGAAGTATGTTTATCTTATACAAGATTAGAAGTTGTTTTTGTTATAGGTTTCCTCCATAGAGTTTTTGTATTTAGTTATAATTAATTAGCTTTTGTTTTAAAATAAGGTGAAATAAAAATTCATATCTTTGTAATTTTATTATTAATAATTATTATTATTGGGTATGATATGACTATTATCTAATATTGTTAAAAACATCTTGATAATATGACTTAGTATTTTAACTAATTATTATTGGTAATATAAGAAGATAGCATAATAACAACTCAATGAAAATCTCGTTGACACATAGAACCTAGGCTCCAAGGATAGGAATGGGTCGATCCATGAGTTTGGATTTATGTGTGTTTAATAGGTCTGTTTATAGGTCAGGCTTAAGTCCAGACTAACTTGAGACTCAACTATTTTAAATAAAATAATCGTTTTGCTTAAAGAATTAGGTCTTAGGTAGATCTGGGCTTGGATAGCCCATACCTGAACCCAATAAAAAAGACGTTTTATATTTTTTATTTTTCAAAAAATTTGGCAGAGCTGACGCATGAACCTGTCAATTGTCATCTCTCGAGGAATAAAAAGGAAGGTATTCACGCTAAAATAATTTTTTAAAAAAATTAAGGCTTTATATTTCATTGTCCTTAATATAAAATTTATTTATTTTTATTAATTATTTTTGTAAATTAAAGAGATAAGTTTGACCAGGTATTATTATAAACAATGTGATAAAGCTCTACTTTGACCACACCAAATGCATTATTTTAACTTCCCATTTTTTTAATTTTGGTTCTATCCATTTTTAAATTTAATATTCGGCTTATGGATAAGGTTTTGTAAATTATTATTATTATTATATTAAACTGTTAATTATTTAAAACCTTCAACCAATTCCAACGGCGACCATTCGCCGCTTCGCTGTCAAGACTTTTTGACCTTTCACAACTTCGAAAAGCCACATTTCCACGTCAGCATCATTCTCGTCCTTCCACGTGTCGTCCACGTTAGTTCTCCCCATCCTCCTAACGCCTTCATAGCAGTTTATTGCCGAATCAGCAGGCTGCTCGCGCAGGTCAACTTCTTTCAGTTAGCAATGCAAGGGATACACGTGTCAAGAAGATTATCTCTAATAACCACTATATTTATTAAATAAATATATTTTTATTTTACTATCAAATTCTTTAAAATTTATAATTAAGTACCTAATTTCTAAAATTAAATAACTCAATTTGAAATGCTGTTTTCATTAATATTTTGTTAATATGACCGACGAAAAAAACGCAAATTTTGATATTTAAAAGAATTCAATGATTTTTTGTTTTCGTTAATATAATTTTTGAATCCCATGTCATTAATTGATTAATTAGTTATATATTTAAAATAATTAATTATTTAATACTCAAAATTTATCATATAACTCTTTTTTTTAACAGAGAAACCTGCATCCACTATCTTTATGATACGTACTAGATAAACCTCTGAATTAACGCAATACCTTATAAATCACGCCAACCTGATATTCCGCAGTAAGCAAGCCCTGTACGACAAGCTCAATTGGAAAAACGTAAGTAAAAGGATTCAAACACAGGATCTTTTGGCCCTATTCCTTCCTATTTCACCAACTCAACTACCCTTAGGGGGCATATAACTCATTTAAACATTAGCTTTTACATTACTCTATTAATAAAATTACAAATATTAATAAAAAGAAATTTTAAAGTTTTTTAAAATGAATACTTAAATGAAAAGAAAATCAAAATATTTGAAAATTTACAATTTATTATCCTAATTATAATCATTTTTAAATAAACCAAACTTTAAGGCATATTCGATTATGCTTTTGATTATGTCATTACTATTTAATTATCTTTAAATACTAAGGCATATACGATTATGCTTTTGGTTATGCCATTCCCATTTAATTATTTTTAAAATATAAACCCTAACTTCGAAGGCATATTCATTCATGCCTTGGGTTATTCGATTCCTATGGTCCATTTATAGGCTTATTATATACTAACTATGTTTTAGTGACTTTGATTAAATTATAATATCTCTCTTTCTACTAATAATATATGTTATGAAGTTAGTTTACACTCTAACATGAGTCTTGATATAGTGTATACTTGTCTTTTAATCAGAGTCGTTCCTAATATTTTATAGGCCTTGGGGTAAAGTAAACAAAAAATCCTATTTTTGGGCTTTCATAAAGAATATAAATAAACAAAATGAGTCCTTTTATTATTTTTTATGAGGTCAAGAGTAAATCCTATTTTAATTCATTTTATTTTTATGAAGATAAAAATAGGTCCTATTTTATCATTTATAAGGATGGACCCTGGGTGGGTGCCCGCCTTGTCCTTGCCCAAGACCAACCTTGCTTTTAACGGTTTATGTCTTGGTATATGTGCAAATGTATTGAAATTTATCCTCTTACTTTTGCAAAATAACGTGGGAAGTTGTTCATACATTAATGTTCGATTAATTATTTAATCACCGGTTAAAAAATTAGGAGAAAATATGAATGCAAATTTAAATTACTTAGTTGATATTTTCATCTTTATTTGTTCATCTCTTATAGGCATCATAACTTTAATGAAACGTAGGATTTTCGTATCTTTTTAAGACTTTTTTGGGCATCTTTTTGCATAACGACTTAGTTGTCCACAAAAGTAACATCGGTCTGACTTTTTGGTTTCAAAAGCACCCCACTTGAAGAATTTAACGATTATCTTCTTTAGTGTTTCTCCTTCTTTAAGTTACATGCACATTTCTTCGTGTCTTTACATTTAATCTTTAAGTACGACTTCTTGCACGATTATTTGAGTTGAGGTTCACCTTGTAGCATAGTTTTGAAGAACTTATGTTGTTTACATAATTAATCTAGTGTCACCAAAACTAATTGGTAGATTTCTCTAAGAGAGATTTCAAACATGTCTTTATGAATAGAATTGATTATCCTTTGTAATTCAGGCTACAACTCATTAGGGAGGGAAGTGATGAATATGAATCGGAGATTGACATCATTGAAGTAATTGAGCATATAATATTTTTATAAGCATTCTTTGAAAATGCTTATGTAGATCTTTTTTGTTCATAGAGCAACACTTCATTTTAAAGTAATTGTGTCTACTTGGTCGATCAACGAGGGAACCTTAGCTAGAGGGTTACGAGGATAATAAGAAACCACTGGTGATATGATAGAACATAACTCCGTAAGAGTTACGAGATAGATAAAGATGAATATAACTAAGACCCTAGGTATGCTAGTTGAGATATAAGCCCTTTTTGTCTCAACGGGCGTCATTTCTCAAGGCTTGCCTCTTAGGGATCTAAACTGATCAATCCTTTCCGTATAACTTAAAACTCAAATATACTCATAGGTCCGATACTTTTTGATGCACAAGATCTTTATACAAAGGAAAATGTGCAGTACACTTGTATATCTATATAACAAAAGTAACCTTACTGAAGATTCAAGCTTTCAGGAAAGAGAGAGATTTTAGAGAGAAGCCTTATAGAAATACACAACTTTTATCGGATAAGAGTCGGCTTGAATCAAAACTTAAAATTAGAATTTAGTTACAATGGAAGAAGTCCTTTGCTTATATATGCAAAGGAGATTACAAAAAGAAAATCAATAAGTAAAGGAGATTACAAAAAGACAAACATCCCTCATAAAAAGATCATATCACACCCTAAATGAATAAGAACAATATTACATATTCTATATAAGAACAACATCATATCAACAATTTTATACAAGAATAACATCAAATCACATATTAAATAGATAAAAATGAATGCACATCATAAAAGACACCTAAACAAACAGAGGGATCCACAATGATAATTTGAGGAATCCTAGTGATTATCCATGTCAGATAGGTTCTTGCCATGATTACAAATTCGTCGAGGAAGCTTCTCTACTCTTGTTGTAACTATCATTATTGATTTTTCTTCGTCTCGTACTGCAACTTGCTTTCTCTGTACTTAAATCTTTCAAATTTTTATCTAGCTCATCTTTATTGATTATGGAAATATCCTCTAGACCTTGGGCATCTAAAAGGAGGAAACTTGAGTCTGAGATGATCCCGCAGTGTGTAGGCCTAAAGTCTATAAAGTTGTCTACGATATCAAACTCTAGCATGTGAAGTTCTCCAAAAATGAATTATCCTAGGCAAGGTCAAATAAATCTAGAGATAGTTGGTGATGCATATTTAAGAAAATGGTTGAGGTCCTTAAGATTGAACTGAGATATGCCAAGTACACCTAATTCTCATAGTAGATGGATCCATTATGTGCTGTGTTATAAGATCGATGAAGGATAAAGAAGCATTGAGTGGTTTGTTTCTCTTTAAAGTATTAACTCCTTGATCTCCATATATCGAACTCAACCTAAAGAATTGATCAAAGGATCCAAAATAAACCAGTGTGGTCTAAAATCTACTTTTGAAGAACAATATGCATCACTCAAAATTTCCTCTGAACTCATCCTATTATGGGTAGATCAGGGTTATACACACCTCCAAGTAAGGGCTATCTGCATGATGTTAACATTGTGTGGAAGAAAAGAAATTCCAGTAACAACTAAAATTTCTCTCTTTGATATGACATACACATCTTACTATAATTCTTGATCGGCACCCTCTTGACCACTCTCAACGATGAAAGTGTCATCATGATTTTTGCTTCAGACTTCAACATTAAGAATGCCTAATGACCAGACTCTACCCACAAGATTAAAAGTCCAGATCCAAATTGTTAGAGTTGAACAGGATCTCGATCCAACCTAAACATAATGAAGATGATGACTCAAAACTTTGGATTGGTCTTAGGATTTCTAAACCTAAACCAAATGATCTCTTAGAACTATTGAGAGCAACTGTGAAGGAACACTTCATCCAATCGGCAAGATGCTCTATGACAATAGTCTCTTCAATCCGTAAGACAATCCCTAAATTTTTACTTTCTATGATGATAAGATCGTATAAGGAGGATTTTTTGCCTTTGAAAGCCCAAACTAATAAAACGATTGGTGTATTTGTAAGGCCATATTTAGGATCTACAAATCAATACCCAATTGCCAAAATCCAACTTTTAAATCAAACTTTGAAAATATTTGGCTTTTTTTAGGAACAACATTTGCATATTTATCTTGAGCAGAAAAAACTTGTCATCTTAAAGAAAATTATTTAAAGGCTTGTAATCAATAACTAACCTCTTATTTTCTCTGTAATTTTCCACTATCTTTTTCACGTAAAAAGCTTGACATGGTCAATCTGATTTGGTCAGCTAAGACAACAATTATTCAGATTCCACGACAGTTGCCATTACAACAATTGATAGAGTTAATCCCTATGGAATGGATAACAAATTACGAGAAAGAATTTCATACTCCTCATTAGATATTTCTACTTATTTAAAAATGTATAGAAAATAAGATTATTATACCATTATTTTAATAAAAAAGATGTGTTATAAAAATGATAAATATTAAATATCCTTTAAAAAATTACGAGTGACATAAAATATTCCTAATATAGAAACAAAAATTTATATATTTTAAATTTTTATTAAATATAAATTTGTCCTTTATATGCATTTATTTTATTAATAACCAAAAGATTGAATTCATTGATGTTTAAGAAGTAAATTAATATACCTATGCTCAATAAGAAGTAAAATTAATCTAACAAAATCTAAATGGAGACTAATTTTTTATAATTGTATATAAGATTCAATTATATAGTTATTATTTTAATAATTCTTATTGTTATTATATTTAGTTTTAATTCTAATAATTACTAGTAATAGAAATAACAAATTTGTTTATACATAAATATAATATAAAGATAAAATGATAGTGAAAAAATAGCATACTTTACACTATATTGTTATGGTTATTTCTAATTATTTCATAATTCAAATTTAATTTAATTAAAATAATAAAAAATTTGATAAAATAATAAAATGGTATTTTTGATATTTTTATTAAATTAATTTAATTCGAATTAAAATGTTATTAATTTGGAATCACCTATAGTTGTGGTCATCTCTTATGGGAGGGTAATCTCACGTGTATCCAACGTGTAATTTCGTTGGGTGCGCACTACTCCAGTTCCATACACATATAGACACCTCTACTTATGAAACTACTCACACGCAACAGAGACACCTCTACTTGTGTAACTACTCACCCGCAACAGAGAATCCATTGAAAGAGCTTCAAATCTCTCTTCATACCCTCATAAACCAAACCCTACAGAGTCACAAACCCCTCGTCCTTGAACGTTCACAACTCTCTGCTTTCCTTGGTTTTCCTAAGAATGGTGGAGGAGGATAAAGAGGTCCGCGGCAGCCGAGTGCATGACGCGGCGTCGCCGTCGCTGTCGCAATCGCAGCAGGCGAGGCATCAGAGGCAGAAGCTGAAGGTGTACAATGAGGTTCTTCGTCGACTCAAAGAATCCAACATCCAAGAGGCTAATTCTCCTGGCTTCGACGATCAGCTTTGGGCTCACTTCAACAGACTTCCCGCTCGGTACGTTCTACGTATTACATGATTACCCTGGATGTCTATATCGGTTTTGTACATGTACTCGGAGTTTTTCGGTGTTATCGGTGTAAAGTTTTGTGCTTTCTTGTTGGGTTTGCAGTGAGTGAGTTTTTTTTTTTGGCGGTTTTGGTATGAAAGTTGTTATCTTTTTGCTTTTGTCATTATTTCCTTGTGGAAAAGTGAATTTACTGTGTCTTGGTGGGTTTTTCTTGCTTTATGATCCAGTGTTAGTTCTTTAGAAAGTGATTTTTAAGATTTAGTGAGATTTGATATGGAACTGTATGAAGTTTAATGGATTTCTCAAGTCACATTCAACACCATGTCTTCCTAGTATTGTTGGGTTTAATAGTAGTGATTAATTTGTTGCAGATATTCATTGGAAGTAAATGTGGAAAGAGCAGAAGATGTTCTTATGCACAAAAGATTGCTATATTTGGCTCATGATCCGGCTAATAGACCAGCAATGGAGATCCGTCTTGTACAGGTTGGTTCATTCTGTGCGAAAGCTAGGGGGAGGGATTTTGCACCTGAGTTTACTCATTTTGCTATTGTCAATGGTAAAAGTTTTGTATTATCAACCTATTGAGGAACTTTTCGAGGGTGGACTTTAGGGATCTTTACTTTTTGGCAAGTCAAACTTACTTTACTAGTAAGCTTTTCATCTTATGGGTGATGGGATGCTTGTTTCTTTGTTCTTCTTGTTTTTTCACTTGGCATAGTTTGGTGTTGGAAAGTTTTGGTGTTTCTATCGCCTTTCTGTTTTATTCTACATTTCTTAGATTAAACAATACTTCGTTAATCAATCATTCTTCTGTGCAGGTTCATCCTATTCTTGAGGGGAATTCAACAGATTCTGTTCCTTTAGACTCACTTGGCAGCAAAGTAAATCGAATCACTAGACAGAGGTTTTGTATTGAGATCATTACGAATTTGTTTGAGATTTTATCTTGTTTCTTTGCAATTGTTTAATAAAAATCACATTGGTGCTTCTAGTGCTCATATCCCTGCTGGTTTTCTATGTTCAGCATACATCCTCCACCTGCGTTTGGTTCATCACCTAACCTTGAAGCACTTCCCCTTGGGGTGATCAAGTCTGAAAATGAAGATGTTGCTGATTTTGTGCATGAAAATTCAAATTACTCTCGGTATTTCTCTTGTCTAAAGTTTGATAAATTTTCACAAAAGATGTCCAGTTCATCATTTCATATCTTGGTTCTTGAAATTACTTGTGCAGGCCCTTGCATGAAATTACTTTCTCGACAGAAGACAAGCCGAAACTTCTCAGTCAGGTAAAACTAGGTTTCTTTTGTAAATTCGTGGCAACTTCATTATAATGCTTTTGTTCAATAACATGTTAGATTCATGGTATATACTTGTTGGCTTCATGTTTTCGTTAAAATGCTGTTTTTTGACCAATTTGAAACCAATATGTTCGTTTCTTCAGTCTTTTAGTTCCTCTATACATTAGCTTTCTTTGTCTAGGTTATGTTACTTGTTAAATAACCTTTTATCATCAACGCTGCAAATTCTGAGTTATTGTTTTAAGAAGCAATGACCTTCCATGTGCTTGCTCCTCTCTTCCTCCTTCGGATGCACACACATAAAAGTTAATATGTAAGCATCCATGTGTGTCTCTGAATTTGTAAATGCCCTTTAGTCCATATTATTGCTGGTGTGCAAATTTTGCAGTTAACTGCCTTGCTTGCTGAGATTGGGTTGAACATCCAAGAAGCACATGCGTTTTCCACAGTTGATGGCTACTCCTTAGATGTCTTTGTTGTTGATGGTTGGCCATACGAGGTATTTACTGTTTGCATCAGTCTAGCTTCGACGTTCTTCAAAATGTATTGAAAAACCCTGCTTGATATATCCATATTGTTGGAATGTTCAGGAGACAGAAGAGCTTAGAACTGCACTAAAAAGGAAAGTGTTGAAGCTTGAGGTAAATCTTTATGCTGTTTTGTAGGAATAATTATCAGATGTTGATCATTCGAGATATTGTTTTGGTGTACGGAATTGAAAATTGTAATCTATCCTTGGACCTGTTAGTGCAGATGGAGTTGAAAATTTCCTCCTTTCCTATTCGTTTGATAACATTTATCTCATTCCTTCAGATTCTTTTGTTTGTTCTTCATGTGTTGAATCCTTGTCGATTGTATCAACTAGCAATTTACCTTTGTTTGATTCGCCAACTATGCTCTCAGTCTCAGTATACTTTGAACATGTTGCCATATATATAGAAGCAAGCATGGATGAGTCAACCTTCTTTTACTTCTACAAGTGAGCCGGAGCAGCGTACAATCAAACCTGATCCTGATCACGTGTCAATACCCAATGATGGGACTGATGTCTGGGAAATAGATCCTAAATGTTTGAAGTTTGAGAATAAAGTTGCATCTGGATCATATGGCGATTTGTAAGTTCCCATCTTTTATCCACCAGTACATAACTGGCAATTGTGTTCCTACATTTCTAATTTAACTCTCCTGTTATGAACTTAGGTTCAAAGGCACATATTGCAGTCAGGAAGTAGCTATCAAAGTTCTCAAACCTGAGCGAATAAACTCAGATATGCAGAGAGAATTTGCCCAGGAAGTCTTCATTATGAGGTTGGGATGTAATGTCTGTTGTTTTACTGCAATCTATCTTACTCAGGCTTTAGAAATTCTCTGAAGGTGTTGGATAGTTACCTAAAGTTGTAACCTAAAGTCTCCTTCACTTGTTCAAGTTGCACCTGTTTCTTTCCTATTTTCTCACAATCATTCACTGGCAGGAAAGTTCGACATAAGAATGTCGTACAGTTCATAGGTGCATGTACCAAGCCTCCGAGTTTGTGCATCGTGACAGGTGAAGATCAATGAGTTCTTAGATGTTTACAAATTCAACCACATTTCAGTACTGGAAACAAATATATTTTCCCATTCTTTTTTGATTTGATGGAACTTCTTATTCATTTAAGTCATCTTGTTCAACAGAATTCATGTCTGGTGGAAGTGTCTATGACTACCTACACAAACATAAAGGAGTCTTTAAGCTTCCTTTCTTACTTAAGGTTGCAATAGATGTTTCTAAGGGAATGAGTTACCTGCACCAAAATAACATCATCCACAGGGATTTGAAGGCTGCAAATCTTCTGATGGACGAAAATGAAGTGCGGTTTGCCCTTGTATCTCCATTTAGAAATTTCCACCTTATGGAAATATGGAAACGTTGAGACTTCTTTGCATATCAGGTGGTTAAGGTAGCTGACTTTGGGGTTGCTAGAGTGAAAGCTCAATCTGGAGTAATGACAGCAGAAACAGGGACCTACAGATGGATGGCTCCTGAGGTGCATCCTTTTCTTTTGGGTTGAAACTTTCTGAATTGATTTTTTGAGCGTTCATGAACAGACCTAGCTGCAACATTTTGATTACTTCACAAGTGCAAACTCTAGTTTTCAATTATTCATCTTTCTCTTGCATAAATCCATTGTATTGCCAGGTAATAGATTCCAGGGCTTTGCAAATTTGATTTATCATGATTCTGTATGTTCCGTTTACTATAGAAGTTCCCAGGGAATCCATTAGAGGAATGCTTGCTGGTAATATTTTCTTGATCTAGCTTAATAACCATCACCAAGTTATCTGTTAGGCCACTGCTGTGTTAGGAACTTCCTGAAACCTTTGTCCTCGAACATCAGGAAAGTCTTTTGGTTACTCTCAGAAAGTCTGCAATTTTCTTCAGATAAAAAAACTGATGGTGGATCTTTTGCAAGTTCTGATCATAATCCAAATCACGAAACATGTTTTTTAGTTTTTGTTTTCGGATTTGCAATGCTACTATGATTTATGACTTGACCAAATGGTTATTCTTACGACAGTTCTTTTTGCATTGTAAGGTCATAGAACACAAGCCATATGATCTCAAAGCTGATGTTTTTAGTTTTGGGATTATGTTATGGGAGCTGTTAACTGGAAAGGTACTGTTCGATCTCATCGGTTTGGCTTTTTTTGTTCAAATTTCCAATCATTTTGAATTCTTTTTTGGGGTTCTCAGATTCCATACGAGTACTTAACTCCTCTACAAGCAGCAGTTGGTGTGGTCCAAAAGGTGAAAAAAGCAAACTTGATAATCATCTTCTTCCAAGGAAGCTGGAGATGATAATATTATGAGACTCACCAGAAATACTGGTTTTGGTTACAGGGATTGAGGCCTACAATCCCCAGGCATACTCATCCAAAGCTCGCCGAGCTGTTGGAGAAATGTTGGCAGCAAGATCCTGCACTAAGACCTGATTTTTCTGAGATTACAGTGATTCTGCAGCAACTAGCAAAACAGGTATATATGTGTGTGTGTGTTCTTATCTTGGTACCTGATTTCATATCGGTTTTGATATTAGTAGAACATATGGATATCATTTTAGATAATTTTTAAAAATAATTTCTCATTTTTATATAATTAAAAAATAGTCTCTTATTATAGTTTATATTAATAAATTATTTCATATTTTTACTTAATAGATCTATTTATTAAAATTAATATAAAATATTTTGATTATTAAACATAATAATCATTATTTGAAAATATTTTTACATTTAAAAATATTTAAGCTTAAAATATATATTTCTAAATTTTCTTGATTTATAGTATTGATATCTATTAATATCATATACAATTTTAGATAATTTTTAATTAAAGATTTAGTCTTAAAATTAAAAAAAAGATTTCATATCATGACTTAATAGCTCTTTTTATTAAAATTATTGTAAAAATATTTTAGTTATTAAACATAATTATCAATTTAAAATATTTTTACGTTAAAATATTTTAAGCATAAAGATATATTTCTTTCAATTTAATTTTTCTTAATTTACAATTATAACCCAAAATTTTGAGTTTGGATCTTCTGTCTAATATTAATATGTCCAACCCTGACCAATGTCTAAAATGACGTCGTTTTGGGCATTTTAGAGACTGTCTAACCCTCTTCAATGCACTGGAAGGGTTGGACATGTTAATATTGGTACAACTTGGTACGACAACCTGATGCGAGGTATCGTTTTTCAGCCGGTTCAGAACTAGTTACCATTAACTATTACCTGAGAAAGTTGGTGATGCAGGTTGCGGATGAAGGAGAAGGGAGGAAGGAAAGATCATCAGGGGGGTTCTTATCAGTTCTCAGAAGAGGCCACCATTGAAATAGCAGGAGGAATAAGCGTTTTTGATCATCTATGCTTGTTTTCTTTTTTTATAAATTGATATATTATCTCTTAATTAGTTTAATAATAATTTTTAACTCATAAATAATATTTTTCATAATTTAAATGTTTTTATTTAAAATGCTCAATGACCCTATTAATAAATTAGGTTAATGAACCTTGATCGAGTTCGATGAACTGAAACAACCTTGTCCTACGTAAAGAACACGTGCATGCATGCATGAATGAATGCATGGTCTAAGTTTGACCAAATGATGTCTCTCCACCTTCTAAGGATGGTGCATTCCATTTGAATTTAATAGATTAAATTTGAATAAAAAATAGGATCGAGCTTGGACTAAAAATACACGAGTATTATTGGTATGAACTTAGGTTGTAAGTCTAAACTTGCCAATTTGGAACCTTTTGATATGTTTAAAATTAATTAAATTCGAGTTTAATGCTATTTATTTACACCGACCAACTTTAAGATCGCTTAATTAGACTTTATTAGACTCGAATTTGGATCCAACCTGAATAATTATATTATCTTTGGACTTTCAATTTCATGTTTGTTATCAATATTTTTAAAATCGGATGTTTAACTAGTATTAAACTATTATAAAATCGACTAAAAATTGAATAAAGTTTAAAATTTTAAAATATGAATGGAAAAATTGTTTTTATCTATAAAAAATTTGAAGTTTAATTAAAAAAGAGATTGTTAAATGAAAATTAATTAATTTACTTTAGTTTATAAGAACTTATTGATTTACAAAAATTGAGTGATTAATTAATAAACTGATCGTTTTTTAACGAGAGTTATTAAATTAAATCGAACTGAAAAGTTAAAAGCTGAACAAAAAAGTTAACGATTTAAAGTTTTTATGATTGAACCGGTCGAATTAGTTGAGTTTTTTTTAATCATTGTTTGTTACTTGGTGAAGCAGTGGAGTTTCCAAAATCTGCAAACGAGCTCACCTATGCTTCTAGCCCCCCCGCTACCCATATCTAGGTTCGGTGTGTATAAAGGCTTTGGTCAAGGTATCTCTATCACTGTCAAGTTATCTCAACTTTTTTAAAGCATGCATTTTGACTATTGCTTTTAATTTGTTAATTCTTGCATGTCTCTTTCTTCTGTATGTTTGTTAGATTTGATTTATATGTGATTCCCCTGCCGTGTGCATTTGGTTGACCAATTTGGCATCTGCTTGATCAACTAGTTGAGTTTTTCTTCTTTTATTATTATTATTATTATTAGTATTATTATTCTTATTATTTTCTTAATATTTGTATTCCTATTTGTCTTATTATTAGTATTATTATTATTCTTATTATTACTATTTTGTCTTCTAAACTTGCATAATATGTTTAATTTTTTAATAAAAATCTTTATGTCGCATTTGTCTGTGGGTCTATCAGAAACACCATTTCTACTTTATAGAGGCAAGGCTACGTACTATCAGACCTCCTCAGATCCCGCATTAGTGCGGGATTCAACTGGATATGATGATAACGACGATGATGTTACTTGATAATCAAAGATCCACATTTGAAACATATAGTTTTATATAATCTCCTACCTAAATCAATCAATTCGAGATCAACATTGATTTCTCCATAATCTTAAGACAATGCACCATTATAACATTAAAACACAAAAAGGGGGTGTTATTTTGTAATTAACTTGCTAATAAATGAAAGTTTAGAATCGCATTTTAAGTGGTTGTTATCAATTGAAACATATACATTGACAGTTTCTGTTTAACAGTAGAGATTTTTCTGAATTTTCTTTTATGCTTAATATGGTATAGAAAAAGATTGAATCTTTAGGCAGAAACAAAGAGAGAAAATGAAATGCAAAGAAGCCAATGTGGTAATTATTAATATCCTAAGCATCTCCGACTCCATTACTAATCCTAAGTTGAAAGAGAACCATGCAATTGTGTTCTCTCCTATATTTGGTCTTAACTTGCCATTTGTGTGTCTCTCTCTCTCTCTCTTTTATATTTGATCCGATCAAAATTGAAAAATAGTAGATTTCTAGTACAAGAAACCATCCTATGATCATGATCACGATCATGATCAACACAACATTAGTTTCTTTCCAACGAAACCCAACAAAATTTTGTTTCTGATGACCTACGTACATGTTCTTCATGTAATCTTGTTCATTGTTAATGTCCTCTTTGATCAATCTCAATATAGGAAGAGAGTTTCAGGATTGAAAAATGGATTTCAACCCTTTAAAGAAATCTTTCAAATCTCATGGAGCCTATAAGCACATAAAAAAATCTACCTCCAATAGTGGTGGAACAGACAGATGTGGCTCTGGCGACCATGAGGAGCTTCCAATTCTGTCTCATCATAGATCAGATGATCCCTCGCATTCCCAACAACAATTGCAGCCATTGTCTGTTGTTGACCACCGTGAGATCATTGTCAAGGTTGATGGTGGTGGTGGTGATGGCGACAGCGATACCAACTCTAACGATGTCAGTGCAGATAGCAGGAAAATGAACAGGGAGCCAAGTTTTGGTTTTGTACAACGTGAGCAGGAACAACATGATTCCGAGGATCCTACATCCAAGCTTATCGGTCAGTTCTTGAGCAAACAGAAGGCTGCCGGAGGTGAGATTTCTCTTGACATGGACATGGATATGCAGGAACTGAGAACTGAAGATAGAAACTTGTCACCTTTCCCTGAGTTATCACCCACCAAGTTGTCCTCCAAGGAAATTCGAGTCTCCTTTGAGCCGTCAGTTTCTGGTGGCAATGAAAGTGTAGGAGAGTCGATAAGGAGACGGTACAGGGAGTCTTTAGAAGGTAATGATGGTTTATACAGTACTAATCATTCACCACCAGCACAGCAGAAAAGGGATGAGGTTTTGACTTGCACAGCAAACGCTTCATTCCGGACAAAGTCCGGTCTGTTAACAAGAATGAAAACAAAATCTAGGCTTCTAGACCCACCAGAAGATGAAATTCCAATAAAAAAGTCCGGTATGATACCAAAATCTGGGTTGTTGAGATCAGGGTTCATTAGTAATAAGGAGGATGATGATGAGGATGATCCATTGGAGGTTGATGACTTACCACAGAAGTATAAGAGAGATGGATTAAATACATGGACTCTGCTTCAGTGGATAGGCTTAGTTGCACTTGTGGGTGCATTGGTGTCTAGTCTTACGGTACCAGCTATCAAGGAAAAACGAGTCTTGGGGCTCAGACTCTGGAGATGGACAGTTTTGTTGCTAGTTTTGATATGTGGGAGATTGGTTTCAGGGTGGGGAATTAGGATCATAGTTTTTTTTATTGAGAGGAACTTTCTTTTGCGGAAAAGGGTTTTGTATTTTGTGTATGGATTGAGAAATGGAGTGCAAAATTGTTGGTGGTTAGGGCTTGTGTTGTTGGCATGGCAGTTTTTGTTTGATAAGAAGGTATCCAAGGAGACCAAGAACGTTCTTAAGTATGTCACTAAGATTTTGGTCTGTTTTTTGGTGGCTAATTTCATATGGTTGCTCAAGACATTATTGGTAAAAGTACTAGCTTTATCATTCCATGTAAGTACCTACTTTGATAGGATTCAGGAGTCACTCTTCAATCAATTCGTGATTGCGATACTGTCCGGTCCTCCATTAGTTGAAATCCAAAGAAATGAAGAGGAATTAGAGAGGTGCGCAGCAGAGGTTCGCAAGTTGCAGAATGCCGGTGCTACTATGCCTCCTGAGCTCAATGCAGCTGTCTTTCCACCTGCAAAGAGTGGAAGATTGATTGTTGATGGAACCCAGAAAAGTTTCAATGCGAAAAGCTTCAAATTCTCTAGGCAACTTACAAGAAAAGGAGACAAAAAGGCAAATGATGAGATCACAATAGACCACTTGCACAAACTTAACCCCAAGAATGTTTCTGCATGGAATATGAAGAGGTTGATGAATGTTGTTAGACATGGTTCCTTGGCAACTTTGGATGAGCAAATACTAGGTTGTACTGCTACTGATGATGACACCACCACAGAGATCAAAAGCGAATACGAGGCTAAAGCCGCAGCAAGGAAAATCTTTTACAACGTTGCTCATCCTGGAGCAAAGTGAGTATAATCTGTGGAATTTGATCCTGAATACATCTATCAGACAAAAAAAAGAACGAATCAATGATTCAATTCCCAATATATTCTGCTATTTCTTCCGAAAGCAGATGATTATTCATTTCCTTCTCACGTTTCGTGAATAGCTTGGACATGGATTCGGAATCAGAAGTGGAATGAAGCCTTTTGCAGGATAAACTTACAGGAAGAAGATGTCCTCTTTTTGATCTTATTCTTCTTTCCAATTTGCAGGTACATCTACTTAGTGGATCTGATGAGATTCATGCGAGAAGATGAAGCTGAAAAAACAATGAGTGTCTTTGAAGGAGCATTTGAAGCACAGAGAATCAGTAAATCATCTCTGAAGAATTGGGTGGTAAGAAATTTCTGAAATTGCCACAGAACATGATTCAACCACCTTGTACCTTAGCTCCTTGCATTGATGCTCTATGCAATGTACATTCCTTTCCTTCTTGATCAGGTGAATGCTTTTAGAGAAAGAAGAGCACTTGCTTTGACATTGAATGATACAAAAACAGCAGTAAACAAGCTCCACCATCTGATCAACATAATAGTTGGGATTATCATCATAGTCATCTTACTAATCATCCTTGGAATAGCAACCAGCAAAGTCATCGTCCTTATGGGATCACAGATAGTTGTGGTTTCCTTCATCTTTGGAAATACTGCGAAGACATTGTTCGAATCAGTCATCTTCTTATTCATCATTCACCCTTTTGACGTTGGAGATAGGTGTGAAGTTGATGGAAACCAGGTAAAGAACAAACCTTTAGTTACCTGGATTCCTATCATTTGAGCAATTTGCCGAACTTACGGTGTTCATCTCTTTTGGTGCAGCTTGTTGTTGAAGAGATGAACATTTTGACCACCATATTCCTCAAAAGTGACAACTTGAAGGTCGTGTACCATAACAGTGTTCTTGCTACTAAGGCCATTGGCAACTTCTACCGGAGTCCTGACATGGGAGATGCTATTGAGTTCTGCATCCATGTCTCCACTCCGGCAGAAAAGCTCGCTATCATGAGACAGAGGATCATAAGGTGAGTAGACCCTGGCACTTAGCTTATCGGTAGCATAGCCGCATATGGTTAGGCCGGGCCTCAGATTACACGAGAAAAAATCAAAATCTATTTTTTCTAGGACCGAATTCATTCCAACCAAATTGAAATTTAGCTCGACCCGGGTCCTTTTGCTGTCTCTATTTATACTACACATTTTTTGAAAAGTTCGTATCTTTTTTCTACGTGCAACTGCAGTTACATCGAGAACACGAAGGAATACTGGTACCCGAATCCCATGGTGGTGTTGAAAGACATGGAAGACTTGAACAAGGTGAGGATTGCGGTATGGCCAAGGCACAGAATCAACCACCAAGACATGGGTGAGAAATTCGTGAGACGATCACTTCTGTTGGAAGAGATGGTGAAGATCTTCAAGGAACTCGACATTCAATACCGCTTGTTGCCTCTCGATATCAATGTACTTAACATGCCTCATCCTTTAAACCCTGGCAACCCTCTTCCTTGAGATTTTAGGCAAGCTTTTATCAGAAACGTCGATGGAGTCGGAAAATTTTATAGCCTTCTGTTGGGATCTCGAAGAGGTTTTCCCAGTTGCAGAATCTGACATTTATTAGATTCAACTAGATTACTATTTCTTCACTTCATTTTCAGTGCTTGGATTACTATTTTTCCTTTTGGATGGATGATCCTGCTAAGAACAATAGAAAATGAACATGTTGTGAAGTTGGCTGATTTGAAACTAATACGAACGTTCTGTGTAATCTTCTGATTCAACCTCTAGCAATATTTCAATTGCCAATTTTTTAGCAGAAAAAAGTTTCATTCTTTTTCTAACATTGTCCGGTGCCACATGAGCAACCGACTAATCCAGATTTGAGTTGAGTATGACTATTTTCAGGCAACAAAGTTCTTTCTTACGAGTTTTAAGGCGGCTTCATTCTTAAGACTCGAACTCGAAATTTTAGTTAAAGATAGAGAATGCCCACTCTACCACAGCATAGTCGGTTTTTTCTAACCATTGATATTAAGTTTCCGTCCGGTCTAATCCGCACTTTGATTAAATTTTGGATCAAATCTACTTAATTACTTAAAACTCAATCCTTATCCCTCCAATTCCCGCTTAAAAATGTCAAGGTTTACATTTGTCAAAGCTTTTCATAAAGCATTTAATACTTCCGAAAAGTTTTTCCATTCATTTAATGCTTACAGTAGAATGTCAAGGCTTTTCATAAAGCATTTAATGCTTCTGAAATTTTTTTCCAATTCTTTTAAATCAATAAACAGATAATGTTTCAGTTTAAATAAAGCATTTAATGCTTCTCTAAAGATTTTTCATTTCTTGCACTCAAAAAACCAGGCTATATTGACCGTCGGCTTACCTCCCAAGGTTTAACCACCTATTTTAACAGACTTGAGTTCAGCTTTCTCCAGACATCCATTAACCCAGAGTCGACGACGGACTTCCCACCGGTGACTCCACAAGTACTTCCCATCCTCTCAGTGTACACAAACACATAGAGCATGACGAGCTTGCTGGAGAGATGATGTAGGACGGTGACATTGAGGTGGAAACCAACGGCGGAAGTTGCAGAGTCCAGGTGATAGATATTTATATTCAGGTATAGATATTTATTATTTTAAGTATGAGAAGATAATTTTTGAATTAAAAATTGTAGTTATATGCATCAATTATATGAAGCATAAAAATTGGTTTGCACAAGCATGCATATATATGTGAGGTCAATAGGTTGCAACAATTTCTTTCACGAGTTGTTGAGCAAAATTAGCGGCATGGATATCAGGTTGTTATATATGTTCTTGCTTTGGTATAACTATTGAAACTGTCTCAGAAGACAATGGATCATGTGCAATCAATATAGAATTCTGCCTGTGGTTTCAAGGAGAAACCAGTGTGGTATGAAGAGTGAAGTTATGAAGTCCAATGGCATAAATTCTTTTCATCCTGAAGAAAATCAGACTCCACTATTGAAGGAAAATGCATCAGGTAGTCAAATAGAAAGTACAGCTGCTACTGGTGTTTTAGGAGGTACAATGACAATCTTTATGCAAATTTAATAGATTTATATATAATGTGCTCTTTGCATTAGTACTGTTTTACTTAAAGCACCTCCATTTTTGCTCACATTCAACTATTGCGTTATTTTTG
>JAOQMS010000179.1:42708739-42757185 GCA_027563885.1 Erythroxylum longipes | reverse complement strand
AATTTCCACTTTACCCTTCCTTATAAGCTTAGGCTCTTTTGGTACTTAAGTTACATGCCAAAAATGCCCTCAATTTACTCTTATGCATTTATTACACAAACTATTATGCTTAATTTAACGAAAAAAATTTCAGGAGGCCAACATTGGCACTACAGTCAATGCTGTTGATTTGGATATTCCTCTATACTCTTTCAATTTCGTGCCATTCACAGATATTCTGGAAGATAAGATTCCTAAGGTTATTTGATTGGTAATCGTATATATATATATATATATATATATAAATAATAAGTCATTTATGATATGATTTCTTTATTTAGCCTTTATTGACAAATTATTTGTCCTGTCAAACAGATGTCCTTGGAGAGATGATTGCATATGAAACTTGTAAAGAATTCCAAAGGAATAATCTCAAATCAAAATTTATGAATCTATATCTGGCAGATAAGAGGTTATCTTTACTTTCGATAACTATTGTATTATACTATTTGTATGCAAAATAATATTTATGTGTTAATATTATTTTCCAGTAATAACAAGATCAAGTGCACATTGTTTGGTGAATATGCTGACTTTTTGCTGAATACAATGAGGGATACACAAGAAATTTCAATGATTATTGTTTTTTAGCTTGCTATGATATCAAACTCTGCTGGTATGTTATTATTTTCAAAGCATTTTATGCAGTTTACATTGTTCATTTTTGTGCAAAAAAACAGAACATATCACCCTTTTTCGTGCAGGAGAAATCAAGATTTCTAATGCTTGGAATGCTTCAAAACTACTGATCAATCCCGACATCCCTACTGTTCAAGATTTTAAATTGAGGTAATTATATTTTTATAATGGTTCATTATCATCTTATTCTAAATTTGTATCATTGCATATATATGGACTACCTATTTATTCAATTCTTTTTTACTTTAGCCTCAGTTTGATAATGGTTGGGGAAACATCTTCCCAGAGATACTCTTAGCTTGATCGTCCTTTCTTAAGTCAATCCCCTTTGAATGATTTCTTATCTTTTGAAACAAGAAAGAAGGTTACTGAACTGAGACGGTGTGAGGTAAATTGAAAATGCATAATTCTTTTCTTCATTCTGAATTTTTGCACCTATATCTTACAAATTGACCTATATTTTCATAACATTACAAAAGAATGGTATTTATACTATTCTTGCAACCATTAGAAAGATCCAAACTGAGCAGAGTTGGTACATTGATGCATGCTCCATTCATGGATGTAAAGTCAAAATTGAGAATGAGCTACTCATGTTCTTTAAATGTCAGAACACTCCAAATAGAATTGTAACAAGGTATACCACCATTTTAATTTTTATTTAAATTTAATGTTCTGTAACAATAAACACTAATCTTTGATATATTTATGTATTCTAGATATAAAGTACATGTTCAAGTAAAAGATTCTTATGATGGTCTGGAGTCATTTGTGTTATTTGATGATCAAGCCTTCCCATTGATTCAAGTTAGTGCAAATGATCTCAGAAACCGTCTAATTAAGGTTTGTACAAGATTATGATCTTGATTTTTTTATTTTTGATAATAAATTGTTTACTCTTTCGTGTGTTTACTTACAATTAATTTGTTAATTAGGAAGGAGATGAAGATGGGTTTCCTGATGAGTTAGAATGCTTGGTTAAGAAAACTTATCTTTTCAAAGTACAAGTCACTGAATTTAATAAAATCAACAAATCTTCAAGTTTTACTGTCAAAAAAGTAAGTTGTAATGGGGAACTGATCAATAAATACATGGATTCTCCACCCCAGTCTCAAGTATTACTCTACTTCCCACTACAAAGAAGAATAGCAACTATTCATCATTACATGAAACTTCATTGATATGCACAGATATGTATATATTGTAGCAATATTGATCTCATGAAATACAATATTTTTTAGGAATGTTATCTGAGTGATTCTGCTACTGCTACTGATCTTTCAGTAGGACCACTGGTCTTGATAAATCCTAACAAAGCTGTGAGTATTAATACCACTTTTACACATTCCAATTTTTTTCTGTTCTATCAAGAAAATTTCGGTTTTCTTTATTTTTATAATCGCATTATTGTAGCAAATTACTTCTGTTAGAGCCTTGGCTACAATTAGTACTTAGCAAACTATATGATTGATTTCCTACCAAGTTCAATTATCTAATTTTTCTTCTTTTCCTTGACACTATATTAAAAAATTAAGATATATATTATCTCATTGTAAAACCATTCATTGTTAAATTAATTAGATGTAAATAGGCATTCAGTAATCAATTATTGAGTTTTGCTTTGCAGGATTCAATTCTAGATGAATCACTAAGTAACATTCCTATTGATATTGCACCTCTGTCATCATTACCTACTATGAACAAACATGTATATACCATTAATATTATGTATAATGTGGATCACACATGAATGATTATTCTTATTCATTTAAATTTATGCTAGGATTCTATTCAATCAAATGTACCACAATCAGTTTCTGCATCTGAAATTGTAAGGCAATCTCTTGCTTTACAAAGTTGAATTTTCTTGTTTGTTGAAAAAACAATAACATGGCAACCTACAGAAAGTGACAACATATCTACTTCTCTTATAAGATACTTTTCATTCTGCAGGATTCAAATCAAATTGAATCACTCAGCCACTTTTCAGAAAACATTCTTGATGGGTGTATTTCTCCATCTGCAGTTGATAACAGAGTATGTACATCTATTTTTTTCAATATATTCATGTATTGTGTATTCTACTTATTGAGTTTATTTAATTACAGGATGATAGAGCTACAATTTGTCACACTGAAATAGACATTATTTCCTCAGCTCAAATGATACCCCAGATTTCCAAAATGAAGAGACCAATATCATAAACTTCTGAGAATGATATGCCTTTATGTGATTTAATATCACCACAAATGTCTTCAACTAAGTTGACCACCAAAATCAAAAGAGAAAAGTTAACTTAACTATGAAATGTTCAAGAATGACCAATCTTTTGTTAGCTACTTTTTATTTAGAAACTATCTATCTATTTTGGGGCTGCAAGTATTTTGTACTTGAATAGTAAACTATCTATCTTTTGTACTTGTATAAATATAGCTCTCATGTTTTGGGACTCATTTTGTTTGTAAGATTCCTATTTTAGCATAATCTTATTTTTATGACATACAACATGTAGATTTTGTACTTGTGTTTGCCTTTCAATTCTGTAGTTAAATTTCATTATTTACTTTGTTAACAACTCGTGCAAAGCACGGGGTTCAAAACTAGTTGAAATTATTGGAGAAGAAAAGGGATAGAAATGATGTTATTTTTAAATTTTAAATAAAAAATTAATTAGGATTGACTTGAACTCAAAACACAAACTTTCGAATCGGGTTTGCTTGATCCGGCCCAAGGCCGAGCCTAGTCGGGCGGGGGCGGGATCATCCTTTAAGAGGCAATGCATGATTAACTAATGTTAATCAACTTCGAACGAAGAATTTCAACAAGCAATCGCCATGGACAAGTGGGCAAAATGTTGAGCCCATTAGCAAGGAAATGGCAATGGGGAATATCTGTCTCTTCTTGTCCCCCGCTAATTCTCTCACTCCCACTAATCAAATTTAAATACCCAAGACCAAAGAACACTGTGACAGCGCAACGAGTGAGAGAGTCGGGGCCAAATGGCTAGGAACCTCTCGAGTTTGGTTAACGAACTCAGAGAACGCATAGCTGCCACTTCGTCGTCGTCTCCCAACAACGGTGGAGGTGGCGACGACGACGGCGCCTTGGAGATTAGACTACGCGCCGTCCTTCCCAATCTCCTCCATGCCTATGTCATCCCCTCCTCCTCAGGTACTTTAGTTTTTAGTGGACTTTATGTTTGTTTCTTGAGAAAGCTTAGTGAAACCGGACATGACCATGTTGAAGGAATGATGTGATATGAATTGGGTTAAGCTTTTCTCCTCTTGTTTTTGATCATTTTGTGCGAAAGATTCTGTCTTTATCTGACACAGTCGTTCTTTTTTGAATGTGCATTGTTTGGTTGTTGTGCAGCGAGTGAGAGAGAGGTTGTAGCTGTGTTAAAGCTGATTTCTCACCTTGCCAGGAATTTTCCTGGTGTATTTTACCATGGGAAAGCCAGCGCTGTTATTCCCCTCGTTGGCAGGGTTTTGCCATTCTTCGCAGAACCTGCATTTCGGTTAGTGAGTCTTCTCTGGCTAATTTTATGTTTGAATGGACTTGCATTGGCATCAGGTCCCTTGGTTCTGTTTGGTGCTTTACGCTGTGATAGAAGAATCCTTGTTTATAATTGACTGTCTGAACTTAAAAAGTTCACGCCGCATAGTCATATCCAAACGGTAGTATGGCTTCAAATTATCATCACATGGTCCGATTTGTTCTGGTATTTATACATGCTTGGATGCATGGAGCAATTGATATAAGTGTTAACAACTGTATATGGGGATAACTACATTGTGTCGCAGGTTGCGATATGGAGTAGTTTTTGAAACTGTTGGATCCTTGTTATCCTTGCTTCGTACGGGGGCACGAGATGTGTATTGTAAATTTTTCATTGATGCCATGACGGCTGTGGAAGGTAACGATAAAACAACATAATAATTTATTTACTATTAGGTGGTAGGCATGTTAGAGTCCTTGATAGTTGAATTGTTTTGATTTACTTCTTGTCAAACTTTTCATTTGTGAGAGATCAGTTCCACATAGTTTGCTTGTTATACTGGTTGTCATATCTTCTGAAGATGCCTACAACCTAGCAACTCCCTGACCCAAGTCAGAAACTTATATGTTCCTCTAATGTCATCTTGCCTTTTCTATTTTGTTGGGTGACAAGCTTGGTGTATACTTCTTGTGCTTACAGCCTCCTTTACAAATAATGAAGAGGAACCTGCCTTTCTTTATACTTGTTCTATAATTGTTTAGTGTTTGTCAATGTGTTTACAGTTGTATACGAGGTGGAATGATGCTCAAGACTAATTAGTTCCTGTTCTGCGTACAGATCTTTTGCATGTTGCAGCGCTTTCTGCTGGAAATTTGAGTATTTTGGATCATGCTCATTTGAACTTGAAATGCTTCTCTTTGTCCTTTGCTGGAATTACCAATGATCCTTCTTGTCTCGCTGAGCTACCTGAAAGCAATAAACCTGTTGATGATGTTGGTATTTTGGTCAACATCTCAGGGAAAAAAAGGTGGCTACCCTTTGCTACATGGATAGTTAAGCTTCTAAACAAATGCTTAACTGAAGGAACTCTATATGTGGAGGGACTTGTCAATGTATCAAATGTTTCAGCTGCATGTTCTCTCTTATGTTATGGAGATGCCGACTTGCAAATGGTGAGTATTACATTATAGTGAATTGGTGGTCTTCACTTATTCCATTTAATGTATGTGCTTGTTGCATGCATTGTTGGAAGTACCAGTTCTGTTTGTCTCTTCATGTCACTTGTGATGCCTTTCTATGTTACTTTTTTCCTGACACTTAATATTTTGTGGAAGGCATGTTTTGACTTCGCACGGATCACTGTCTCAGTGATAAATTATGACATCATACCTCATGGAAACATAATTCAGTCAATAGCTACGATATTAAGTGAGGACAAAGATGGGCTCCCCTTGTACAGGTATGCATATAGAAGTTCAAACTCTTATTGTTATTTTTGTTGTTGGTACTCTTCAATAGCAAATCTAATATAACCTGGGGTAGGAAAAATTAAAATAGCAGTTGCTGTGTATGCTAATTGTGACATATTGTAGAAATTCCCAAGGAGGAATTTTAGTTATTTATATGATATGGTCCAGTTGCCTTTGTTGATATTGTTTTGATATTGTGGAGTGAAGATAGACTAAAATGACTAGCTCCCATTTTCCACCAGTTGAAATTATCATGGGCCTAACTTTTCTTAATGCTGGTGTTAAATTGCAATTGGGATGGGTTGGTGGCTGGGTTAAACTTTTGTGTAGGATTTTTGGTTATGTAATGTTGTTGACAGCTGGCGGTATTTTTATTTTCCATTATGTGATGCAATTTATTTATGTATCAAAGACTACTCTATGGCCGTTATTATAGTACCTATTCCTGTATATAATTTTCCCTTTTCAGGATTATATGTGTATATAGGTTGGAAACTATTCAGAAATATATGAAAGGAGGCTTTACTTCTCATCATTAGTCTGTTTTACAACATAATGTTAAGAACAATTTTGATAGATGTTTATGTTTATTAGTTCCAATTCAAGCAGAAATTGTGGTATCCTTGTTCATTTGCATAGTATATCTTGGCTACTTATTATCATGTTGGTTGGTACCATGGTTGTACTTGTACAATGATTTAATGCTTTATGGAAGCAATTTATGCTTCTTGTCAAATTCTGTGGTAGTTGAATTCTGAATTTAAGCTTCATGCTGTGTACTTGAGTTCATTTCCTTTTTTTTTTCTGCTGTCTTAAATGGCCATGAGCACCTACATTTTTCTATGTGGCATTGCATACCTTCTATTTTGTAAGGGGTGGGCAGATTGTGCACCAACATGGCGATACTAATTAATCATCAAAGGCAGTTCAATAATACTGGCTTGTGTGCAGAAATGCAGTCTATGACTCAACAATGGGTGGTTGCCTCAATGCATTGCATTCTTGTTGCCCTGATGATATTGTAAAGCTAACAGCTGCAGATTTAATAGATGTTTTTCCCAACTCAATGTTGAGAACAAAAAGTCAAGAGCTTAAGGTTAGATCCCTTGGGTAGTTTAAGATCAATGTTATTTTTTAAATTATAATCTTTGGATAAAAGTTTCTGTTTTCCATTATGAATCATTATAATGTATTCTATTTTGCAGATTGCGTTATGCAGGGTGTACACAAGGATAGCTAGAACTTGTCCCTCATATGTGTGGAGACCTGAATGTCTGATGCAAATGCTTTGGTTTCCAGAACCATGTGCTTCCTTGATTGATTGCTTTGAAGTAGCTCTTTCTGTTCTTGGCCCTAAGCAGGTAGGACAGAAGTTGACAAATAATTGTACTACAAGTGCATCAACTATAGGTGATAGCTTAAATATGTTGGCATCGGGCACTGAATCAATTGAGAACACGAGTGTTGGAGAAAAAAGACATATCCAGGATGACAATGGTATCAACGCCAAACGCCAAAAGTTAGATGGAGATGCTGTTCTTTTTCATGCTAATACTCTGGAAGATTTGAACATTTCTCATAGATATTACTGTAGAAGAGATGAAGAATGTGCTAGACATATGCATAATTCAATTCTTTCGTTCCTAGAGCTTTTGAAACCTCCAATTAGACCTCCTTCTTTAGGACCTGATCTTGTTGTAACAGGTCTTAGCATGCTCTGTATTGCTTTTTGTAGACACCCAATAACCTACTTGTCTCGACGCATCTTCCAGCAGATGCTTGGATGGATCCCATGGATTTCTGATCAGGTAGGATAAACTTTTGAAATTCTCTCTGGTATGCTGGTTTTCCCCAATGATTGATTGTTTCATTTAATGTAGGTAAACCAAGGAAGATCGTTCATGATAGATATCACCCTATACATGGAAGGAATTCATAGCATATCGCTTATGCAAAGTAAGGCAATAATACTGTTGCCAATTTGTTCACAAAGTTTATGTTATAATTGTTTTTGACTCAAATTTCTGCCAATTAATAATATTGACATTACCTAAGATTCTTGAATAAATGCAATGCTTTTTTCTGGTAAGGGGACCTGCTGTGAAGGCCTTGTTTATCTTCTGTGCTGATTTGCTGGTCCTCTATTGCAAAAGTATTTGTAGGATAGGATTGGGGTTGATGATTTTAATTGCAAGATTTATCAAATACAAAGGTCATCATCCTACACTGTTGTGATATCCTTACTTGCTACTCGCAGGTGTTAAAGCTTTTCCTATCTTATGTAGGCTTATGATTTGGAGGTTTTATAGTTGGTTATCTGCATTGATAATTTGTCCTTGCATTAGTTGAATTTCTAGATAGGTCTAATTTCTGTTTATCTATGTCTGTTTATACTTGCGCACATGCTGCTGTTTTAGACTTGCTAAAATATACTTCATCTTCTAGGATCCTTTCTCATGGATGACGAGCTTTCCAAAATCTCAAGTGACTATGCCGAAACTACTCATACATTCTTGAAAATTCCATGGACCCATCCACATTTGGTTGCTGCACAACATTCTCTTGCAAAGACTAAATGTCTCTCTGTCCAAATTGCATCCAAGCTTGGCCATGTCTTGAAAACTGAAAGTGTTTTTGAAGTCTTAGATTTGGGTCTTGAGGATGAAGCTGAAGAAGTCAGAAGTGAGACTCTTATTTCCATGCCTGTGGTTATTTTGTGGTCAAATCTTGGTCTACTCCCTCATTTATTCAAAAGGCTAGAGTAAGTTTATTATTGTCTCTTTGCTTTATTCCTATGCCAAAAATCTCATTGTTGGTATAGATTTATAAGTCCAACTATGAACCTTGATTGTTATAAGAAACTTTTTAATGGTCTTGTCACTTGCATCTTATACCAATATTTAGCAAGACTTGTAGGACCTAATTAATCTAAAAGGGATAATTTAATATTTACTATTTTAAGTGTTACTAAATGTCATGGCTCAATATTTGAATCTATAGCATTTCTGTAACTAAATAACCTTCCATGACTGCTTCCATTTATGTAAGTGTTCGGAGAATGAAGATATGCCTCGTTGTGGTCATGGGTCTCAAACATGGGGGTAAGTTGTAGGATAGGTGCGATGGGGGGTAGTGTTGTGGTTATGATTTCTGGCATTATCATGTGTTTATATCCTACAATTCTCTCTGTTATGTTATCTAGATCTTTTATTTTTCTTGGTGTTCATGTGGCTCAAGTTTTGGACCAAGGTTTGAACCTTTGTGAATGAGGATGTACTTCCACCTCCTATCCACTTAGGCCAAGTTCTATATGGTTTGTGGTTAGAATCCCACATGCATTCATTGCTAATTTATCTTGTTTACTACTTATGAAGTTTCATTCATGTCATGATGTTGAGTGGATCATTTATTTTCTTATGGTCTCTGTTTGCAGGATTTTGAGGAGAGAGGAGCATGCCAGAGTTAAAAAGATGATTCCTTTCTCTCTTGGTTATTTGTCATGCTTTTATGGATGTTGCAGTGGTGTTGCTGGTATACATAAAGGTGAATGCAAGTTACTTTCAGATGCCAATTGTAAGAATCATACTGAGATTGTTGAGTATTTGTTGCAAGGATTTTGTTGCTCAAAGTGTGACAGCAATGTTATGAACAATCATAAGGTGAACTTGAAAATGATACAACTGTGTAATGTGCAAAGTATAGAAGTAGACTTATGTTTTGATTTCACAGACCTCATATCTATATTCTTTAAGCTTCTTTATGATGAGTCTTTGGAAGAGGTTCAAATTGCTTGTGTGAGAGTTCTTCGACGTATCCTTGCACATGCGACTGCAGATGTGCTTGCAGAAACAAGATCCGAGTGGATTAGATGTGTCGAGTATCTACTTCTTAACAAAAGGAAGGGCATACGAGATGCATTTAGCTCTCAGTTGAGCTCCTTCCTTGAGGATTCTGTATTGAGTTGTTTATTTATGGTTGGGGACTCGAACAAATCTAAAGAACAAAAATTTTTGGGAGTAATCGAGCGTGCTCTAGTGACAGCTGAAGATCCACAGATCCTTGAGACTCTTCTGGAATCTGTTGCACAAATTATAGTTTCAGTTAATGTTCACAGTGAATCCTTCTATTTTTCTCTAATTTTATTGGTTGATCAGCTTGATAATCCACACATGACAGTGAGGATGAGTGCATCAAGGGTCATACAGAAATGTTGCATCTTCCATCTTAAGGGAGGGATGGAACTATTACTTTCAAAGGATGTTAATGTCCGCAATAAGTTATTTGATTATCTAACTAGAAACCTCACAAGCCGCACAAAAATGGTCAAAGAGTTTGCAGAAGCTGTTGTTGGTGTTGAGATGGACAAACTGGTGGAGAGAATGGTTCCCATAGTTCTTCCAAAGCTTGTGGTATCTTGGCAGGATAATGGCCAATCTGTTCATACATTAATTGAGTTAGCCAAATGTTTGAACACTGATATGGTGCCTCTGATAGTTAATTGGCTGCCAAAAGTACTTGCTTTTGCTCTTCATCAAGCAGATAGGCAGGGGTTAAACTCTGCTTTGCAGTTTTACCATGATCAGACTAGTTCAGACAATCAAGAAATATTTGCAGCTGCATTACCTGCACTTCTAGATGAACTTGTATGCTTTATCGATGGTACTGATTCAGTTGAGATAAGCCAAAGGTATAAGCTTGGTCACTTGCTTCTTGCATCTAATTCAGTGAAGATCTTTAGTGCAGGCTTTAGTGGGTTCTTTAGAGGGAGAGAGAGTTGGGGAGGGGCTTGAAGAGGAAGAATGATTTCGTAATAGTTATTTTCTATTTATCTCTACACTTGTGTGTATGCCATGAAAAATGTAAACAAAAAAAAGGGTGATGCTCTTGTTTTATGTGATCAACATTTTTGCATCTTCTCTTAGGTACTGTATACTAAATTTATTTCGTATTCAAGTTTCATCAATTTTAGATTAGTAAGACCTATAAGAACTTTAGCTCAGCTGGTAACTAAGAATCATTTATCCTGTCTTATGAGACCATAACTAAGGGATTTCTTATGCTTCCAGGTCAATATCTTCCTTTTGCATTGTCAAGTGAATTCCTTGTCGGAGTAGAAGGATGTTAGTTGTTCATCATATTGCTTTATGTAAAATATTTTTCTTCTGTCAACCATGATCATTTTGTTTCTGTTTGCAGGCTATCAAGAGTGCCTGAAATGATAAAAGAAATTGCCAGAGTTCTAACTGGGGCTGAAGATCTTCCAGGATTTTTGAGGAATCATTTTGTTGGTCTCCTTAACAGTATCGATAGGAAAATGCTTCATGGAGAGGACTTTTCACTGCAGAGACAAGCTTTGCAACGAATTAAGATGCTAATTGAAATGATGGGCTCTCAGCTTAGCACTTATGTGCCCAAACTAATGGTTCTTCTCATGCATGCCATTGATAGAGAATCTATGCAAAGTGATGGTCTCTCTGTCTTGCAATTTTTCATTGAACAATTGGCAAACGAATCACCATCTAGCACCCAACATGTAATTTCCCAAGTTTTTGCCGCCCTTATTCCTTTTTTGGAGAGGTGCAAAGATACTTCTTCTGTAAATTTGACGAATGTGGTAAAAATCTTGGAAGAACTTGTGTTGAACAACAAAATTATCTTGAAGCAGCATAGTCACGAATTTCCTCCGTTACCTAGTATTCCTGCTCTATCAGAGGTCAATAAAGCTATCCAAGAAGCGCGTGGTTCAATGACTATAAAGGATCAATTACGCCATATTGCTGGTGGTTTGAACCACGAAAACTTGAATGTTAGGTATATGGTAGTCTGTGAATTGAGCAAGTTACTCACTGTAAGAAGCAAGGATATTGCTGCTCTGATCACTGGTGAAGTAGCTGCAGACATGGATGCTTTGAGTTCTTTGATCACATCCTTGCTACGAGGATGTGCAGAAGAATCAAGGACTATTGTTGGGCAACGGCTGAAGTTAGTATCTGCTGATTGTCTCGGAGCATTGGGTGCAGTTGATCCTGCCAAAATAAAAGGTTTTTCATCTGAGCGCTTCAAAATTGAATGTTCAGATGATGACCTTATCTTTGAGTTGATTCACAAGCATCTGGCTAGGGCTTTTAGAGCTGCACCCGATACCATTATTCAAGACTCTGCTGCATTGGCAATACAGGAGCTGCTAAAGATTGCAGGATGTGGGGCATCTCTTGATGAGAATGCTGGTATTTCTTTGACACAAATGCTGAAGGATAAGCATACAGGTAATAACCATGGGATGAATGCTAGAGGCCAAAGATTGTGGGACAGGTTCTCCAAATATGTTAAAGAGATTATAGCCCCCTGCTTAACCTCTAGGTTCCAGCTTCCAAATGTGGCTGATTCAACATCAACTGGTCCCATCTACCGACCATCTATGTCATTTAGAAGATGGATTTTTTCATGGATAAGAAAACTGACTGCACATGCCACTGGGTCTCGGGCAAGCATATTTAATGCTTGTCGGGGAATAGTACGCCATGACATGCAAGTAGCAGTTTATCTTCTCCCTCATTTAGTTCTTAATGCTGTCTGTCATGGTTCTGCAGAAGCCCGCCATGGCATAGCTGAAGAAGTATTGTCTGTTCTTGATGCTGCTGCCTCTGATAACAGCAGCACTGCATGTCATGTCATCAGTAATGGGCAAAGTGAAGTTTGCATTCAAGCTGTTTTCACTCTCCTCGATAATCTGGGCCAATGGGTAGATGATGTTGAACAGGAGCTAGCCCTTTCCCAGTCCATTCAATCTTCAGCTTCTAAGAAGCAAGCATCCAGGTCAAAGGATCAAAGTTCAGCTTCTTTGACAGATCAGGAACAACTGCTTGTACAATGCAGACATGTTTCAGAGCTTTTGAATGCAGTTCCAAAGCTAACCCTTGCCAGGGCTTCATTCAGATGTCAAGCTTATGCAAGATCTTTGATGTACTTTGAGTCTCATGTTCATGGAAAATCAGGCTCATTTAATCCTGCTGCTGAGAGAAGTGGCAGTTTTGAGGATGAAGATGTTACATTTCTCATGGAAATATACAGCTGCCTTGATGAACCTGACGGTCTCTCTGGCTTGGCATCTTTACGTAAATCATTAAGCCTACAAGACCAGCTCTTAATAAATAAAAAGTCAGGTAACTGGGCTGAGGTTTTGACCTCTTGTGAGCAGGCTTTGCAGATGGAGCCCACTTCTGTCCAGAGACATTCAGATGTCCTCAACTGTTTATTGAATATGTGCCACCTTCAAGCAATGGTCAGTCATGTGGATGGCTTAATTTCTAGGGTTCCTCGATACAAGAAAACATGGTGCATGCATGGTGTGCAGGCAGCTTGGAGGCTTGGCAGGTGGGATTTGATGGATGAATACCTTAGTGGAGCTGATGAAGAAGGTTTACTTTGTAGTGGCTCAGAGAGCAATGCTACCTTTGACATGGATGTTGCAAAGATTCTCAGGGCTATGATGAACAAAGATCATTTCTCAGTTTCTGAGAAAATTGCACTGTCCAAACAAGCACTTATTGCTCCTCTTGCTGCTGCAGGCATGGATTCCTACGTCCGGGCATACCCATTCATTGTGAAACTTCACTTGTTAAGGGAATTGGAGGATTTCCATAATCTTCTTCTTGGTGACTCTTTCTTGGAGAAAATATTTCATTTGGAAGATATTGGATTTACCAAATTGATGGAGAATTGGGAAAATCGGCTCAGATTTACGCAACCATCACTATGGGCAAGGGAGCCCCTTTTGGCTTTCCGGAGGTTGGTGTTTAATGCCAGTGGCCTTGGTGCTCAAGTTGGCAACTGCTGGCTTCAATATGCAAAACTTTGTCGCTTGGCTGGTCACTGTGAGACTGCTAACCGTGCTATTTTGGAAGCCCAGACTTCTGGCTCACCTAATGTTCACATGGATAAAGCCAAGCTTCTGTGGAGTACAAGGCGAGCTGATGGTGCCATTGCAGAGTTGCAGCAATTTCTCCTACGTATGCCTGAGAAGGTTTTAGGCTCTGCTGCAAGGTCATCAATTACTAGTCTTTCATTAGTGCCGCTGAATCCTCAATCATCACCTTCCAATACTCAAGGTGTGAATGAGAATCAAAATGTGGCAAAGACTCTCCTTTTGTATACCAAATGGATCCATTACACTGGGCAGAAGCAAAAGGAAGATGTCATAAGCCTTTATTCCCGGGTGCGAGAATTACAACCTAAGTGGGAAAAAGGATTCTTTTATTTGGCTAAGTATTGTGATGAGGTTCTTTTGGATGCCAGGAAGCGTCAGGAAGACAACTCTGAACTAGGTCCCAGGGTAGTGCCAGCAGCTTGTTCTCCTACTTGTTCTTCAAATACTGAGAAGCGTTGGTGGTATTATGTTCCAGATGTGCTGTTATTCTATGCTAAGGGGCTGCATAAGGGGCACAAAAATCTCTTTCAGGCTCTTCCAAGATTGCTGACGCTGTGGTTTGAGTTCGGAAGCATTTATCATCAGCGCAGGTCATCATACAATGAAGATTTAAGGAAGGTTCATGAGAAGGTAATATGTTGTGTTTAAATTTTTATTAATCTGAACTGCATTGTGGACTTCTTGTTTCCTGAAGCAATAAATCTTCCATTATAATATTTTGCCAGGTGATGAGCATAATCAGAGGCTGTTTGAAAGATTTGCCAACATATCAATGGTTAACAGTTCTTCCACAATTGGTTTCTCGAATCTGCCACCAGAATGAAGAGATAGTTAAATTGGTGAAACGCATCATCACCTCTGTTCTTTGGCAATACCCACAACAAGCCTTGTGGATTATGGCAGCTGTTTCAAAATCTGCCGTCCCTTCGAGGCGAGAGGCAGCTGCTGCAATCATACAAGAAGCTAAGAAAGGTTTCAACCAGGGAAATGGTGGAAGCAATTTGTTTGTACAGTTTGCAAACTTAATTGATCATCTTATCAAGTTGTGCTTCCACCCAGGGCAGCCAAAAGCAAGAACTATTAATATCTCAACTGAATTCAGTGCCTTGAAAAGGATGATGCCATTGGAAATTATCATGCCAATTCAACAATCTCTTACTGTTAGTTTGCCAACCTACGAAATCAATCATAGCGAGCCACTCACTTTCAATATTTTCTCTGGTTCAGATCTTCCAACAATTTCAGGAATATCTGATGAGGCCGAGATTCTTTCTTCTCTTCAGCGACCTAAGAAAGTATGTTCTTCTGCTGCACATGTTCCAACAAAAAAGTTTGAGAATGACACTTTAATTTTAGCTAAGACATTGCACTAGATTTGCAAATTTTTAGTTCTCACAACATGGTTACAAAATACCATGGAAATGTGGTATGGCCCAGTTGGAAAGTTTTTGACTACATGCATGAATTTTGGCACAAATATATTCTGTTCAATGCAACTTCTGTTTTGAAGTAAGAATATGCCAAAAACTTGATTGTTCTCTGTGGTACTATTTTTCTTGGAATATTATTTTTTTTACATTTTGCAGATTGTTCTATTGGGTAGTGATGGCATTGAACGCCCATTCCTATGTAAACCCAAGGATGACCTCAGAAAAGATGCTCGTATGATGGAGTTTACTGCCATGATAAATCGTTTGCTATCTAAATATCCTGAAAGCCGTCGAAGGAAACTGTACATTCGAACTTTTGCAGTGATCCCTCTTACAGAAGATTGTGGTATGGTCGAATGGGTACCCCATACTCGTGGACTTCGACATATTCTTCAGGATATATATATAACCTGCGGAAGGTTTGATAGGCAGAAAACAAATCCTCAGATCAAAAGAATTTATGATCAATGCCAAGGCAAAATGCCAGAGGATGAGATGTTGAAAAACAAGATCCTTCCTATGTTCCCTCCAGTTTTCCACAAATGGTTTTTGACCACTTTTTCTGAGCCTGCTGCTTGGTTTAGGGCTCGGGTTGCTTATGCCCACACGACTGCAGTTTGGTCAATGGTTGGACACATTGTGGGTCTGGGAGACCGTCATGGTGAAAATATTCTCTTTGACTCTACTACCGGTGATTGCGTTCATGTTGACTTCAGCTGCCTCTTTGACAAAGGGTTGCAACTGGAGAAGCCTGAGTTGGTACCTTTCAGGTTGACCCAGGTACAAAAATGCCTTGTAATTGTATTATGGCTATACTAACAGTAACCTGTCCTTCCTGAATAACTTCTTGTAATAACCACATAATGGAACAGAATTCATGGAATCATGGAGTTAAATTTGAGGCTGAAGTATAGAAGTATAAGCATTGAATAGTCAATTTATGATCTGTCATTTCTTATTCTCATGGGCACTATTTGCAGAACATGATAGATGGTTTGGGCATCACTGGATATGAAGGCGTCTTCTTGAGAGTCTGCGAAATTACACTTTCAGTGTTGAGGACACACAGAGAGACTTTGATGAGTGTTCTTGAGACTTTCGTCCATGATCCTCTAGTGGAATGGACAAAATCTCATAAATCCAGTGGTGTAGAAGTTCAGAACCCACATGCACAGGTTTTGATCATTGACCTTAGTTTATCTTCTGTCAGAAAATCTCTCAACATTACAAATTGGTTAACTTTTACTTAAAAGATTGTTACGGTGATGAATGCAGAGAGCCATCAGTAATATTGAGGCAAGATTACAAGGAGTGGTCGTTGGTGTTGGAGCTGCACCATCGTTGCCTCTAGCAGTTGAAGGTCAGGCTCGTCGCTTGATCACTGAAGCAGTTTCACATAAAAATCTTGGGAAGATGTATATATGGTGGATGCCATGGTTTTAATGGTGAAGGATTGGAGAGTGTATGTAAAAGTTCAAGGCAAAGTAGAAATAGAGGGAAGATCCTGAAGAGTGCTAACTTGCTTGCTAGCATTTACAACTGGATCCCCTGTAAGACCTACAGCTCGTGGTCTTTGTACATATGCAATCGGTTGTCTTTTACATCTTCTGCCTTCGAACAAGAAATGTATGATAGTCATTAGTCATTCTGTATATCAATAAAGAATCGATTTGTTCGGTAATCTACCCTGTGCCCGTATTAAGTCGACAATTTTCAAGCTTTATGCATTAAACAATACTGTATAAGATTCAACAACTCAAATCTAAATATAAGAAAATTCTGCAGTAACTTATTGCAGCCATTCAATAATAGCTTTCCCTTTAGCAACAAAACAACCACTGTTCTTCCTGTCAATCCTCAGTGGACTTCTTGTGCGAGTCACAAGTTCTTTAACCATAGATTTGATTGGTGATTCCCCTCTAATGCAGCTATGCTTTCCTGATCCACAGACCACTGTGATCTCAGTTGGGAAAACTCGCTTTCCCTCGATAGATCTATTCCTTATCTCCTCCATCCACTGCAACATAACTACATAAGCAGAAGCTAAATGCATTCCATGCAAATCCAGCTTCGCTTCAGAGTTACTCCACTTGATTGCCGCACTCAAAACTGATGATTCAACCAATTCTTTGATCAACAAGGCCTCATCTTCATTTAAAACCTCCATCAAGTCTCGAAACGAAATTGGATAACCATAGTGACTATCTATGCCAGAGACAATCGACATGATTGTAGGACAAGAATTCAATACTGAATTGTAAGTTCTTAAGGAGAAAGGAATGCCAGAAGTCTTCATCTTCTGCAACCAATGAACCATATGAGAGTGTGCATTGTGAGCTCCATAAGAAGAAAGAATCATGTTTGAACAAACCGTGTCAACTTCAAGCCCTTGGCTTTCCATTTGTTGAAGAGTCTGGTGCATATCTTGAAACAATCCTAGTTTTCCATATCCATACAAAACACACCTGAACTCAAACAAGGATGCTTTGAGCCCTTTCCCTCTCATCTCACCAATCAAATCCTCAGCCTCTCTAGGACTCCCCATCTCACACAATCCACTGATCATTGCCTTGTACCCTTTCTTTTTCACATAGAAAGAGTTGGAATCACAAACAAGCTGATTCAAGCGACAGAATGAATCATCAAAGCCATGAAATGCATTGTGCTTGGAGTGGGACTCAATCAAGTTGCAATAGAACTGAAGGAGGTCTCTCTCTTTGGACTGTAACTTGGAAATGGATTCAGAAAGAAGAGTTACAGACTCATTATACCTACCCTGTTTCTCAAGCAAAGCAACAAGTTGTGCCACTAGCTTGGGATTCCAATCAAACCATGGTGCTTCACTAATCTCTGAATAGAGCTGCAAAGAACACACAAATCGACACAAGAACTGGGGTTACTCCATTGAAGTATCCAACATCAAGCTAAGAAGAAGAGAGAAACCCCAGAAAATGGAGACAAATTGCTCATAAAGTGATGCTCTTGGGTAATCTTTAAATGGGCAATCTGAATCCATGTCAAAGTTTCCAACTTTTCTATCTTCCATGAAGTTATAAAGTTTCAAACTTCAATCAAGTCTAGAAAGAGTGAGACGTAGAAAGAGAGAGAGAGAGAGAGAGAGAAAGAGAGAGAGCTTACTGGGAAGGCTATGGAGGAGAGGTGAGGGTGTGTAGTATGAGGAGATAGAAGGTGAGAGAGAGCATCAAGAGCCACTGGTTTCGGCGAGGATCCGACAAACTTTCTTATCAAGCGGTTCACATTTTCATTGGTAGTGCTTGTGGCAACAGAAGATAAGAACCGCTCGCCTTGTTTGCTTAGTCCAACGCATACACTACAACTCAATCTTTTCCTAAGGAACGGCGGCGGTTGTTGGCGGCGGAAGTACTGGTGAACGCCGCAGTGATGGTGGTGGCTCCGGTTGGTCCATGACACATATACTGTGCATACCACCCTTTCCATGATATGTAAGTGAGTTCTTGAGTAATTGGTAATGATTCTCCTGACTTGTTGGAAGATGATGAGGAGGTTAAAGATCGACACTTTAACCAAGTTTGGAACTTTTGAGGTTTCTAGGCGCGCGTCTGAGGTTGCTACTTTAGGTTCTCACTGTTTCTCTTCAGGTTCAAGACCCAGAAACTCGTTTAGGGACACTAGTTTACTTGCAGAGAACAAGAAGATCTCTCATTTCATACGAATTGGTCAGATTAACGAAGCAAGAGCATTTTTTGACAATATGGGACATAGGAACACGGTCTCTTGGAACTCAATGATAAGTGGGTATGTGAAGAGGAGGGAGATGACTAAGGCGAGGAAGTTGTTCGACGAAATGCCTGAGAGAGATGTTGTGTCTTGGAACTTGATGATCTCTGGGTATGTTTCATGTGGAGGGAACAGGTTTATAGAGGAGGGTAGGTGCTTGTTTGAGATGATGCCAAAGAGGGATTGCGTATCTTGGAACACCATGATTAGCGGGTATGCGAAGAATGGGATGATGGATCAGGCACTGTTGTTGTTTGATAGAATGCCTCATCGGAATGTTGTATCCTGGAATGCTGTGGTTTCAGGGTTGTTGCAGAATGGTGACGTGATGCGTGCGATTGAGTTCTTTAACCGGATGCCAGAGAGAGATGCAGCTTCTCTGAGTGCACTTGTATCGGGTCTTATTCAGAATGAGGAATTGGATGGAGCTGCAAGAGTTCTGTTGGAGTACCAGAATAAGGATGGTGCAAAAGAGAATCTGGTGCATGCATATAATACTTTGATTGCCGGGTATGGCCAGAAAGGATTGGTTGATGAAGCTCGAAAACTTTTTGATCGAATCCCGTTTCGTAATGACGAAAGTGACAAAAACAATGAGAGATTTGAGAGAAATGTGGTGTCTTGGAATACCATGATCATGTGCTATGTAAAGGCTGGAGATATGGTTTCTGCCCAGGAACTCTTTGAACAAATGATCGAACGAGATACATTTTCGTGGAATACTATGATCAGTGGATATGTTCATGTGTTGGATATGGAGGAAGCGTCAAATCTCTTCTCCAAAATGCCCAATCGCGACACCCTTTCGTGGAACTTGATGGTCTCAGGGTATTCACTGACAGGTAATCTGGAGCTTGTTCGTGATTTCTTTGAGAAGATGCCTGAAAAAGGTTTGGTATCATGGAATTCTGTCATAGCTGGGTATGAAAAATACGAAGATTTCAATGGAGCAATAGAGCTCTTTCTCAGGATGCAATCTGAAGGCGAGAAACCCGATCGACACACTTTATCTTCAATTCTCAGTGTATCTACTGGGATTATGGATCTGAACCTGGGTATGCAGATTCATCAGCTCGTCGCAAAAACGGTTATTCCCGACACGCCGATAAATAACGCCCTGATTACCATGTACTCAAGATGTGGGGCAATACTCAAGGCAAGAACCATCTTTGAGGAACTGAAACTGAAGAAAGAAGTTATCTCTTGGAATGCAATGATTGGAGGATATGCATCCCATGGTTATGCCTCAGAAGCTCTAGAGCTTTTCAAATTGATGAGACATTTTGAAGTGCAGCCTACTTACATAACTTTCATTTCAGTTCTGCATGCCTGTGCTCATGCAGGGCTGGTTGAAGAGGGTCGAAGGATATTTAAATCAATGCAAAATGAATACGGTGTCGAGCCAACTGTTGAACACTTTGCCTCACTTGTCGACATTGTAGGTCGGCACGGACAACTCGAGGAGGCCCTGGATTTGATCAAAAGCATGCCTTTTGAGCCAGACAAGGCTGTTTGGGGTGCATTACTGGGTGCTTCAAGGGTGCACAACAATGTAGAGATGGCTAGAGTTGCAGCTGAAGCATTGATAAAACTTGAACCAGAGAGTTCGACTCCTTATGTCTTGCTACACAACATGTATGCTGATATGGGGTGTTGGGATGATGCAGCAGACATTAGAGAGGTGATGGAAAGGAACAATATCCAGAAACAAACAGCACGAAGTTGGATTGATTCTAGCTACTAATGCTTATTTGTAGCACCCGTTAACCTTTCAACTTTGCGAGATTATGGAATGCCAGATAGTATAGAACTCAACAAAGTTCAATTTATATTTGATGATGATCCACACTTGCAGCACAAGGGAGATGAACTACGACCGGGAAGAGATGGCTACTCTTCCAGATTTCCATGCCCAAAAGAGCAAACCGATGTGGGAAATTGGTGAAGAATTGTCTAATTCCTTCCTAGGTACATCAGTTTCCAATCTGGTTCAAAGACAGGTGTGTATCCCTAGGACTAATATGTTACCATCAAGGTAAGGCCCTCTGAGAATACGAAGATAATCACAATACACGTCTCGTTCATTATACCTGAGTGTCAGTATAGTTTCCTGCATCAGTCATTCCATAGAGTAGTTGTATCTAATTTAGGTCTGTATGATTTTAGAATTCAAAAACTCTCTGATACACTAAGTTAGCTTTCTCATAACAATTTCAACCCCTGACCATTTCCAGGTATTTGGTACCTACAGATTAGCTGGAGGTTGAAACAGACATCAAATGGATTTGTGCCATATTGTGGTGACTATTTTCATCTGCAGAACCAATATCCCGTGTACCGGAAGATCAGTCGAATTCGATACAGTTTCTGGGTTTTTTGGCATACTGTTTCTACCTTGTCATCTTTCTTAAAAGATTGAGAAAAAGTTGGAGAAAAAGTTGGCCAACTGAGAAAGCCAACTAGTTAGAGTTCTTTCAGAAGTTGTAAACTCAAACTCAATGTTTAATTGTCTCCTAGTTCCTTTACCAAGTTGCTTCAGGACAATAGTCTTGTCGGTTAAACCAATCTGAACAAACAGATTTCCTTTGTCTGAACTTTAATTTCTCAAAATGTCTCTTACCAACTTAGGAGAGACAGCCTTAGTTTACTGCAATTTTTGTCATTTCATTTACACTCCATGAGTTGTACTTAAAAATTAGGGTGGCAACAGGCTAGTCTAGCTCAGCCCATACTCCGGCCTTAAAATAAATTTTAAATATAAACTTAAATACTTAAGCCCATTTTTTAAATTTGACTCTAATTTAAATTAGTGTATTTTTTTGATTTCAGGCGGCCAATTTGATTTTTCATAATTCATCATATTTGAAAAAATGTGTCAAATTCATCTATTGCACTTACGCATGAGTGTAGTAAGGCAGTTCGAGCCTAAACTCGAGTTCAAAAATAAATTTTAAATTTGAACTCTAATACTTAAACATGTATTTGAATGTAAGTATAATCAAACTTATTTTATGTTATTGAAATTTGAAAAAATGTGCTAAGTTCGGGTCTAAATTCGAGTTCAAATCCTTCTTTAACCGGATTTGTATCTAACCTGAAAATCAACCTTAATTATAAAAAAATAAACATCATAATATGTCAAAATCAATCATGTAAAAGTTCCCAAAGGAAAGAGAGAAATTTCCTCTCTTTCCATCTTTGATGATATTAATGTTGATGTTGGATTCATTGGTTCGAAGAAATTTCCTCTGTTTCCATTTTTTATGATGTTAATGTTGATGTTGGATTCATTGGTTTGATCCAAACTTTGTCATTTTATTAGTTTGTTTCCTCTAATTGGAAACTTTTTCACTACATTGCCATGAAGTCCACCTTCATCCAACGGCTAAAAGAGCATTACCATGGTTATCTACCGTTGTTATGGCGCCACGTGTCATGTTACTACACATGTATGCTCAAGTACTCACAAACAGCAACTATAAACATAGAAACTACGGAGATTATATTACTCTGAACCACAACATAGTACGATGGTTATAATACTGTAGAGAGTAGAGAGATCAAGAAGGGAAGTAATCTTACTATCTTGTTAAGCATGGGGAATGATTAAGAGTATCGTAACTGATTCTAGGGAGGGATTAGGATAGGGGGTATCTCCAGTTTCAATCTGTTGTCTTCACTGTTGTTTCTTATTCATTTGTTTTGTCAATCATTTACTCGCCGATCCTTTTGGATTTAATCAAATTTCTTGATCATAGTTTTGTCTTTTCTGTTTCTTTTCTCGTTTTGCGATTCTGGGTTTGTCTTCTTTTTTCTTGAAAATGGTAGGAAAGAGGCCGAGAACGAGTTTTGAGAAGGCGGTGGTCGACGTTTGGCACCGAGAGGTCGGCGAGCTCTCGACCCATGACTTCGCTCACCGTCGTCGTGCTTCCAAGGTCTACAAAGAGTCGGTTTTTATTTGATCTTTTGTCTTGAATTGTGATTATCTGGAAGGTTGTGTGTTTGTTATCCGATAATTGATTGAAATGCACTGTGGTTAAATCCTTTGCTTGCTTTTTTTGGTCCTCCACGTGAACAATAACTTGCTTCTCAAAATTATGTGTGCAGCCATGGATATTAGGTTTGCAGTTATGTTCCGCATAGTTTTATGCTCAATCACAAGTTATTAGTAGATTGATACTGGTTACTTGAGCTTGTACTTTTATACAAACTTGAATTCTTAGTGTAGAGCTCTTAAGTTTATAGGGTAGCAACCGATAGTAAGGGTTTTAGAGTAGTGTGGACATTCGTCCCCCATTCTTCTTGTTATATTGGTGGTTTGTTGTGCACTACAATTGAAGTATTTTTGTGATTATATTTTGAAAGCTCACAAGTATAGCACCAAGGCAACTGTAATACTGTTAATGCGCTTCAAGTGAACCCTTATTCTATTTGCATTTATTTCAAAACTACTAGATCTGACTGGATTCTAGCTTACTTGAACTTTTATTATTTCATTTTGTAATAAGATCTAAAAGGAGTAGTATGGTGATGTAAAACTATAAGACTAATTACCATTTAATTTTCAATGTGAAGCTGAAGAAGAAACCCATGAAACTTTCAGAATGAGGTTAAAAATGTAAACTATCGTTTCTTTTTTATCCGTTGGCTATGTGTATGAAACAAAAAGTCGAAAGAATTTAATTATTTCTCAGGGAAATGCTAGCCCAATATTTGAAGATTGCTCGCTATTTCTATGTCGATTTTAAGATATATATTAAAAACCCCCATGAGGATTTATTATAGTAGTTAATCAAAAGCTTATACTACAAAGCAACTTGAAGTAATAGATCTTATGTGCATGCTTTCATCTACTAAATTGTCAGGTTTTAAGCACTCTTTAACTGATAATATAAGTTCCACCAATATATTGTCATTATTGAGTTTCATTTACTTAGCTTTCAGCTTGCAAAGCACTCGAGTCAATGATGTCTGACGAATGATTAACGTCTTCTCACTGTATCTCATTTCACTTTGATATATCGAAGCTCCAATTTGATGATTGTTATATGATACAGGACCTTGTGCAACGACTAGAGATCTACAGGAAGCTAGACAAGCATAACGGTTGTGTCAACACAGTAAGCTTCAATGCAGATGGAGACATCCTGGTTTCTGGTTCTGATGACAGGCAAGTAATACTCTGGGAATGGGAAAGTGGACGTATCAAACTCTCATTCCATTCTGGCCATAGTAATAATGTTTTCCAAGCAAAGATCATGCCAAACACGGATGACCGTAGCATTGTTACTTGTGCAGCAGATGGTGAGGTAATTCCTCCTTTTCGGATGGTGTTCCTGGATGAGAATTAGTTGGTGCCTTAACCCTCGTACTTTATAAAAAGATTTATAAGTCGGAAATGATTGTTTGACGTATATTTTCTGCAACATTCACTGAAGTGGAGAGAATGATTGCTTCACTTGGGTATCTAACCATAATGTGTTGATATTATTTTTGATAATCGTAACTGTTCTAGGTGCTTTTGTTGTCTTTTATACACGTTATCACCGCTGTTTGTCAAGAAGAGGTCTTGTGTTGTCATTGTGTTCTTTTAACTTATGGTCCATAGTTCTTTTTAATACTCTGGTTACTGGGATTATTCGTTTCTGCTATCCTCAATATTAGGTTCGACATGCGCAAATATCAGAGCATGGACAAGTGGAGACTACATTGCTTGGGAGGCATCAAAGACGAGCACATAAATTGGCTATCATTCCTGGAAGCTCTCACATATTTTATACTTGTGGTGAGGACGGAGTAGTTCAACATGTGAGTTGAGAATATATCACTTATAGTGGTTGTAAATCAAAGATTGTCCCTTTTAGAGTATCTCAACAACTTTAATAGGCTTCTATGATCCAAAGAGCTGATCATTTATGGAGTCCTTTTACCTATCTTCTTTTGTCTTTCTTGTCCAACTTCATATCTCACATGCGACGTTAATCTGCCTATTCAACAGTGTTTTGTTTTTTTCTTGAATGAGAGTTTCTGTGATCATTCATTTTAAACAATTTATACATTTATATGACACAGCCAACTTGTGGTGCAGTTTGATCTTAGAAGTGGGTCTGCTACAGAGCTTTTCACTTGTCAACCGGTTGAAAGGAGGGGTCATATGTCAGTTTTGAATCTGAATGCAATCACAATTGATCCAAGAAACCCAAATCTGTTTGCAGTTGCAGGATTGGATGAGTATGCTCGGCTTTATGATATCCGCAAGTGTAAATGGGATGCATCAACTGATTTTGGTCAACCTACAGATTACTTTTGTCCACCACATTTGATCAGAAACGAGGATGTTGGAATAACAGGCTTGTCATTCTCAGATCAAAGCGAGCTTCTGGTTTCTTATAATGATGAGCACATCTATCTCTTCACGAAAGACATGGGATTGGGACCTAATCTAGCTCGGTCCACCACACTCTCCATGGGCAGTGATACAAGTGATGTGGGATCTGGATCAGAATCTCCTTCAGTCGTGGATGCTGATGGTAAAGCTGTTCCTCAAGTTTATAAAGGGCATACGAACTGTGAGACTGTGAAGGGTGTCAACTTCTTTGGGCCAAGATGTGACTATGTGGTGAGTGGGTCTGACTGTGGTCGCATATTTATCTGGAAGAAAAAGGGTGGAGAGCTCATCCGTGTAATGGAAGCTGATAAGCATGTGGTGAACTGTATTGCGTCTCATCCCCATTTGACAGTCCTTGCTAGCAGTGGAATTGAGAGGGACATAAAGATGTGGACTCCAAAGGCGATGGAGCGAGCTACTCTTCCGATAAACATTGAACAGGTATATGCATTATTAAATTAATCTTTTAATGACTTCTAATCCATGTGTTTGAAATGCCAGTAATCATACTTGACATGGAGGGTTGACTAGAAACCATATTTTCCATTTGAAGAGGTTTCCTCAAGATAGTAATGTATACATGATATTGGAATTTGAAATAAAAACACTTATCTTGTGCAAAAATAAAATAAAAGCTAAGGAACCTGTAATTGATATGAATGTCTCCTTATCAATGGAGAAAAAAACTTTAAAATATGTTGCGTAAAGATATGCTAATCCTGATCCTACTAAAACAGTGACTTGAATCAAAACTAAATCCTACTCTAATAAGATATTCTAATTCCTTTCCTAATAAATTTAAATAGCTAACTAAATGACAAAGCTAGTTTTAATTCCAGATCAGGTATCTTTTCTTTATTTTGCATCCTTTGTTGAACTATCAAACTTCCTTCAAATGATACATAAATGTTGGGTTTTTTTGGCAGGGGAGCATAGCTAAAGACTTATTTTTTGGCCCTTTTAGTTTTGACAGACCTCCATATCTATGTCCAGTTTCTTTCCTAGTTAATCTATATTGGACATTTCTGTCTTAGCTGGTCACTCATTTTGGTATAGTGAAGTAGCATGTAGTTTGGAGAGTCGATTTATATAGGCTTTAGTTTGACTATCTTGGGTGTGGTCAGTTGTTCCCATTCATCTGCAGAAGGCTGGGGATAAGTGAATTTTTTACAACTCGTGATGGTAATTGCTCGCGAGTTTGGATACAAATGTTGATTCTACAAACTATATAGTAGGTGGGGACTAATTTCTCTGATGTTACTTCTTTGGAAAAAGGTTCTGACGCCTTGTTGCATTTCTTCTAATGAAGAGGATGATGACGATGATTACTTCTATGAATATCAGGGTTCTGATGGGGGCGATGAGGATAAGGATTGGGATGAGGATGAGGATGAGGATGAGGATGAGGATGAGGGTGAGGATGAGAGTGAAGACTATCATGACTTGGAGAATGAAGATGATCATCTTAACGATTATGATTATGACGTTATTTTACTTGACAGTAGTGATGATGATGATGGTGATGATGATGATGATGATGATGCAAGTGAAAGATCTAATATAAACTTTCTGTTTTAAACAGAAACCGAAGCCTAGAGGATGGATGTATCGTGTTGCTTCACCGCAAGAGCTGATGCTGCAATTATTTTCACTGCAAAGGAGGAGGATGAGCCCAGAGCATGGTGAGGACAGCTCAACTACAGGTAGGGAGCTTTTAGAGCTTATATTCTCATTCAATGCAAATAGTGATGTTTCTTCAGATGATGGAGGAGATGCCCAGAGTCATGAAGACTTATTTGATTAGACGTTTCGGCTTCGATCTTTGGGAAATGATTGTAAACTGTATATAACATAGAGATATGACTAGTATTTTTTTGAGAAGAACTCCAAATTTGCTTTGTCTTAATTGTCTATACCAGTTCTTTCCTATATATTGGTTATTACAGCTTCCTGCTTTTCTTCAGTTCTTTTTCTTATCTTTAATGCACAAAGTACAAGCCTGATAAGTGAACTGATTTCCTCAACTTTGTGGACTCCCTGATGGATCAATAGTCAATGTGAACATTTAGAGCTCCTCTCTCTTCTGCTGATGGCTTTTGGTCGAATGTTTTCTGTTGTTGCATGTTGAATGGAAAATGTTGGGATTGGAATGTTTTTGCCTCAAATGCTAATAAGGTATGACTGTAGAACTGTATCAGTTTTGCCTGCAGAATGAGAAAATAAGAGGTGGCAGAAGTGATGCCAAACAAAAGCGATTGTAATTAACTATTCCGTAGGATCGACAATGAGTTGGGTCGAGTTTGGAACTCTTAATGCCGATGCTAAATTTGTTTACAGATTGTTTTTGAGAGATGAGATATCATAAATGCATAACTTGTTTACTTTGTAAGAGATTTCTCTCATATTTATATAAGGTGAGTGATTACTTACATATGTCTAGGTCTCAATGACCTTTTCTCTTCTTTTTGATATGAGCTTTAGTACCTACTTACTCCCTGAAAAAGCTCGAGCTCGGTTCAAAATTTTTTGGAACTTGGGTAAAGTGATATCGTTTTAACTAAACAAAACAAAAATATATAGTTAATGATCAGTAAGAAGTGAGAAATACAAATGTAGCAAAATGACAGGTTCCCAGTTTTTAGTTCCCTGATTTGGGTTCCAAATGTTAATTATACCACAAACCCTAATAATATTCATAAGGATCTTAAGCAGGTACAAAAGCTGTCTTCTTTAGAAAGAAAATTACATCTTCACGAGTCAATGAAGAGTACTCACTTCTGCTACTCATCTTTGTGACTTGGAAGGACTGGTTCTTATGAAAAGACTTTGAATGAATGAAATCATCTGCAAGAGTTTGGTTAATCAGAAAGTTAGAAACCATAGTTCAGAGGTTTCTTTTTCAAATTTTAACCAGAGAAAAAGAAGCTCATTACCATTGCAAGTCCAACACACAAGATACTGAAACCTGGGAAATTGAAAGGTGCTTCTTCAGATAGGAACAAAGCTGCATTGATAGAGGAAAAAGAAGAAGAAGAGATCAGAGATCTTGAGTACTTGTGTATAGTTTTAATTCTCAGATTCACACACCTGTGAGAGGAGTGAAAATAAGTGGAGAAATAATGGTGCCCAACGAACTTATGCCTTGGATGCATCCTTGCGCCTTCCCCTGAATTAATGTGTCAGAAAGAGACATGTATAAGCAAATAGGGATGGCAATGCGTTGGGTCGACCTGAGTTGAATCTCGGTCAAAGTCAAGCTATGGTAAAACGATATTGTTTTAGTCTAATTAACCAAAAACGATGTCGTTTTGGTGTGAGATTTTAGCCGATCAGAGGTTTAAATGTTAATCCTATAATCAAGCGAGGAAGAAGGTGGTAGTTAATTAAGAAGTTGGCAAAAAAAAAAAAAAAAATTTTTCAAATTCGGGTTTGATTTGATTGAAACACCTGAAAGTGAATTCAGTCAAATTAAACTAATTGATTTCAGATCGGATTCAAACTAACTTGTCATCTCTAGTTTTCGTTAGATTGTGAATCAGAAGCTATCAAACAATGAATTTAATATCTTTTAGGGATCGTACCTGCTCTTCTGGTCCAATTTGTTTCGATGCAATGCTTCGTAACTGCATAAGTTGTATGTTTCAGAAATGGATTCGATCAATCTACAAAGTAAATGAGATTTCAAGCACAAGAAAAAAGCTTGAATTACTCACAAATGGAGGCACAATGACTATCAGAGCAGCAAGCAAACCATTTGCATAAGGAACCTGCCCACAAACAAAACATCTTTTATCAGAAGGAGAAACAAAAAACATGTTTCGATTAAGTATCCAAACTTCTAAAAATCCGACAATTCAGTTCAAAAGATTGTCCGGTTACTATTTTACTGATAATGTTGATGAAACAAGATCCTCTGTGCCCATAACCTTGTACTAATTTTGTTCCAGACAATCTCATCCACATATTTTTCTAAGTCTCATATATTTGTGTGAGTGGGATCGTCTGAAACATGATTGATACAAGATTATGGGCACAAAGGATTTGATCCCAATGTTGACGGAGTAACGTAAAAGAGTAACATTTGAAAAGGTTACGTGACAATCTTTTTTCTCACATGGATTTTCAAGTTAATGCATTCCAAATACATAATCACAAAAAATCAATATTTTAAAAATTAAACCGAAAGTTAAATTAATAATGTAAAAAGTTTATGATTTAAAATATTTAATCAATATTAGACTATCATAATGCTCGGTTAAATATTGAATAAAATTAAAGAATTTGAAAAATAGTTGAAGAAGAATATTTACTCATAAAAGATTTAAAGTTTAACTAAAAAAGAAACTATTAAATGAAGATTAATAAATTTATTTTGATTTATAAAAACTTATTAATTTACGAAAATCGAATGATTAATTAATTAAATAATCGGTTTTTAACAACAAAAATTATTAAAATAAATCAAATTGAAAAACAAAAAATCAAACTAAAAAATTGGTTAGTTTAAATTTTTCACTATTAAATCAGTTAAACTAGTTTAATTTTTAAAACATGGCAAGAAATGATGCCAACAAAGATCGGGAGTCACATAACCCTATCAATGGCAATGAGGCAGCCTGGCTTGACCCTTACCAGCTGGGCCCGAGATAGCAGGCCTTAATCTGAGCCCGACAAAGCCAAAAGTGGGTGATGCTGAGCTTAGCTCGACTAAGGTCCCCTTTTTTCTTAAATTAGAAGTGTAAAATGAGGTCGTTTTACTTAAGAGGAAAGTTGATTGGAAAGGCCTTACCGATTTTGACCAAGCTATACTGTACACCAAAAACTGCAAAAAGTCATAATAAATCAGGAATTTGGTTTAAACTTTATTATTTTTTGTTCACAGATTGTGAAAAAAAAAGGACATTGAGATCAAGAATTCAAGATTCCTACCTTAGTGACGCCTCCAAACAGCCCTATTGAAAGTAATCTTTCTTCTGCTACAAATGGTACAATCAGAGGCACAAAAAGCAGCTGCAGATTCAGGAGTAAGTATCAGGATCATCAAGCCTTTTAGACCAGGATATGGACAATGCTCAGGGCCGAACTTAGCTCAAAGCTTGATCAACTTAGATCTAACCCATTGACTTGAGTCGGGTCAAGTTATTTATGTCAATGGAGAAAATATTGACAGACATACCTGCATTACCATTGCTGCAACACCACCAATTAGCATCAGATCAGCATACTGGTTTTTGCTGAAGTTGAAACGAGCCTTCAGGAAGTACTGAAATTGTACAAGTTGTTCTAGTTGATAAACAATGCTCAACATAGAATTTTGGTTAGGATATTATAAATTGTAAAGCGTCGAATCCTTTTCGTGTTCGATCCTTAAAATTTTTCAATTAAGTGTTTAAACTTTTAAAAATCGGAAACTATGTTGACGAAAACGAAGAGGTACATAACCGTATCGGTAAAATATGATCGAATACAACTTTTTGAATTGAATTGTCCAATTTTTAAAAAATTTGAAGATAAGGAAGGGAATGTACCATTAGTGAAACTTCTACTCCACCTTCTGCGAGACTGTTGAAGAATGATATAACTGCTGCTTGTGAAAATGTTGAGCTGCAACACAAGTTTTTTTTAAGATTGCTCATCTTTAAAACTACTCCAATGTAGTACGAAAGTTCCATTACTCATACCTGATCTTCAGCAAGCAAATGAGATCTCTAAGAGACGGAATTGTCTTGAACTTGTGATCTTTTCCAATTAAATTGCTACAGTCTTCAATGTCATCTCCTGCTTCCTTGAGAACAGGACGAGTCAAGTTTTCGCCATTGTTCACACTTTCCTCCAAGAAAACTCTCATGTACACGGTAGCAGCAACCGAAACAAGCGCAGCGATCTGCAGAAAAATGGTTACCATTTTCACAGGTTGATGTTCTGAAGCTTGAATTGTGAAAGAAACTGAAAAAGAAGAAGATGATCACCATAAATGGATCAAGAACAACCTGAAACGTTAACGCGGTGGTGAGGCATCGAGTGGCCAAAGTTGCAAAAACATAAGCTGCAGATAATACACCAGAAATAACTCCAAAACCGGAAGCTCTTAGTCTCTCTGGAACAGTATCTGCCTGTGATGTGTAAGAAATGAAAAGATCCAAGTGAGTTCCCATATGTTGGGACCTAGGACTTGGGAAGCAAAATTTAAGGGGGAAAAAAAGAGTGACCCAGTTTTGAGAATTACCACGTAAGCTAGAGCAAGACAGTTAATGCTGCCATTGGAGATCATAGCAGTAACAGTCCTAAGCGCAAAGTAGGCGTAGAAGAAGTTGGCTGTCCTGCTAAATGCCAATATAACTGTAAAGAAACAAGGTTGTTACTTAGTACACAGTCTGATGAACTGGACCTCAGCCCAAAAAAGACTAGTCTAATAGGTGAGGATTATTCATTCACTTATAAATCTAAGACTTCTTTAGTACACATCTGATGTGAGACAACACACGCCAACGAGACCATGACAAACTCCACCAACCCAATCCCTGACGTCTTCGTCAGGAGTCACGGTAGGTGACCGATGTATCTCTGTTTTATATGATAGTACCCCAGAATAGTTCTGATATCACTTGTTATGGACTGGACCCTCAGCCTAAAAGACTAGTCTAATAAGTGAGGATTATCCATCCACTTATAAACCCAAGACCTCCGTAGAACACAGACAACACACGCCAACAAGACCATAACAATACGTAAGAGAAATAGGAGATATTCATTCAAAGATGAAATTTTTGTCCCGCTTATCTTTGATGAGGTTTTAAACCGTTCAAATACAACTGAATTTGGACTTAAGCTCGATTCACAAGCGTTGGGCCTAATCTAATTTTAGCCTGAACTCAGACTTGAACATAAATTTGAGCCCGACTTAATGTCAAGCCTACTTTCACTAACAAAGGGTTGTTCCTTCTCTAAATTCTCGATTTAGGTCGGACCAATCAAGTTTCGATACCAATCAAGAGTTTTGATACCAATCAAGAATTTCGAGTGGACTTGGGGAGAAATTAGACTACATCCAAATAAGTCTATATACAACTAGAAATATTATATCTTACTCTAAAAATTTAAAACAAATGAATTATGAACTCTATCTTTATATATAACTCGTTTTATCTTTATATCTTTTTCCAACGCAGGAAAATTCCATTTTTCTGATAACACATACCAAGAGGAATAATGGAGATGGTCATTGGAAGTGTAAGCAAAGCTTTCCTTCCATACTTATCAGATAAGTTCCCTATAAGTGGCATCATCACCACACTCCCAAGTCCAATGATCTGCAAATTCAAAACCCACAAATCTTTGTTACTCTTTTTTCTTTATCCTTTCCCCTTCTTGAAATACAAATCTATCGAACCAGGAGTTCAGAAATGTCATGCTTCGTGATTTTTCTTGAAGTATAGAAGAACCATTGATGAAAAGATAGCGACATTGGAGATAGATATGGAGATTTTCGTGGCATAGAACAGTTTGTATGGTAGGTCTGATTTGCAGATAGGAGATGAAGACAAACATTCTTAATATTAGAAAGCTACATGCATAGTGATAACATGAACCACTCTCATTTTTCGGTTTAGGATAAAAGATATGAATTTTTAATGTTTTAACTAAATTATTAAAAAAATATTTTAAAAATTATAAATAATCTTCAATTTTTAAAAAATTAATTTTATTAAAAAACTCAACCGATTAAACCAGTACAACCGTAAAAATTTTGAACAACTTCTTGGTTCGGTTTGATTTATTTTAATAAATCTTGTTATTAAAAACTGATCAGCTTGTTAATTTATTGGTTAATTTTTGTAAATTAACAAGTTCTTATAAATTAAAATAAACCAATTAGTTTTCATTTAACAATCTATTTTTTTAATTATACTTCAATTTTCCAATCATATTTTAAATTATTAATTTTATTCAATCTTTAACCAGTTTTATGACAGTTTAATACCGATTAAACCTTAAACGTTTTATCTTATATGTTTAACTTCTGGTTTGGTTTTAAAACACTGATGAATATAAGCTAATTAATAGCGTCGACATGACATTCAATTAGAATTATCAAATTTAATTGCGAAACTAATACTAAAGCAAATTTTTTAAATTATTTAAGTTCAAATTATTTTTCTCTAAATTAAAAAAGTTCTTAAAAATTAAAAATTATTTTTTAAAAATTCAATAATTAGGTTAAAGAATTATCCTAAGATTTACTTTCACTAGGAGGATTTTGTGATTGAATTTAGAGAAAAGAAGAAGAACAAGTTGATCAAATGACATAGAAATCGAAGAAGGAAATCAAAGATGTTAATAATAATAATAAGAAAGAAAGAAACTTACAGCTTGTTGGGATCCAGAAAGGTAGATGGCAAGAGAGCATTCAGTTTCACCAGGGCAAAGAGCTGACATGGTGACGTCGGTTATCGCCGGAACCACCATGAAAGTAGCAAAGTACGATAAGAACACCGTCACGAACAGGTGGTTCAGGCCACCCAAACCCATCTCCATTTTTTTCTCACACCAAAGAACACCAACACTCTCTCTCTCCCTCTCTCTCTCTCTCTCTGTGTATGTATGTATCTGTGGCTTCCTGAGAAATCAAAAGGGTCACTCTAAATCATGAATATACACCCAACAAAGAGACTAAACATCTGAAGAAACAACACTTGCAGTGTGTACACGTAGAGGAAGAAGAAGAGACACACATATACGACGATATAAGATTTATAGTTATATCCCTGGACTATAGGAAGAGAAAGAGAGAGAGCGTGTGAGTGACGAGTCTCTCTATAGTTTTCACTCATGAAAAGGACTTGAGGGGAAGTACTTTTAGAGTATTACGTATTTACGTTAGCTAAGATCATGTAAACAATGTGTTCTAAATTTTGTATAAAGTAGTTCCTATCAATGGGGTGTTGTAAGATTTGTCTACATAATTTGTGTATCTTGGAGATATAAAGCTTGTATATATGCATGATAATGGACCGGGTTTGGATTTAATAATTATCAATAATTAAAAACTCAATTCATTCGGTTAATTCGGTCGTAAAAATTTGCACTTTTCTACTTTTCGGTTCTATTTATTTTAATAACTCTTATTTTTAAAAATTGACCAACTTATTAATTAATCAGTTAATTTTTGTGAATTAATACGTTCTTATAAATTAAAATAAATCAATTAACTTTCGTTTAATAATATTTTAAATTCTTCGATAAATAAAAATAATCTCTTTCAATCATATTTTAAATTTTAAATTTTTATTTAATTTTTAACTAATTTTATGGGTTCGGTTTTTAAAACATTGATGATTATTTTTTAAAAGAATAGAGTTGAATTAGAATCGCACTTTTGAGGTTAGCTGGGTTAAAAAAAGTCCAAATTCGATTTATCTTTGAAGTATTTTCAACTTTTGTCAAATTTTTAGACTTCTAATTGGTGAATTTTAGGTTTTTTCAAACTTTTAGATTTTTTTAAGTTTGTGTCCCAATTAAAATACCAATTATACATGTATATATATAATTTCTCAAAATTCATGAGCAAAACATTCATGAAATTTTTATAATTTACTAACATTTTTTTCCAAATTTTTAGATTTCGGGGATGGATTTAGATTTTTTCGAATTTTAAAATTGTTCAAACTCTTAAATCTTTTTTAGGTCTATCAGGTATATAGACTGTAAACTCGTAATCCAGCTCCCATAAGGCTTATCGAATTTCACGAGCCTAAGAGTCACAGCAAGAATTTGCTTTTTTAATTAACAGGTATAAACAATATATAGTACTATAGTGCTTAGTTAGACCTTTTTTAGGTTTCGAACCCGAACCAAAACATCTATTCTACATTTATATATAAAATTTCTCATAATTCACCAGCAAAAGTTTCTCAAATTTTGTTAGATTTTACTAAAAACGATGTGTAGTATTGAATTAACAAATGTGGAATAAATTTAACTTTGGAGTTGATCATTCCTATCTTTCTTAAGAGTTATAGTCTCGCTAGCTAGGCTTTTGTTTGATTATTATATTTTTGAAGAATCACAAGTTATTGTATCATATTGAGGTTGATTATTATTTATAATATACTCAAGTTTATGTTAGATGAACAACCATCTCATTTAAAACTTTTATAGAATCACATGTTTGAAAATAAATTAATTAGAGTTAATTATATGAAATATTCACAAATAAATAACTATATAGTTTATTTATTTATTTTTGTCACTTTACCTTTTCACATAAAATAACTAAAATTTAAAAAATAGTTAAACATCTCCTTTAATTAAAATAAATTTAAAAAGATTAATGGTATCTAATTAATTAGCCAATTGAGTTCTACCTTCATGCTTCAAGCAAATTTTTTTAATTACTCAATCGATTCGGTCAGTTCAATCGTAAAAAATTTGAACTGTTTAACTTTTCGGATAGGTTTTTAACTTGCCAGTTCAATTTATTTTAACAACTCTTCTTATTAAAAACCGATCAGTTTATTAATTAGTCGATCATTTTTCATAAAATAATAATTTTTTATAAACTAAAATAAATTAATTACAACATTTTTTAATTAAACTTTAAATTCTCTTATAGATAATGACAATCTCTTTCGATCATATTTTCAATTCTTTAATTTTATTCAATCTTTAGTCAGTTTCATAACTGTCTAATATGATTGAACCTTTCAAACCTTATATCTCTTGTTTGATTTAGGAATCTTGTAAAAGTTTTAAATATATATAATCAGTACTCGAAAGATTTCGGTGATCATTGATATTATAAAAATATAATTTTTTAAAACAAAAATTTCTTAATTTATCAATAATAAGTATATATTAAAATCCACTAGTGCTAACTTTTATCGTAACCTACATGCAATAGTTGATCAGTTTCATGATTCGATTTTATTAGTTGAACCCTTTGATTTACTATTGGAATATGTGACCAATTAATTGTGAAACACATGTATCTAGTCACCCACCATATACAACTTTTCTTTGGTACGTACGTTTTTATTAATTATTCTATTTCCAACCTAACAAACTATATACTATAGTTAAATAAATCCCATGTGTTGTTAAAAAGTTGTTTTGTCCGATGTTCTTTGTCTAAATCGGACACATAATAGGACTGTAGTCTCTCGAGGTTCAGTGTGCAGTCCGACGTTAAAGGTATGTTGACCTTCACTATTACGTCCTCTTCTTGAAGATCCGATGTTAAGATATGTTTACCTTAACTTATTAGTGATGAAATATACTTGTAAGCTTTAAGACCATGTTTCAACTCAAAATTTTAAGGCGTTAAGTTTATGGGTCCGTTTGACTTATTTGTCATTTATTAGCTTCGTTTTTTTTTTTAATATAGAATTTCTACTCATATTTGACATCCTACCAATCTCTACCTCAAGTGTGAATTTTCATATTGGGCTTAGACTTTTCCTTAAGCGAAAGCTTTTTTGCTTAGCAGCTCGAGTATATAGCGTTATCAAGAATATTTCTACTTTACTGGTCTGAGCCCAATAGGAGTCTCCTTACTCTTTTCGGTGAAAGCAACCACAAGATCTAACTACTATTTTTACATTCGTTCCTTGCTGAATTATAGGCTCTGAGCCCATTACGAGTCTCCTTACTCTTTTCGATGAAAGCAACCACAAGATCTAACTACTATTTCTATACTCGTTCCTTGTCGAATCATAGGTTTTGATATCACTTGTTGGATTTGGAAATCCTATTTTTACGGGAAATTTATACTATGGGCCTAGTGATGAAACATATTCGTAAACTTTGACACTATATTTTAACCTCAAACTTTAAAACATTAAGTTTATAGGTACTTTTCACTTATGTATTTTTCGCTAGCTTCATGTCTTTTCAATGATGCCTACCACACTTTACGTATCAACATTGCAGAAAAAGATCGATCTTTACACTTATTTAATGGTGGATCTCATGATTGAAACCTTTCTTCTTTTTTTTATTAGACTTCCAAGTGTTTGTGTAATAAGATAACCAAGTTAAAGATGTTATAAAGATCGTGTATGGAGATGAGTTATGGAAACTTTTTCCTGTTTATGTTATAATGGTTCCAATAATTGGAGATGAGTTATGGAAACTTTGTCCTGTTTAGATTATAATGGTTCCAATAATTCTCTTGCTCACCATAATATTATTACAAGGTACATATCCACTAGAGTTGGCAATAAGAGCCTCTTTGTCCGGTTCAATCAGATCCAAAGTTGACAGATTAAACTTAAGTTAAATGAAGGGGTGTTTGGTTCGTACAGAGAAATGGTAATAAGAATGAAAACAAATATAGTGAAGAATAGGAATTGATATTTCATTATAATTATGATAGTTGATTAAGAGGAAGGAATGATTATCATTACTATTGATAGTGGTTAGTTTGTAAAAAATATTGAGAAAAAAACTTATTATATTTTAACTAATTAACTAATTATGTTTTAATTATTTATTTAATTACAATATAATTAATTAAAACTAATTACAATATTTTAATTAATAAATATATTGTAATTAATTAATAATATTTTAATTAATAAATAAATAATATTTTAATTATTTATATTTTAATTAATTATAATGTAATTAATTAATTAATAATTATATTTTAATTAATTATATGTTAGTTAATTAATTACAATATTTTAATTGATAAATGAATTATATTTTAATTAATTATATTATAATTAATTAATTAATTACAATATTTAATTAATTAATTAATTATACTTTGATTAATTATATTGTAATTAATTAATTATATTTTGATTAATTATAATGTAATTAATAAATAAATAATAATAATAATTTAATTAATTGATTGTATTTAATTAATTAGTATTGAAAATATTTTTAAAAAAAGAACTGTAAGGCTCTAAATTGTAGCCTAGTTGGAATGTTTCATTGAACATGACTTACTTATGTTTTTAAAGAATCATACTTAGAGAATTGGAATTAAATTAGCATCATGTTTCTATATTAGCCAGAAAAGTCAGACAACTTAGGAACAAGCAAATACCGTTGATGAAAGTACTCTGACAATATCATAGACTCGAGGAAGCAACATGGGAACTAGAAAAGACCATAAGGGCTCAGTATCCTCAACTAAGTTATTCATAATAGGGCACTTTACAAAACAATGATACTTATTTATCTAGATTATGAGAAAAATGAGGTATTACTAAAAAATGGGTAATCAAAGTAATAACTCTATAGTCATACTCTCTTACCAAATTTAATTTTTCATTCTATACTCATCTCTTTTTTTTTTTCATATCCACTAAACAATGGGACATAAAATTTGAAAACATTTGGATTGGGCTCAAGCTGCCTTGTGAAAGGTTCGGCCGGGCTTTGCAAGATCCAAATATTTCCAACAGTTCTCTTAGCCACAGTAGGTGCGTACCCAATAGAGTTGGTAAGTAAGGTTCTAGTCGAATTCAAGCGGCCTTGTGAAAGGATTAACTCAAGTCGGAGCGTTGAATCAAGTAACGATATGACTCAGCCGTTGCCATGCTTAATTACTACCTAACTCCTGCGGGATCGTAGGATTTGCATGTGAGCCTGCCCTAACATGCAGGTAATTTGACAGATAACCAACAAAGTCAAAGTTCTGGAATTGGTACAGCTCTTCTTCTTGCATTCTGCTGCAGAAACATGTGATCGGTATAAGAATATCAAAGTCAAAAACCCACTCTTTAGACTTTTAGGCTCAATCTGATATCAGATTTTTTATTAACCGACCTTATAATTTAGTACTTCCAAGTCCATTTCAAGTTCTATAAGTAAAGATTCAGGTTCAGAGAGCTACAAGAAACTTGCACGATTCAAACCAAGAGTTTAGCAGTAAGAGGATATGGATTTGAGAGTTGAAACAGAAGGAAAAGGGTTTTCCAGGAGAGATTTTCGATCATCAAGAAGCAGGAGTTTGAAGAACAATATTCTGTTGGAGAAAACCTTCGGGCACGTTAATAGCGCAACTATGGTTTCGCAAGCTAGTGAAGGTGGGGTTGTGAGGATGAAGCTGGTCGTGAGAAAACAAGACCTGAAGCAAATGATGGAGATGGTAGAAGAGCGTTTGAATGTTCTAAGAAGAAAGCATCTTTTGAGAGTCACGAAGGAAAGCAAGCAACGTTCATGGATTCCTGTACTTGAGTGCATACCTGAGGAGCCTTGAAGTAGCTAGGGATGACATTGGGAAGCCTAAGCTTAGCCTGACCTTTTTTCTCGAGCTAAGTCTATCCCGGTTAGATCCAAGATGACGTTATTTTATCATATCAAAGGATCATAATAATTATACATAGAAATTCAACTTGAATTTCAATTAAGTGAACTCTATCTAATTTTAAACTTTTTTTTATATTCTCAAACTTTTGAAGTTTTAGGGGTAAAAATGTACCTGAGGCTCGATCTGGTGTAATCGATTTAATTCGACCTAAATTGATCAAACTTTGAGTCTGATATAAGTTTTTTTTTTTCAATTTTTAGCTTTAATTCGAGTTACGTCTCAAATGGTCTAAATAAGCTTAACTTGAAGCTTTAAAATTATAAGCAAAATGATGCTGTTTTGAATAAAATAAAATCGTTTTTATTTTTAATTTTAAAAATAAAAATTTTAAGTCGGGTTAAGTTTCAAATTGTTTAAATTTATTGAACTTTAAACTGGCCGACCCAATCATCAATTCTAGGGCATGAGCATAAGCTTTCAAGCTGATCTCAAGCCCAGCAGATCCGACCCGACCCAGCCATCAATAAACTTTAGATCATGAACAAGAAAACATCATAATCATACACAATGCATAGTTTAATTGGAGTAAATACATAGAGAGGAGAACAATGACAATCATGCAATTATGGATAGAATTTATTTGGACTTCTTCTACGGTTAAGATCAGATAAGGGCCCACATCCTCCGTCACGCTTCATGCCATCTACATCACGTGATTACGCCTTACTCTCACGTGCCCGCATAATTTTAAACGCGTTGACTGTTGATTATTACAGTTACATCTACAGCAACTGAATTAACGGTCACTCCTCTTCCCCGCCCAAACATAACGCTACAAGGAAGCGACTCATGAGTATCTGAAGCCGCCGTCTTCTCAACCTTGAATCCACCGAGAAAAATGGCAGCTCCGCTTCTTTGGAGATGCATTTACGGTTCGTACGCACAGGAGAACCTGTCCCGGAAGGGAATGGAAGCTCGGAATGCAGTTCAAGCGCTGGAAGTTTCTTCAAAGTTGAGAAAAAAAAGGTCCGGTAAAGTAACACAAACCCACGAAAGGACTTGTTTAGTTCGTGGGGTCAAACTCAATAGTCTCACTCTCTTAAGGGCTCTTAAAGCTTTTGCGGATAGAGGGTCGATGGACGACGCGCTCTATTTGTTTGAGAAAATGAATCGCTCGGAGACTTACATATGGAATGTTGTTATTAGAGGTTTCTTTAACTCTGGGTTGTTCCAAGAAGCGATTGAGTTTTATTATAAGATGGAAAATGAGGGGGTCCGAAGTGATAATTTTACTTTCCCTTTTGTGATTAAAGCGTGCAGTGAGTTGTTGTGTTTTGTTGAGGGTCAAAAGATTCACGCAAAGTTGATTAAGAAAGGGTTGGATTTGGATGTTTATATTTGTAATTTTCTTATCGAATTTTATGCAGAACTTGGATTGATCGAGCTTGCGGAGAAAGTTTTTAAGGGGATGGCTGTCAAGGACTTGGTTTCTTGGAACTCTATGGTCAGTGGGTATCAAGCTGTTGGGGATGGATTGAGCTCATTGATATGTTTTAGAGAAATGTTGGATATGAGAAAGAAACCTGACAAATTTAGCATGATTAGTTCTCTTGGTGCTTGTTCGATGGAGGATTTTCTTCGTAGCGGAAAAGAAATACATTGCCAAGCTATTAGAAGTGGGCTTGAATTGGAGATCATGATACAGACATCACTTGTTGATATGTATGGCAAGTGTGGTGAAGTCAATTATGCAGACAGGGTGTTCAACAGGATCTTCTGTAGAAACATTGTGGCTTGGAATGCCATGATTGGTGCTTATAGTCTAAATGCTCATCATTTGGAGTCATTGTCTTGCTTGAAAAGGATGCAGGAGGAGGATAACTTGATTCCAGACAATGTTACGATGATTAATTTACTTCCTTCTTGTTCACAATTGGAAGCACTATTGATAGGTAAATCTATCCATGGGTACACCATTAGAAGAAACCATGTCCCCCATATAGTCTTGGAAACTGCTCTGGTTGACTTGTATGGAAAATGTGGAGTGCTGAAATTGGCAGAATGTGTATTTGGTCAAATGCATGAAAAGAATTTGGTTTCGTGGAATGCGATGATTTCTGCTTATGTACAGAATGGACGGAATGGAGAAGCTCTGGATTTGTTTCAAGACCTCTGGCATGTGCATCATAAACCAGATGCAGTTTCAATTGCAGGTATCCTACCTGCCTATGCTGATTCAGCGTTAATTTGCGAGTGTAAGCAGATTCATGCTTATATCATAAAGTCAGAACTAGTTCCAAACACTTCCATCTCAAATTCACTCATGTACACATATGCCAAATGTGGAGATCTCCAGAGTGCAAGAAAAATTTTTTATCACATGATCTATAAGGATGTTGTATCATGGAATACGATAATGATGTCTTATGCTATTCATGGGTTTGGAGCCACATCGATCCAGTTTTTTTCAGAAATGAAGGAGAAAGGACTTGAACCAAATAGGAGCACCTTTGTTTCCCTGCTGTCATCTTGCAGCATTTCTGGCTTAGTTGATGAAGGCTGGGAGTTCTTCAGTTCCATGAAAACTCAGCATGGTATTGACCCTGGTATAGAGCATTTCGGTTGTATGCTAGATCTTCTTGGTCGTACTAGGAATCTGGACGCAGCCAGGCGTTTTGTTGAAGAGATTCACGTGGTTCCAACAGCCAGAATCTGGGGTTCTTTGTTAGCTGCAAGCAGGAAAAGCAATGATATAGTGTTGGCGGAACTTGCAGCTAGGGAAATTTTCTCTTTGGAACATGATAATACAGGTTGCTACGTCTTACTTGCCAATATGTATGCTGAAGCTGGGAGGTGGGACGATGTAAAACGGATTAAATACGTGATGGAAAAGAACGGGATATCGAAGATGATCGGATGCAGTACAGTTGAGATCAGTGGGAAAAGACACAGATTCATCAATCAGGACAAGTCCCACACCCAAAAGAACACCATCTATGATGTGCTGGATATTGTCTTGAAAGAAGACAGATATGTTCATTCTGTTAACAAATTCAGACCAGAAGACTTAATTAAAAGAAGAGCAAAGTCACCAGAAACTCACAGTGCCAAACTGGCCATCTGTTTTGGGTTGATCTCTACAGAAGTTGGAAATCCTGTGATTGTTAGAAAAAACACCAGAATATGTGAAAATTGTCATAATTCTGGAAAGAAGATATCACAATTCACAAAAAGAGAAATAATTCTGGGGGATTCGAAGATGTTTCATCATTTCCGTGACGGATCCTGTTCATGTCAGGATTACTGGTAATTGTTTGACAGACGGATGCTGTTCATGTCAGGATTACTGGTAATTGTTCGACCGAGTCCTTGTAATCAAGCCTTGATGGTCCTTCTGCTAACCCAATGAAGCACATTTATCAGTTTGGTCACTTGATGTGGACTCCATTAAACATGTGAAGCTTGTCATAATTCCAGAAAGAAGACATCACAGATCACAAAAAGAGAAATAATTCTGGGAGATTTGAAGATGTTTGTTCATTTCTGATGCGGATCTTGTTCATGCCGGGATTACTGGTAATTGTATGACAGAATTCTCCTTGATGATATTTCTGCTAACACAGTGAAGCACATTTATCTGTTTGGTCACTTGAGTGGACTCCATTAAAGTTGCTTGAGATTATATCATATGCCCCCTTGAACAAGTACATTTATAGGTATACTCAAGCAGATTTTACATATCAGAAAATTGACATAAAATAAATTTACATCTTTTTGGGTGATTCACTAAACATACACGAGTTCACCCAAACTTTGAGTCGGACTTCTCGGTCTAACCCGACCCATTACCATGCTCAATTCTCTCCTGAGAAGCTGCACTGATATGACCAAAACTTAAAAAAACTTAAAAGAGTGAAATGGACGAACACAAACTAAGGGCCAAGGAGATTAATTATAGAGAAAAAAAGAGGAATGGAAATTTCCACCAAACCAATCATTAAATGACATCTTTTAAGAATGATAAGATATTAAATGTGAACTTTGGATGTTGGGTGTGAACTTTGGTCTGAAAACTGCCACATTAGCTCTGGGACATTGCTTTTAAATTAAGAATGATAAGAGGTCAGGCTCATAGAGACTTTTTTCCAATCTCAAGTTCATATTTATTAAATTTTATTTTGATATGTTGATTTTGACCCGAATAAACTAAATTTAACTAATTTATTGAAGTTATTGAATTTGCTTCAAACTTAGTTAAACTTGACTTGATTCATTAACTTTAGACCAAGCTCGGATTAATTTTTTTCTCAAGCTCAACTTAATCGATAAAACAAGCTAAAACTTACAAAAATGATGTTATTTTAAGATTTAATTGAAATCAGTTTAAGTCAACTTTTTTGAATTTATCGATTCATATTCGATCCTTCAATTTGGAATCGATTTCAAATGATTATTTTTATTTTATTTTCTTTTTCATATAAATATCTAGAAAAAAGAGATTTGAGACTTAGCGGACTTAGCGGTACGAGGGAAACTATCACAACTCCTCTCTTCTTAGGAATTCATATGCAAATATACATCTATCTCTTAAGCACAAGTTTAAGTTCGGTCTCAATAAAAAAATAAAATGGAATACCTAATAATGTATGTTTACAGACTAAAAATTACGAGATCGCCTCTTTTATTCTGAACCGGCGGAGAGTCGTATCATTTTAAAATTTGATTAACTCAAACATTTATCTATTAACTTAAAACAAAATCAAAGAAAAGAAAAGGTGCATAACACACTCACGTTGTTTTATAACAATATCAAAAACCATTTCCTCGTCAATCAATCAATCTCCAAAAGTTATAAAATTAATAATCAGAAAAAAGAGAGAGAGAGAAAGAATCATTATTTACAAGTCTGCCACTATCTGCCAGTCAAAGTTGACGAGCATACTGAGGAAAAACATTTCCGTTCACCGTCCGGTGACATCACCATCACTCGGCTTTTACGTCATCATCACCGCCGTCGATCTCTTCAGTCCCCTCCCAAATCACGTCTCTGAACGGCTTCACGACGATTCCGACGAGCCACTCAAGACACCCGCATTCACCGCAACACTTCTCCTTCAATCCCCCGAAGAGCCCTCGATCGCCAACCTCCGGCGGCGTCGACATGGGCTGCAAGTAAGCCAAAGCCGCGTGCTTTACAAGTGGGTTTTTGATGGGTATCTCGCACCAGCTCGAGTTGTGGGTCGGCGAGACGATCGACGGCGGAGACGACGACGACGGTGCCAATATATCCCGCAAACTCGTGTACCCACCACCACCACCACCGCTCTGTACGGTGGTCATCTCTACTTCGACGAACGAGGAATGGTGATTGAAGCCGTTGTGTTCGAGGAAGGTCGAGTCGGGATTTGGATTGGGTGATGAGTTCTGAGATATAACAGTTGTTGAAGGATCCATGTAAGTTTTCTTTGGTCCGGCAGGTTACTGGCATGAGGATGGTGTTGATTTGGAGAGGAGATGGAAGATAGCAAAGGGTGAGATCGGTTTTATGAGACAGACATATGAGATTATGCTATGCATGAAGCTGAGTTGGAGTTTATATAGCTTCCATTAATGGAGTTTCAAGCTTTATTCTTTTTTGGTTTCATCTGTAGACATGTGTAGTAGGAGGGAGTCTGTAGGAATTAGCAACACGGTGATTTGGTAGTGTATAAGTACAAAATAGGAAAGAATCTCCGAGAGTTATGTCGGGTAGGTTGAAGTAGGAATGAAATGAGCCGGGTCGGGTTCCGGATCGAATTATAGGACAATCCGACGCTTTATTTTTATATCTTAGAGTTTGGTCTAATTGAGTTTTAAGTTAAGAATAAAATTTTATCATTTTAATTAATAAATTAATATGATAACGGATTAAGTCAGGTTAAATTTAATTAAATATGGTTTAATCTTGATTTAAAATTTGGATAAATTTAAGTTCGAGTCAATATTTTTAATATCAGATCGAAAGTTAAATTTATAAGACAAACATTAAAGGGTTGAAAGGTTCAACATAAAGATGATAATGAGTCAGGTTGAGCTCTACTTAAGTCCGAGCTCAAGGCAACAGGTCTTAGTGCGACCCCAATTTGGCTTGCTTAAACTTTTTTAAATTAAAAATATAAAATAACATTGTTTTCAGTAAAATAATATTGTTTTGTTTATAAAAGTAGGGCCTGACCTAGGCAACTTAAGCCCAAACCCAAGCCCAAAGGCTAGGGTTTGGTTTTTTCAAAAAAAAGGCCCAATATCTTATCAACTCGGACCTGCCCCCGTTGACTACAGGCAAGGTCGGGATGGATTGAGCCGAGCTTAGGCCCAGTTGCCATCCCCATTGTTAGACCCTTAAATTTCGAAGCGCTTCTCAGCGACCTTTATGAGGAGCCTTAAAAGGGAGGTTAACTGAATTACACACATGAGAGAGGCATCCGAAAACACTAAGGCAAACATGGGCGAGTGAGATCGAACTTGGTGCGAATTTTGGTAAAGTATCGGATCTTGTAAAGATTGACCCCGACCCAGGCTAAGGAGTTGAAGGACCAAGGACTTGGCCCATGCTTTAATGATGAACCACGACTAACATATTTGTTGTGGGAAGCATTGGATTAGGCCAGTGAGCTATGTGGGCTTCAGCAAGATCACACTACATCATCAACGGATAGAGATCGTAGGGAGATCTTGGATGATATGGCGATGACGAAGAATTAGAGTTACAGTGGAACTCAACATCTGAAGATAGTAGAGATCTTCGAGGATAAAGATGCTAGTTTCCTAGTTGAATGTAAACTTTATATTTCTATTATCTTGTGGATTCTATCTTATCAGTTGGAGTTCTATTTGAATGAGGTGTCATGTCTACGTGATGTACTCTGATAGAGATAGACGTGATCTTAGCACGATCTTAGGCAGTTTAGTTTGAGTGAGATTCTGAATGTAACTTAGTATCCAAATTAGAATGCCTATATATAGCTCATTCGAGCTTTGCTTTCAATTCACTTAGAGAGAGAGCATTCCTTGTATTCTTTTGAGAGAAAGTAATATAAAGGTTAGTTTGACCGTATCTTTTTTGTGTTCCTTTGTTACCTTTACTTTATTGCTTTCGTAGTAGTGTTTCTTTGAGTGTGCGAGGTAAACACTTCGAGGGTCGTTGAAGGTTAAAGTCTTACTTAAGTGGACCTAAGTGAGGCTGACATGCAAAGGGTGTTGGCGATCAACTTCGGTGAAAGTTCGAGTCCCAAAGTGACCTTTGTATCACCTAGTATTAGACCATTATAAAACCAACTAAAGATTAAATGAAATTTAAAATATAATTAAAATATATTGTTCTTACCTATTAAAAATTTTGAAGTTTAATTAAAAAGAAGAAATCGTTAAATAAAAATTAATTGATTTATTTTTATTTATAAAGATTTATTAATTAATCAAATTTTGACAACAAGAGTTATTAAAGTAAATCAAACCAAATAGTTAAATAATTCAAGATTTTTACGGTTGAACTGTTTGAAATTTTTAATCATTGGTTCGAATCACTTAAAATAATATAGACTTAAAATTGAAACGATATAATTTTAATTTTTTCTTGAAATAACATTATTTTAAAGCATAAAATAAAATTATAATTACTATGTTTATTAATAATTTTAAAATTTTACCGAATTTTCAACCAAAATTTGAAGTCACGTTCAATAAAACATATCTCTTAAATTCAGAATTTGTGACAAGGACAAGTTTTGATGTCATCATTGTGAGACAATTATTTGAAACAAATTCATGATTGGGACTCTTAAATTCGGCTAGGCTCATTTGGCTTGGATTAGGTTGACCAGGCTACGAGTAAGTTACGGGTCAAAATTGTTCGGCTCGATTCGTGGCCTGATTAAAACGACAAAAACGACATCATTTTTTGTTTTTTATTTTTAAATATTAACGACAAAGGCTGCTCAACTCCCTGTTTCGGGCCTGGCTCAGCTTATTGACATCCCTATTTATGTTGAGTTGTTTGTTATTTGAATGTTTTTTTTACCAATTTGGGTTTAAATTGCAAATTATTACTAAGCATATCAAAAAATAAAATTTCAATATTTAAATTCAATTAAATTTAGACTAAAAATATTGTGATTTAATTAATCATAAAAATTTTGAGTTAATTTACTTTAAAATTAACAAATTAAAATATATTTAATCAAATTTATTTTTAATTCGAGTTCATTATCATTTTTAGTTAACATATTCATTATTGTTAATTATTATAGTACCATAAGAATGTGTTATGTTTGATAAGAACATAAAATATTTAGTTTGTCCATCTTTATATATATATATATATATCAATAATTCCACGTTATATTATGCTAGATTATTCCAAATCTAGAGATATTTTCCTACTAATTAATATTTATATCCACAATTATGTATTAAATCTACAAATCTAATAATTTTTGAACTCAAATTTATACATGTATCTTTTTTATTAATTATAACTATTGTTTATACGTGAAAAATAATATTAATAGAAATAAAGAAATATTTATTGTTTCAAATTTATATCACTGTGATTTTTGGTTCAAAATTGTTGTAAAATTAAAAATTATATAGTACAATATATTAAGGAATTATTTGCAATTTGTAAAGATTTAAGAACTATTTTGTAAATTTTAAAAATTATCCAAAACGATACCTGGTATTGATCAAAACAAATACTGTACGATACTAAAAATAAAATTGGGACCGATTCATAATATTAGGTTCCAGAAAAGAAATTTAGATGCAATTAATTAAGAAAAAAGACACATTAAGTTTATTAATATAAGTTGATTTGAACATATCACTTAACAAAGCTACTATTAGACCCTTAACCTTCGGAGTACTTCTCAGCGACCTTCGATGAGGGGCCTTAGGCGAGAGGTTCGCTGGATTCACACATGAGGGAGGCATGCGAAAACACTAAGGCAAACGTGGGCGAGGATGATCAGACTTGGTGCGAATTTTGGTAGAGTC
>JAOQMS010000179.1:42647934-42708639 GCA_027563885.1 Erythroxylum longipes | reverse complement strand
AAAAACTATTCCCAAGCTACCTAGACCTGATGACCTTGAACTCCCTGAAGGAAAGCAATTCTTCAAACCTCCTGTTCTAAAAAAATAGAACTAAATGTCTTACCCTCAAAGACATATGTTGCTACGAACTTCTATCCATTGAGTGCAACTCAACAAGTCAAAACTATTAGAGTGGAAGAAGTACGACATTCTGAGCAGTGGAATCAGGAAGCCTTAGTAAAGGAGATTGAAGAAATTCATACTAAGGTAGATGATCTACAAGACTCAGTGGGTGGTCTACATGAGGAAGTAGCTTATTTACGAGTTACAATAGAAGCAATTACAATAGAAGCAGACCTCAAGTTGATCAGAACGGATATGCAGCACATGTTTTCTAAGATAATGAAGCATCTAAGGTAACCTTTTTGATTAAGAACAAATAGGGGGAGAAAAGAAGGAAAATAGGGGGAGAAAAACAAAAAAGGGGGAGACAAAGAGACAAGATTGGAGAAAGAAGAGAAGAAGAAGAGCGGAAGAAAGAAGAAAAGTAGACGATAGCATGCATTTTTGGTTATTGTCATCTTATTTTCTTCATATTCATTTGTTGTGTTCTTATTCATCAAATTGAATAAAGATTCATTCACTTTGATTTTTTTTCTAAAATTATGATTATTTGTTATCATCAAAAAGGGGGAGATTGTTAAGTCAAAAGACTTTACGATGAGTAATTTTGATGACAATCAAATAATAATTTTAGAAACAAATGAACGTTTTTGACAAGTGTGTTAAGTATACAGGTAAAATATATAGACGCAAACGCAGACACAAAACATAGACACAAATACAATTCAGATGCAGACACAAAACATAGATGCAGACACAGACGCAAAAGCGACATAGACGCAGACGCAAAAGCGACATAGACGCAGACGCGAAAGCAACATAGACGCAAACGCGGACGTAGACGCAGACGCGAAAGCAACACAGACGCAAATACAATATAGACGCAGACGCAAAGTTAACACAGACGCAAATATATATAGAAGCAGACGCAGACGCAGACGCGAAAGCAACATAGACGCAGACGCAAAGACATAGACGATACCATGAAGATACATTGGCACGTCATACAGATATTTAGTTAGAGTTAGTTACAGAACTCAACTCAAGAAGTGGTTATCAAGATTAAAGAAGCGGTTATCAAGATCAAGAAGTAGTTAGAGACGAAGACTACAAATACTAGTCGTAGTCAAAGATGTGACAATCTTAGCAATTTTGAGCAAGCTTAGAAAAGTGAGAGACTCTTAGTAGTCTTAGAGAAAGTTAGACAAAAGAGAAACTTTGTAGTGCAATACGAGAGAGCTAATCTCTGTAACAAAAGCTCACAATCTTTTTCTAGTGAGAGAATGAAAAAGCAGATAGCCTGGAGAGGCTAAGATAGCTGAAAGAATACTTTGTAAGAGACCTGAAGAGGCTCTGTAAGGGAAGAAAGAATACTTGTAATTTTTTAGAGTATAGTGAAATACTCAGAAGAACTTTGAGGACTAGACGTAGCCCACGGTTTGGGGTGAACTAGTATAAAATCGGAATGTCTATTCATTACTCTTTACTTCAGTTTATTTTGTTGTTAAACAATTATACAGAATTTAATTGCGATTTATCTTAGTAATAACTTTCACATAACCTTTGTGATATCTTTTTAACAAGAAATAGAAGTTCTTAGCAAGATTCTTTATTCACAAAAAGGATACAACAATTCACCCTTCTTGTGTATCGAGTTTCTTGTACGTAAAGATTATACTAACGTGTGATTTACTTCAGCAAGGTTCCATTTTATAGGTTGGACCGATAAATAAAGGCATGGTGCCTTACTTGATTTTAGTACTTAATACTTATATATGATTTTTGTGATTGGTGAGGTAACGATTAGCCAATCGTGTGCTAGGCACAACAGATTAAGCAACCCCCGTATCCTTGACGTTGGTACGTAAAAATCAAGTCCTCATATCAATACCATTCTACGAGACTTATGGGTGATTGCACACCTAGAGGTCTGGTCACCGACGAGGTCATTACCTAGGGGTCATAACGCTCTTGTTGACTGTAGTCTGGACTCACCACAAATGAAAGTCAAGCCAACACAACGAATCGGTGGGTGTGCACACTAGTTTGGCCGATTAGTGGCGACACACATAACTATTTGGCTATTCTAAGATTTGGCTTCCCTATGAGATTTGATTTATACATATAATTATTTTCAGCTTTTATGTACTAAAACTAGAACCTATGCCCACCGGATAAGTGATTAATAGGCCAGGCCTATGTGGTTCCTAACCAGTATGTATTGAGTCATAGGTTAGGCCTATATATTTTTATATCATGTATCTTCATTTCATGAGTGGTTGTGTGTATGCTAAATGTGTTAAAAAAACCCATCCTCAGGTTATCTTAACTGTTTTGGTGTGTACCAAGTTCTATTTGTGATCTATGATTTTCCTTCTTACTGAGTACAAAGCGTACTCACCCCCTCCGCTTTCCAACCATGTAGGTTAATTTGGTGAACTTGAAGCTCTGAGTGGATCGTGCAGTCTTTTGACATTTTTGGGGTATTACCGTATGTGGGTAGTCTCTATTTTGTTATTTTGTTATTTAGTGGCTCATGAGTATGTAGACATGTTTGATGATTGTGTAAATTAACACGTGACTGTCTTGTGGTTTGTAAATGATCTTATTATGAAAATTGTATACTGTTACTGAGATTGCTCTTGAGTGGACTTAAAAGTCCAGAATTTGTGGTTGAGTTTTAATGCGAAGATCGAAGTGTGTTTCAAATTGATCTACAGGTGTTGCAATTAAGTTTTGGGATTTCAAAATACAACCGTTGTGTTGCCTAATTTTTATTTATTTATTGATTTATTTTTATTTAAAAGAATGTACAATTAGCCTTGAATAGTCGGGTTAAGTGGGACCTTGATGTATCCTTAGCTCGGGTATGCGGCAGTTGTCATGTGTCCAATATGGTTCTGAGTTGTGACAATTAAATTGGTATCAGAGCTAGTTTTTTTCGTTTTCAAAAGTGTTATTACCGTTTTCAAAAGAATCATGAGCCTTAGGAGTCGAGTTTGGGTGTCGCAAGTCTTTGGTCGAGAAGTTGAGTCTCGGATCATTAAGTTGATGTCCTTAGTAGTTGGATGATTTTGACCTCGACGAGAGTACTTGTTGACATTCCTTGGGGTGTTTCGAACATCGGATAAGCTAGGATTAGTTCGATCTATGTTATGAAATAACATTTTTTTCTCTTTGATTTTCTAGTGATAGCATGGTTGGACAAGGAAGGAGAAGTCATCGCAAAGCTGGACCTTTGTAACCCGAGCCAGAGGAACATAGCATTGAAGCTGTCACAGAACTAGCGTTCGCTAACTCCTCGACTCATAGGAAGCCTCACACTGAAGCACCACCGGGGTAGCTTAGCCAAGTTTGACACCGGTTCTGACAGAGGATTTGCAACAGGTGATGACATGGTGGGCACAGTACACTATGCTTGAAATCTCGGGGTATATTAAGGAGTCAAGGAACCTCAGGTGTGGTACTTTTGATGGACGCAGTGATGTTACTGAGGCTAAAACTTAGATGAGACGGACCGTAGAGAAATTCCACGATATGGGGCTGTCTGACGAGATGAAGCTGAAGGTAGTTTTCCAATTCTGGAGGGTGATGCTAGAGTTTGATGGGAAAATGTCTGGAGATGCTACCGTAATCAAATTTCTTGGGTGGATTTTATTAATGAATTCAACAAAAAATATTATACTAGATTTGATAGAGATCATAAGAAAGTTGCCTTCTTTGAACTTACACAGGCGAATAGGTCAGTGCACGAGTTTGAGACAGAGTTGAGAGAGCTTGCCACCTATGTCTCAGAATATGTGACAAATGAAGAAAACCTATGTGTTTAGTTTGAGACTGGATTGCATTTGGCGATCTAGGGAAGACTGATGGTTACCCCCACTGCCACGTTCAAGGAGATGGTACAGTTGGCCAAGAGAGCCAAAATGTTAGTGAAAGAGTGTGGAAGACATTGGGAGATAAAGAATCGGAAAAGGAAGGGAGGAAATCTCTCCAGTCAGTAACCTAAAAGGAGCCATGGTAGTTCAGATCTGGGTAGTACTGGAAGCGCTATATCATCAGCTGTCAGTTTCCGGTCACCACGACCAGGAGGTCAGTGCACTACCCCTACTATCAACACTACTTCTCGAACTCAAACATCTCGGTCCAAAAAATGCAGAAACTATAGAAAGGTACATTCAGCCAAGTGTATGGAGCCGAGAAGGTGTTTTTAGTATGGAGAGACAGGGCACTTGAGGAGAGATTGTTCACAGTTGACTTGGACTTTAACTCGAGAGGGATATAGCTCAGTGCAACTAGTGAGACATCGAGGAGAGACTACCAGGGCAGGTGCTCAGTCTTCTGGATCCACACAGAGGACTGGTGTGAGTAGTAATACATCTCTAGTGGGTCAATAGCGCTCTGCTTCATGAGCTCAAGCCCGAGTTTATGCAATGACAGAGGAGAATGTTTGAGCCAATCCTGACATGGTTACAAGTATTTTCAGGATTATTTTTTTATGTTGTTGTATTGCCATATTGTGGTGCATATTCTGTGTAGTATTGATAAACTCTTTAATAGTATGAATTACTAACGTGTAGTGTTATTAGGTGTTATGTGTGCTCTCGATAGAGACGCTAAAGTTTTGATCGACACTGGCACATAAAGGTCCTTTGTCAGTCTGACCTTCGCCGAGGGTATTAGTCAACCCCTAGAGCTGTTAGATCCCCCTCTCATTATAGTCACTCCTCTTGGAGAGCAAATAGCCTGTGATGAAACATATACAACCTGTACGATAAAAGTCGGTGATGTTGTGTTAGAGGTAGATTTATTTCCCTTGATCTTTAGGATTTCTAGGTGATATTGGGGATGGACTGGTTAGAAAGGCATCATGCCAGGGTTGTTTGTTATAAGAAAGAGGTGGAGTTTGACACTTAGGGTGGAGTCTCGATTAAATTTATTAGTGAATGAAGAATGTTTCCGAGTTGTTTGATATCAGTGGTCAAGGCTAAGAAGTTGATTCATCGGGGATGTCAAGCATAACTCGCACATGTGATTGACATTTTGACACAGAGGGTCGAACTTAAAAATGTCCCCATTGTGTGTGAGTTCCCTGATGTCTTTCCGAAAGAGTTACCTGGATTGCCACCTGATCGGGAGTTTGATTTTACTATTGACTTAGTCCTAAGGACAACACCAATATCTATATCGCCGTATCACATGGCACTAGCAGAATTGAAAGAGCTGAAAGTTCAGTTGCAAGAGTGATGTAATAAAGGCTTCATCAAACCAAGTTTTTCACCGTGGGGAGCACCAGTATTGTTTGTCAAGAAGAAGGATGGGACCCTCCATTTATGTGTTGATTATCGACAGTTAATAAGGTTTCCATCAAAAATAAATATCCACTCCTTTGGATTAATGACTTATTTGATCAGTTGATAGGAGCTACAGTATTCTTAAAAATAAATCTGAAGTCTGGGTATCATTAGTTGAAGATTGCTGAAAGTGATGTGCATAAGACTGCTTTCTGGATGAGGTATGGACACTATGAGTTTTTGGTGATGCCGTTTGGATTGAAAAATGCACCTGTAGCGTATATGGACCTTATAAATAGGATGTTACATCCTTATTTAGATCAATTTGTCATAGTATTCATTGATGATCTTTTGATTTATTCTAAAGATGGGGTGGAACATGCTAGAAATCTCCGAATTGTGTTACAAATACTTCGCGAAAAACAATTGTACATGAAGTTTTCAAAGTGTGAATTTTGGCTGAAGGAGATAGGATCTTTGGGCATATGTTATCTGGAGAAGGTATTTTTGTGGACTCAAAAAAAGTAGAAGCTATACTTGAGTGGGAACAGCCTAAGAATGTGATAGAAGTCCGCAACTATCTAGGGTTAGCTAGTTACTGTTAGAGATTTGTTGAGGGTTTCTCAGTACTTACAGCCCCTTTATCGAGGCTTACTCAGAAGGGGGTAAAATTTCAATGGGATGATAAATGTGAGGTGAGTTTTCAAGAACTGAAGAAGTGACTAACTTCTACACTAGTGCTTGCTCTACCTACCCAATGGGTTGGGTATGAGGTATACAGTGATGCCATTTGCCAGGGACTTGGATGTGTGTTTATACAAGCCGGGCGAGTGATAACATATGCTTCTAGACAGCTGAAGAAGCACGAGATAAATTATCCTATTTATGATTTGGAGCTCGCAGCGGTGGTGTTTGCACTCAATATTTGGAGACACTATCTTTACGGCGAGACTTGCCGTATATACATTGACCACAAGAGTCTGAAGTACCCAATGACACAGAAGGAGCTAAACCTCAAACAAAGCAGATGGTTAGAATTAATTAAGGATTATGATTTAGTAATTGACTATCACCCGGGAAAAGCAATTGTGGTAGCCAAAATTTTCAAAGGATTTGAAGATATCACCAAAGGAAAGTTTAGGTAAATTTTGTCTCATCTCTCTCTACACTATGATTTTGACTTTGGTATTAAGATATGTTGTTTTCTATGCTTGACTATGTTTGAAACATTTTTTAGATGAATGAAATGATTCATTAAGAAGTTTCCTTAAGCCAAAACCAAAATGCGCTTTTCTTTGGTGAAAGTTTGTAAAATCTTGAATATCTTTCGAAATTGATGGTTTAAATGAATTCTATAGTGTTAATTGTGTATGTATAATGTGAATTGATGAAAAAAATGAAGAAGATGTCTATGGAATAAGGTTTGGTCGAAATTATAAAAGCTTATATGTCAGAAATCTCCAAGATTTTGCATACCGATGAACTCTAAGTTCATGTAAGGGAATATAACATTATATATCACTGGCATATATACCGAAAGAGTTCAAATACATTTTTGAACTTATATATAATCCATGTATGTGTCAATATACATTAATATCTCTAAGTGCAAACCAATACAAAAAGTCTAGCGTTACAAATCCTCCCCCCTCAAAAGAGTTTCGTCCTCGAAACTCCTAAATTGAGGATACAAATAAATGGGGGTACTGACCTCTCATAGCATTCTCAGGTTCCCACGTCATCTCCTCGACCCTGTCACTCTTCCAAAGAACTTTGACCGTGGGAACTTCCTTACTATGTATCCTCCTTATCTGTCGATCCATAATCTGGACTGGTTTCACATCAAAACTTAAGTCTTCTTTTAGCTCCACTAGAGGTGTCTCTAAAACATGAGACAGGTCCAGTAGATACTTCTTAAGCATTGAGACATTGAACTCATTATGAATCCTATCCAAGTTCGGTGGCAATTCCAACTGATACACCAAAGTCCTGATGCGCTTTAGGATACGAAAAGACCCAATATATCGAGGGTTTAACTTCCCTCGGTTCTGAAATCGGATGATACCTTTCCATGGTGATATCCGAAGAAAAACCATATCACCAACTGCAAACTCCAATGTTCGTCACCTCTTATTCGCATAACTCTTTTAATGATCTTGAGCAGCTTTCATTTTCTCCCGAATGACTTTTACTTTTTGAGCGGTAATTTCTATCAATTATGCTCCTTCGACTTTAGTTGTACCAACATCATCCTAACATAGAGGTGTCCTGCACTTTCTCACGTAAAGTGCTTCATATGGTGGCATCCTGATACTTGTCTGATAACTATTGTTATAAGCAAATTCTATCAAAGGCAAGTGCTGGTCCCAACTCCTTTAAAACTCCATCACACATGCTCTCAGCATATCCTCTAGTGTCTGAATAGTCCTCTCCGACTGACCATCAGTATGGGGATGAAAAGCAGTACTAAAATTTAGTTTAGTCCCCAAAGATTCCTAAAATTTTGGCCAAAATTGGGAGGTGAATCTCGGATCTATATCTGATACTATAAAAATTGGCACCCCGTGTAGCTTCACAATCTCATCAATATATAGCTTTGCCAACCTCTTCAACGAGTAGGTTGTGTGGATAGGCAGAAAATAAGCAGACTTTATCAATATATCCACTATAACCTAAATAGCATAGCGACCTTTTGATGTATGAGGTAATCCAACTATAAATCCATTGTCACATGCTCCCACTTCCATCCTAGAATAGGCAAGGACTGTAACATGCCCACTGGCTTCTGATGCTCTGCCTTTATCTGTTGACAGGGAAGACGTCTGGACATAAATTCCACTATCTCTCTCTTCATCCCTGGCCACCAATAGCTCTCTCTAAGAGTTTGATACATCTTGGTGTTACCAAGATGCATAGCATAAGCCAAACTGTGAGCTCCTTCCAAGATAGATCTCCTAAGACCTAGATCATCTGGTACACAGACTTTGTCTCTGAAGACTAACAACTCGTCTTCTTTTAATCGGAACCCCTCATTCTTTTTGGATGGCAAGTTCTCTCGAATAACCTTTAAATCGAGATCATTAGCCTGTACTCTTCTGATCTCATCAAATAGTATTGGTCGAACTTCAAACCGTATAAGTAATGTTCCATCATCCTCAGCCACTGATAGTCAAGGCTCCAAATACTCATCAAATGAGTCATATAAGGATTTTGCCTAATAGTTACTACTGAAAATAATACCTTATAGGTGATTAGACACGATTTATAGACCTATTGGACACTTAGATAGCTTAATTTGAAAAGTTGATGTACATAATGACTTATGTGCAAATTGCTAAAAGTTAAGGGTTTTAGTGTAATTTTTCAATTCTTGGAAGACCAAAAAGTAATTTTATAAAGTTAAGTGGCTTAATTATAATGTTCAAAAGTCCAGAGACTAAAATGAAAATAAAATTTTTGGTCATTCTCAAATTTTGGGCTTAATTGAAAATTTAGGAAAATTTGGAGGGTATAATGGTAATTTCATATAAGCTAAGGGCAAAAAGGTAATTTTAACATGTATGGTAAAAAATGAGTCAATAATTTAAATCTTTATTCATGTGTGGCCTTACACCTCTTTATTAAACATTAGAAACACCTTGTTTTAATTAAAAGAAAGGAAAAGAAGGGAGAAGAGAGGAGGAGAAGAGAAGATTCGGCCATCACCTATCTTTCACCATTTTTTTTAATTCTTTAACCCAAACCAAGGTGTTCTAAGGTAATTTGGGATCAAGGAACTCAAATCTATTTATATTTAAGAAGAAATGGATTAATGTGATGAGTGGTATAATTATGATGAATATGGATTAAATGAGGGGAATTGGAGTTAATGGAATGGTGAAATGTATTATTATTTAGAAGTGCTTGTTATATCACAAGATTGGAGCATGAATTACTATGATAAAGTCTTGAAAATATAATGTGAAAGTAATGCACATTAGGTGTTGGATAAAATGCCTAAGTGAACTTGGCTTAGGATTTAAGAATTTTGATGGTGTGCACTGGAAAGAGGCTTTCATGTATACGTAGAGTAAACTTGAATTTTTTGCTTAGATTGAGGAGTAGTAGCCTAAAGTGTTTTGATAAAATGTGGGTAATTATGCTTTGAAATATGTAAGTATTGGATCAAAGGCATTAAATGCCTTGGAAAATGCAAAAAGTTTATGTTTTATACACTTATGTGGTGGTTTATACATATGAGTTATATGTTTGAGTAGTAATACATGATATCTTATATGTATAAAGGCTCAGGAGCTATTAATCAAGGAAATCATAACAAGGATTGTTGAAGTCAAAGGAGTATATTTTTTAGGTGAGTTGGGGAAACCATATCTCTCAAATAGGATTAGGACAACCTAAGACATGCGTGATGATTTGTATGTGAATTTTGAACTTAGGTAATGCGTAGTAGAATTGAACCTCAAATGAACAACTTTGCAGTTATAATGCAATTGATGACTTTTATTGTAGGAAATAATGTGCTGAAACTTACATATGTATAACTGAGTCATGTATGCTAAGTGTATGTGTTCTCTTTTAGCTTAGAGCCATGGCATGGTTCCATTTTATAGTTTGGATCGATAAATAAAGGCATGGTGCCTTACTTGATTTTAGTACTTAATATTTATATATGATTTTTGTGATTGGTGAGGTAACGATTGGCAAATCGTGTGCTTGGCATAACAGATTAAGCGACCCCTGTACCCTTGACATTGGTACATAAAAGTTAAGTCTTCGTATCGATACTGTTCTACGAGACTTGCGGGTGATTGCACACCTAGAGATTTGGTCACCGAAGAGGTCATAACGCTCTTGTCGACTGAGTCTGGACTCACCACAGATGAAAGTCGAGCCAACACCAGGAATCGGTGGGTGTGCACACTAGTTTGACCGATTAGTAGCAACACACATAACTATTTGGCCTATTATGAGATTTGGCTTCCCTATGAGATTTGATTTTTACACGTAATTATTTTTCGGCTCTCGTGTACTGAAACTGGAACCTATGTCCACCGGATGAGTGATTAATAGGCTAGGCCTATATGGTTCCTAACTGGTATGTATTGAGTTATAGGTTAGGCTTATATGTTTCTATGTCATGTATCTTCATTTCATGAGTGGTTGTGTGCATGCTAGATGTGTAAAAAACCCATCCTCAGGTTATCTTAATTGTCTTGATGTGTACCAAGTTCTATTTATGATATATGATTTTCCTGCTCACTGGGTACATAGTGTACTCACCCCCTCCGATTTCCAACCATGCAGGTTAATTTGGTGAACTTCAAGCTCTGAGTAGATCATGCGGTCTTTTGACATTTTTGGGACATTACCGTACGTGAGTAGTCTCTATTTTGTTCTTTTGTTGTTTAGTGGCTCATAAGTATGTAGACATGTTTAATGATTGTGTAAATTAACGCGTGATTGTCTTGTGGTTTGTACATGATCTTATATATGAAAATTATGTACTATTGCTGAGATTGCTTTTGAGTGGACTTAAAAGTCCAGAATTGTGGTTGAGTTTTAATGCAAAGATAGAAGTGTGTTTCAAATTGAGCTATAAGTGTTGCAATTAAGTTTTGGGATTTCAAAATTCAACCGTTCTGTTGCCTGATTTTTATTTATTTATTGATTTATTTTTGTTTCAAAGAATGTACAGTTAGCCTTGCATAGTCGGGTTAAGTGGTACCGTGATGTATCCTTAGCTTGGGTATGCGGCGGATGTCATGTGCCCGATATGGTTCTGGGTTGTGACAATTTAAGCTCAAAGACTTGTCCTAACCTATAAAAACACTTAAACACAAATAATTAACAAACTAACACCATTCTAACCTAAACACATACTAAATGATTGAATTAACAATCAAGTACATATCAAACTAAGCCCTAAAATATGATACAATTTACACTTATCAATATCCCTACACTTAAACATTTTCTTGTCCTCAGGCAAACAGACAACAAACACCCAAAATCACACAACACATAATTCAGTAATGAGATAATGGCTTGCAAACAGACAACAAACACCCAAAATCTCACAACACATAATTCAGTAATGAGATAATGGCTTCAAATTCATGAAATAAATTTAATTTTAAACACAATCATTGAAGTTATAATAAATCATTAACATGCAAAATTCGTTTTATGGGGCTTTGAACTAAATATACATATTAATCCAGACTCAAGCGTTGATTTGTTTACCCTTTTCAATTGCACACACACATTAATAATTCTTTGGTCGTTCAGACTCTATAACTACTCCTAAGTACGTTTTCATGAAAAGTCAAGCTATTACAAGTTCGATAGGTTTTTATTCAAAAACACACAATATTTTTTATATTTTATTTACTTTTTGTAAACATGGACTTAGTCTTTTTACGCTGAGGCAAATATTGGTAGTAAATGTCAATCTGGTTACTTAACTAAGTCATGTTTTTTTATTAAGCTGTTTGGTTGGAACGTCATTATAGCCTTTTGATGCAAAGGCACACATTTGTGATGCGTGTCAATCCTGTTACTCAGCTACATCACATTCTCAACTGGCTACTAGCTTTATTCATAACCCAAAGGCCAACGAAATAGTTATTTATTTAAAATTAACAAACGTAATTTAAATTTCTTTATTGCCTACTTTGTTGCTTTAGCTACTTGTCTCTAAGAAAAATTTCTAGCAAAGCTACTTAATTCGAAAGGCCTCAAATTATGAATAAATGTGACAATTTATGGGGTGATAAACTGACACTAAGTCCTAATTAAGTTTCATATTTAGCCAAACACCCCAATTCACTAATTTTGCGAGCTAATGATTCTTCACAACCTAATAGACTATGTTTAAAATTAAATCAACATCAATCCATCTAAGCCGTTGACATATTCACATGATTCACAAAATGCAACCTAACAAACTATCATATAATATGCACAATTCACAACAAAATATATAACCCTCCCCACACTTGAACAATACATTGTCCTCAATGTGAGAAAGGGACAAACAAAAACATATAGAACGAATAAACATAAACTAAAGTGAAACAAAAATAAAATAAAGAATAAATTTAAAAAGAAAGGGGTTAGAATAAAGCCTCAAAGTGATGGAGGTGGGGATGGTGTTGGAGGTGGCAGTTGAACGCCCTGAGCCTCGAAATAATGATGGCTACGATGTACGTCCTGGCTCTGACTTCATTGAGTTTAGGGCATCTCCTTCATCCTTCTAGAGTTTTCTGAAAGTGTATTTGTAATTACCTTGGTGTTTGCGGAGATTGTATCCAATACTTTCTTCCAGCCCAGTTCTTCTGTTTCTTCTTCTTCAGTGGATTCCTTGCTGGTCGAATCCTTTTCTTGTTGTTATTGAACACTTGAACTCACTTGACCAGTCCTCCCCTTTATATGTGTCTTAGCAGAATTTCAGGACTTCAGCTCTCCATAGATAATGATGGTTCATGAATTCAAGATAGTAGACTGTCAGTCCATTGCACTCAACTCCATAGTAATTAGCTATGGCCAAAACCAAGTAACTCATTCCTAAGTTATTGCTCTTCTTCTTTCTAGTAGCAATAATTGCGTTAAAAATTTGGGTGGTTGTGCAAATTGGGATGCTATGATCCATGCACCATAACATGAAAAGTTCTTTCATCGAACACTTAATGGTTTCTGTTTTGTCAAAAACGGTTTGACATATAATTTGGGCAACAACAAGTGTTCGTGGCTCTTGATGATGTTGTTGTCTGCGTTTTTATCATCAAAACACTCTAACCCAATTAGTTCAGTCCAGTAGGGGTGACACAGAAATCATTATGTTGATCCACTACGGATGATTCGAGGAAACCACAAATTTCATGCAAAGTCTCATAACTAAGCTCATAAGGTTGTCCCCGCAACCTAAACCATAATTCCCTAGGTTTATTGGATTCGTATTGAAGGGATGTAAAGAATTATAAGGTAAGTTCTTTGTAAACTAGGTATTGAAATTGAATAAACTATCCCCATTGAATTCTCTCTGCTAAATTTTTGACCTTGTTTTGCAATTCTAATATATCTAAAGTTTCAAAATGAAAATACTTTGGAACGGTAATTTGCTTATTGAGAAGAGAATGAAAGCGGGGCATCTGAGAAGATCAAGAAAGGTGCGTCGTAATTAGCCGCCCTATTCCTTTTCCTTTGTCCTGAGACTTGGTTTCGCCCTGCCGATTGATCACGCCTTGTTGTTTGCTTGATGCGTAGCACATTGGCTTGCGAGTTGGTAAAAGTTGGAAGAAATTTGGAAGTTTAAAATTTGGGTAGAGAGAAGTGAGAGTGTTTGGAGGTTTAAACCTTAGAGAGAGAAAGTAAAAATGAAAGTGAGTTAAAAAGTGAAGCTAGAAATGAATATATAGGTGATTGGAGGGTAAAATGGTAAAAATTAAAAATGACTTTGCATGTCTTTATTTTTGCCCTATTGGAGACCACATTTTTCGACCAAATTTTTTATTTTAATTTTTTTCTTCTTTTGTCCTTCTCCACTTTCCAAAGTTACTTCTTAACTTTTTATGGCCCCTTTCACCTCTCTTTGCTTACTTCATCGATCATCAAATTCATGTCGAAGTCCTGTGCCTTCTCGATTTTATTTGGATTAACCCGACTACAAAATTCAAAGTTTTTAAAAAATCAAAGGAAATAACATTCCATGGGTTGCCTCCCATGCAATTTTTCTTTTAATGTCGGTAGCTCGATGCTCTTCTTTTGCTCATGGTGGTTCAAATGAATGGGCGCAACGGTAGTATAGTTATTGATCTTACAATTTTCACATAAGCTACCATACCCTGGATTCCACCTTCCTTGTCATTCTCCTTCCTTCTCCTTCTTCTTCACGATTGTTTCTTTCTAAATGCATTCCCAAGATCTTCAATATCTTCCCATTGTCTTAGAGGTTTAGTTTCCTTGATTATTTGGAGATAAAGGAGAACTATTGTCTTTCTTCGACACTTTGAAGGTTATTTAATGCTTGCTAACCCTCAGAGTTAGTTCACCCCCATCAACATCAATTATAAAGTGAGCAGTGGCCAAGAATGGTCGTCCAAGGACCATAGGGGTTTCCACATCTTCTCTAATATGCAATATATAGAAGTCTGTAAGCAAGGTAAATTTATCAATTTGTACTTGGACATCCTTAATAATCCCCTTCGATCGATGAACTGTTCTATTGGCCATATTTACTAGCATCTTTATGGGTTCTAAGTCTCTTAATCCCAACTTTTAACTAAAGGTATAGGGCATCATATTGATACTCGCTTCCAAATTCGAGAATGCCCTGTTTATGTTGACTCTATTGATACTTCAAGGAATGTAAACCTCCCTTGGGTCCTCTTTCTTTTGTGCTATGTTAGGTTTTTCTTCCTCTATACGCTCCTTTTACCTTCTTTTTAACTGATTCCTTCAGTGTCAGCCTCGTTTGTAGATGTGTTGTTATGTCCTCAACCTTGTTTGATTCAACCTTATTAGAATTCCTCATTGCCCGACTTAAAATTGAATTCTATTGAGCTAGAATAGGGTATGGAAATTCAGGTCAAGGTTCTTTAATTGGCCCAATTTCGAGCTCACTTGGAAGGAATTCCATAATTAATTATCCTTCTCCCTTGTCTCCGTCTTCCTTCGCATTTTCAAGTTTCGTTTCTTGGGTTTGAGTAATGGCCATGATTCGTTCCTTCAGGTTAGACTCGGTATTTTTTGGAAGGGTTCCTGCATTCAGAGTAGAAATTACCTCCATTAGTTGACCTACTTGGACCTCCAGATTATGTATTGAAGAGGTATGGTTCTTAATGACTTGCTCTAATTTGCTTTCAAGCCTCCTGTGTGCATCCTCCATGCTTCCAATTTTATCTAAAATCTTATCTAAATTGGATTCCATTGAGCTTGGTTATCTTGTTGGAAGCCTGATTGTCCTTGAGGTCTGAACTATCCTCCAACATTGTTCGTCTAAGAAAAGTTAGGGTGATTCTTCCACTCAGGGTTATGAGTGTTAGAGTAGGGATTGTTTCCCCCTCCTCGTCCATATTTAGCTCCCATATAATTCACTTACTCTGGATCACTTTCCTTCATCAAGTAACAGTCCATCGTATCATGGTCCATTTGTCCACAGAGTTCACATTTAAGTTGCACAACTTTTACCGAACCTGAGAATGAAGGCTTCATGTTGTTGAGATGTAGAGTCAAGTTATCAATTTTGCTTGCATTTCTGTCATTTGATCAACAGCTACAATTCCTTTTTGTTCTCGGAAGGTAGTGGTTTGCCTACTCCGCTTGTTTATCCATAAGCAGCTATTACTCGCCATCTCCTCTATCAACTCTTCCGCTTCATCAACCGTCTTTCTCATTAATGATCCTCCTGAAGCTGCATCTATTGTGCCTCTTGTATGTGGGGTTACTCCTTTATAGAATGTTTGCAGCAAGAATTCCTTAAGTAAGTTATGGTGTGAGCATTGTAAATCCTTTACCATTCCCACACTTCATAGATCGATTCCCTGTCACTTTGTTCGAAGTTGGTAATTTCCTTGATGATCTTAGTGTTCTGGGCAAATACTTGTTTAAAAAGGCACGAACTAGCTAATCCACGTTGTGATATTGGTTGGGTTAAGAGAATGATACCAAGCCTTTGCTCTTTCTCTAAAGGTAAAAGGGAAAAGCCTAATTCTGACTGCATCTTCCGACATTTAATGGTATGGAAAGGTATCACAGATTTCAAGTAAATTCACTATGTGTGCATTAGGATCTTCATACAATAGTCCATAAAACTGTACATTCCGTTGAAGCATATTTAGGAGAGCTAGCTTGATTTCAAATGATGCTGCTTGTATGGGTGGCCTAGCTACTCCTTGGTTAGCCGTATTGAACCGTGGTCTCATCAAGTCCATAAGGGTCCATTGTTGACATCCTTGGTTTGCTCTGTGGTCTAAATCTTGTAGAAATTCCTCAGCTATTGTTACTTTCGTGATTTCTTCTTCTTCTTCACACCAAGCTTTTCTAATGGATTGTTCTAGTCGAGTTATGGATAAATCTATGATTTTAACTGCACGAATCAAACTTCTCATAACTCTTATGTTCATGCAAGAGCACAATTTTAGAAATAGAAAGAAAGAACGAAAACAAAAATAAATGAAAAACTAACTAAATGCCTTAAACTATAGAAGTAAACTAATCACCTCCCCAGCAACGGCACCAAAAAATTGATCATGATTTTTTTATGTGTTTAAGTTTTAATTAATAACCTCGATAATCCACAAGCGCACGTGTCGTTTGCATAGTATCTAAGGTGTCGATCCCACGAAGAGGGATAATCTAATCCTAAAATCTAAGGCCAAAACAAATCGTAAAAATTCAAATGTAGCAAAAATAAAACAATAATGTAATTCAATCAAGTAAATCAATTCAAGAATCAATCACAAAATATTAACAAATTAGCAATTGCAATGCACACTCAAGAATCAACCTAAGGAGCTATCAATTAAGAGAAAGGGAAATTTTGCCTATCTTTAATGCCAACCTAATCGATTATGAGTTACTGGATTATTGGTTCTAGATGGTCCTAGGTTGATTACTCATCTCTTAAGTTATAACCATTAACCCTAATTTACAAACCCTGATCAGACTATGGGAATTGCAATCTCTTGATTAACAATCTATCTAAAACCCTAATTAGATATGAAGTTGTCTAATAAACTATCGGGAACCTATACGAGATCTCTCTTCACACAATTACCGATTTGATTAATTTCTTGTTCTTATTAAATCACCTAACTCTCGTTAGCCCAATTTAATTATTTTTCACTTAATTCACCCTCTTAGTTTATCACCGAATTATGCAATTGTAGAAATTAAATCACAATAAATCTAATAAAAATAAAACAATCAGATTTTATTAAATCAAAGATAAAAACCCGAAGGTAAGTTTAGAACATCTCAACATTCACAAATCCTATCATCAAACTGCTATTCCCTATTCTATACAACAATAAAAATGGAAAATAATAGGAAATACGATATTGGATGGATATGGGAGGCAGCAATGTCGGGAAACCCCTGATCTGAGAAGTGCTTCGATGTCGGCTTCTTCTCCACTTCTTTCTTCCTTCTTCTCTTTCTCAATCTCTCAACAATTCTCTCTAGGGTTTCTCTCCAAAAGTGGATGATGCAAAAGCTCCTTCATCTTCTTTGTCTTATTCTTTATATACCTTTTGTGTTTTGGGTAGCCCTAGGGTTTTTTTGGGGTTTGAAAGGTCCAAAAACTCTCTTGAAACTTGACGTTTTTTAGTGTCTGTGTGTTTGCCAGACGTAGGCCACGATTGTAGCCTTACAGGCCATGATCATGGGCCACATCCGAGCCTTCTGTCATAATGGTGGCCTGTTGTGCCACGATCGTGGGCTGTTGTTTCTACTCGAGTGTCTCCGAAACTTCTTCGTTCTTCGATGTTGACCCTGAAACACTAACAAACACATCATGGTATCTCAAAAACATAATAATTGAGCTCAAAGACTTGTACTAACTTATAAAAACACTTAAATACAAATAATTAACAAATAAATACAATTCTAACCTAAATACATACTAAACGATTGAATTAATAATTAAATATATATTGAATTAAGCCCTAAAACATTATGCAATTCACACTTATCATTGACCAAAATTAAGTTCAAGATATTTATATTTTTCTTAAGTATAGAAATATTTATTAGAAATCAGTAATCAATCTATAAATGAAAAAAATTAGGATTCCATCTAATCTAGATGTAACAGAAAAGTAGTCAATTTATTTTTAAAATAATAATAATAAATGACAAAATTTAAAGAGTTCATAGATCAAGTTTCCTTGGGTGAATATCTCAATTTTTTTATGTGGTTTGCTTATTTGTCATCATTCTCAGTCTCCTTCTTCATTAGTAATGACTACAAGATATTTTTTATGGCTACTCTCTCTTTAGAAACAGCTAAACCTAACTTAAAAGTAAACAAAAAACTACTTGACCTCTTTTTTGACTAGGGTTTCTATTTCTCTAAGAACGCAATCCCATTAACAACCATACTCTAGGAAATGATCATTTCTTAGACCCTTTATTCATTTTATCTCTTAAAAATAAAAAATAACATTTTAAAGGTCTTCCCTAAGCTTTTATAGCGTCTAAAATCAGATTACATAGAGTTTAGGTGAGAAAGTTAACCCAAAAAGCATTGTAGAATATGTTTCAAAATGTCAAATTATCTTTATTTTGCTCTTATCAGCTCCATTTGCAAAATTTTCCTATCTACTTCAATATTTCCCTAATTTTTCTTTTAAAGAGTAATATAGGCCTAAATATTCCCATATTTCATATTCCACACTATTTCTCTTCTTTATATATACGAGCTTTATATGAATCTATTATTTTAATATTCAACCTAAGTAAGTGTACCTATCATCTTATAATAATAGGTCTAACCCTCTTAGTATTATCTAGTCAATGATAAAAAATAAATTTTATGTAATTTATCATATCTAAAATCTAAATTAAAGGAAAAAAATTAAATACCAATAGTAGTACCCCAAAAATTAAACAACAAGAAGAAATCAGATATAGGAAAAAGTTTAAATAAGAATTCCCAGTAGCATTGTCTTAAACTAATGATTAAGTTATTTAGAGATTTTATCAATTTGACTTATGAAACTTCCTGGTATAATGATTTGCTATCTATCTATGCATAGTCACATATCCTTAATGGACTAATTGATACTTTATTTCTAATTAAAATATTTAAAGATGCCCTAAGATTTATAAGATTTCATGAAAGGTTTTATCATAATACTAAAATAATTGTGTTAGGTTATTCTAACGTCCTATTTAATTTTCAATATTTATTCTATAATCCAATTATATTCAGTTCTATCGAATCATTTATATACAAATATGATCAAATATAATCACTAGCTTAATTAAATCATCATTTAGAATAGTAAAAAAAATTATGAGTATACAAGTTCCTTCATAAAATAACTAAAATCAATTCACATGAAGAAATAATTAGGTTTCATCCTATCTAGATATAAATAAAATTTATACATCATATTTAAACAATAAACATAAATGAAATATTTGAAAAACTTCATTAGAGTGTTTTTCTTATATAGACCTCAATCTCTCAATGTTCTCTATTACAAAAGGATTATTCTAGATCTGTTTTCATGTTAAAGATGGTTGTTTGATGTGTCTCAAAAGTGTTCTTCTTTCCTCGGATAACTAACCCTAAGTTTAGAATAAAAGGATATGAAAGAACTCCAAAATTAGGATTTCCCATGTCTAGTTATAGTTTATATCATTATTAAGACTCATTTTAATCTATGGTTGCTTCTTAGAGCATTTATATCAAAAACTAAGAAAACTAAAAATATGAAAGTTTTAATATTTCGTAGCTTTAGATGGCCATTTGAATCATCTCAATCAGAGTCTGGATGTAAAAGTTATTATCAGCATATCTTTAGTATGCTCAAGTCTCTAAATTAGGGATCTTCCTATTTCTCTCATAACCATCATATAGTTTGTAGCATGATTGTGTCTCTAGCTGTAGCCCTCCCCAACTTATGGATATAAGCTATCTCTCTTTTTGAAATTGTTTGATATTAGGCATGAACTGGGATATAGACATAGGCCATAACATGTTTAACTAAGAATTTTGATTTTATTTCAGATTTTCCTTGCATCTTCTCTAATTCTTTATAAATCTCATCGTTAAATAACATTTTCTAAATCATATAAAACATAACATAATTAAATAAACCAAGGTAATTTAAACAAAAAAGAGAAAAATATCAAGGAAAATGTGTATACTTTATACAATTAAATACTCCATATTTAGAATTTTGCTTATCTTTAAGCAAATCAATCTCAAAAGCAAGTAGCCTAATAAGTTTCAATTCTACACTTAAATATTCTACTTTCCTCAATAAGAAAACAATAAGCACAATTAAGAAGTAATTAGTACAAAACTCAAAAATGGAAAAGAAGAAAATTTAAGGTTCCAGAAACTTCTTTAAGCTTTAACTACTATGTTACTTCATCTAACAAACATATCAAAATTTGAGAATATATAAAAAAGAATCACACACACCATAAAATACAAGAAACAAAATGACATAAATCTAATAAAATAACCAAAAAGAAAATAAAACAAACAATTAAAAATTTTCACATATCAAATATAAGAAGGATACTAAAGGAGTATGCAACTCCATCAACTACCGTCTCACCCTCCATATAAGGCCTCAACTTTGTCCATTAACCTTAAATCTTTCAATTTTTGCACTTTTGGTGTCCACATCACCATAAGGTAATACTTTTACTATTGTGAAAGGGCCAGACCATCTAGATGTACACTTTCTTGGAAATAACTTAAGTTAAAAATAAGTGATGAGCCTTTCCAAATACAAGTCTATTTGGAGACATACCTAATGGTGTTTTAAAGTTGTTATGTAGACCTTGATTGCAACATCCAATTATAGTGCCCAATATTTTCTCAAACTACTAAATCTTTTTTCTAATATTCCTTTGTTTGCTAGTTTTACTTATCCACTAACATGAGGATGATAAGCCACTACTATTTTATGAATCATTTTATACTTTTTCAATAATAAATAGAAAGAATGGTTGTAAAAATGGGAACCTTCATCACTATTGATAGCTCTAGGTGTTCTAGACCTTACAAAATGCTTTTCTTCGCAAAATTTAACACTTCCTTAAAGTCATTATTTTTGGACGCTATAACTTAAAATTATTTATAGATAAAAAAAACTTTTGCATAAAGTAGGAAATGAACAAATTAATGCCATAAAATCAAACAATTCAATTACCATGATTATAGTCATAGGCATTTCATTTCTTTTTTTTTTTGGTAAAATAGGCATTTCATTTCCCTTAGAGATATTTTCAATTTCTAATATTTACACACTCACCAATAAATCTCTATCATCTTGACATATGGTAAGTAAATAAAAGCTAGATTGACTCATCTTAGCAATAATTTTGGAAATATTAAAATAACCACCAAACCTCCTAGAATGGAAATGATTAGGATATTTGTAACTTCTTTCAGAGGGATACACTTCTTGATTACTCCATCTCTGCAATGTTTGAATATCAATGGTTCTTCTTAAGAATAATGTTTGATATCCCACATAAATTTCTTCCTCTATTGATAGTTATGATAGGTGGAAGAATACCTCTAACTAAATAGTTGACAAAACGTTCATACCATAGGATACCATATATTATCTAAATTTTTAAGAAAAAATAATAAAAAGTTCTTTTTATGGTTATATAACTCAATTGAGCAACTATTAGAGTGTTACTAGTATAGTAAATAATATGCAACTTTTTATTCCTCCTTTTTTAGTTACTAATTTGATTGTAAAATCACTAGCATCAAATATAAGTTTTAAATGGTAAGCTTCAATCGATTGTTACTATGAATTGTTGTTCATACCAATTTCTTAGTCAACTTATGGAATGTATCAGTACGATATGCATAAAAATTAAATGTTACATCCTTATTTAAAAAGTTTTATAGGGATTGGGAGATATTGGAGAAATCCCTAACAAATCTATTATAAAAGCCTACATGTCTCAAGAAACTTCTAATTCCCTTCACATTGTTAGTAGGTTACATCTTAAATATAACCTCTTTCTTCATAAAGTTATTACTCATTTTTTCAACCAAATAAACTATTATGGATTTGTGGTTGATTGGAGATGCTTTAAAAGCTTACGAATTGTGAATGGTGAGAAGTATATTGGAGCAAGGAGACTGGATTAGGTTGGACCATGTCCAACTGGCCAAGATTTGGGAGATTCAAGCTTCAGATAGACTTTTAGTTACCTAAAGCTTATTCGATCTCATGTCAAGCAATATAAACCACACTTGATCTAGCTTCGGGCCACTATAAAGGCTTTTAGGCCTACCCTAGTAGCCTTAGACTTGGCAGGTCCTTACTTTTTATCATGGTTAAATTCAACCATACTTTGGCTTATCTATTAATGAAAAGGGGAAAAAAAAAGGCCTCAATATAATTGCATCCTACATCAATCCATTCTTCTTGATGTTGTCACAAATGGCCAAGGAGTTATTTATAAGTGCGTTTGTTTCCTTTATAACATCTCCCTCAAACTGCTTTTTTTAAACCATATTGATGAGGCTAAACTTGATTTCAAAATTATTACCATTTATGATTGGCCTCAATATACTTTTTTAAAAATCTATTGGTATTAGAGATTACATATTCATGCGATGTTCTCTAATTCTGGTTATCTCCATTCATCTTCTCAAATTCTTGAATTTCTTAGTTTAATGATATTTAACAATCTTTGAGTGTTAGAAGAAGTGTATTTTCTATTTTTGGATCTTCTTCAATGATCTCAAAAGGATTGTTCCTTTTCATGCACCAAATTCCACATATTTATAACCAAATTGTAATACACATCAAAAATAAAAAAATTAATTTTGAATATGATAAGATGAACAAGAAAAAAACAAAAAAAGATTAAAAATGGTTGAGATTTTTAATAATGTTAAATTCCTTGAAAATGACATCAAAAATTTTTTAGTTTTATACAATTCTATTATCCTAATACTTAACCTAGGAAAAATAAACCTATTATTTTGTGATATTTTAGTAGTAGTTGAGGTTAATCGCATGAAGAAAAAGGTGAATACTATGTCTAAACCTCCTACTATTATCTAACATTAAAATCCAAACCCAAAGAAAAATTGAATACTAATATGTGCTTAATTGATTGTACATTTATTCCATAACACTTAGTGATTAATGCTATTAAATTTTTAAGAAACTCATTTTGGTTTTATTTGGTTTTAGGTACAATTTGGAAGCATAAGAGCTAAAGTGAAAAAGAACTTTATTTGAGCCATCATCTTGATGTTCACACTCAATTTTCCTTGTGGAATAAGAAGGAGATGAACTGGGGTGAAGATGGGACAAGAAAATCTAAGGAAATGAAGCTTTCAAGATGATCTAGAAGACACATTGGGGTGAAGATGGGGTAAGAAAATCTAATGAAATGAAGCTTTCAAGATGATCTGGAAGATACACGGCACAATTGGATACGCGGATGTTTACCCATCTAGTTATAGTCACAATGTGTATCTATTCACAGGGCCATATATGCATTTGGAAGTTTTTTTGTACTTACACAATTGGATACACGGACGTTTACCCATCTGTTTATAGTCACAATTTAGGGAGAATTCTTTTCATACACGATTGATACATGGTCGTATATCAAATCATGTATCTCCCTAGAACCCTAAATTTTAATGTAAAACTACATTTAAGCAGATAAACAAACATAACCTGGTTTTGGGATACAAAGGGAGCATAATCCTTAATTCCTTGGCACCCATGGAGAGCCAAGCCTTCCTCTTCTAGTTTAGAGGGGATATCGAAGTCGAAGACACATTTTGGGCATCTCTCCATTATGTATTGTGCTTTTTCTCCCTTAGGGATTATTTATGTTATCCTATGTTTATTGAATTGGGTGTTGTGTAAGAATGATCTTAATGCTATATTAGATTGTTTTCATGTAAACCCATTGCTAGAATATTAAATACAATATATAATAGTTACGTTTGGATTCATTTGTGGCAATTAATACTTTTGACTGAATTTTTTATTTTTTGAATAAAACATCAATCTATGGGATTAGTTTAGGTTGGAATTTGGATCCAATTAAAGAATAGGCTTATTTTTTTATTCTAATTACTAGTATTCTAGATACGTCTTGGTATGGTATTATTTGGACTACAAGAGCAAACTAAATTCCAGAGCAAGATTTGATAAGTAATGTTCAACAAATTGGATTTATTGCTTTCTTGTTTTGAATTATATCAAGATTTCACTCCTACAATGTTTTTATTGTATCTTTTTTTATTGGGACAAAACCCACGGGAAGGACTGATTTGAGGATGGGGAATTAGTGTACCGACTCGCTTTCTTCCTTCCCCTTTTTGCATAGTTCAATCATTAGGAATAAAGGTTAAATGATTCGAGCTTGTGTGGTTGTTGCCTAGATTAGTCTGTTTTCCTAGTTTGTAATGCGACTATCCTATTAAATCTAAATAGCTTATGCTAGTTTGTTCGATAGCTAGGTTCGATTAAAGATCTTGTTGTTAACCTACAATTAATAGTTGCTAAAAGAGGTATGAGAATAATAAAACCATAGAGTGTGCTTATTCTTATGTAGGCAAAGATTGAACCAGATTCTGAACCCATTCATCAATTTTATAATTTTTCACATCTTTTTTTAATTTGCTTTCGTTGGTTTAATTTTGATTTTTTTTTAATTGAAACCAAACCAAACCACCCTAATAACCTAAACACTGATTCCTTTCATCATAAAAGTTTTACACGCACTTTCTGTGGGATCAACCTAGACTTATCACTAGCTATAGTTTTAAGTTTAGTTATTTTGTGTAATGTTACAACGTGCTACCAAATACCATAAGTAATAACACAAACAATTGAAAAATAAAAAGAAATTAAATATAAGAATACACCTATCCATGAATTCCCTCTAGCATTGTCTCGAACTCATGATTTAGTTATTTAATGATTTTATCACTTGAACCTACAAAACATTTAGTGTAAGAATTCACCATTTATTGATGTATAGCCATATATCTTTAAAGGATCAACTGATAATTTAATTCTAATTAAAACATTTAAAGACATCTTAAGATTTATGAGATTTCATAAAAAGTTTATCTTAATACTAGAAGAATCATGTAATGTTATTTTTAACACCTCATTCAATTCTCAATATCTATTCCATGATCAATTCATAAGCAAGTTTTATTGAATTGTCCACATGCAAATTATATTCAAACCTAATAGCCAGCTTGATTAGATCATTATTAAGAAAAATCATAAATATTTCATAAGTATTAAAATATCCTTCAAAGAAAAATTGAAATAGACCCATACAAAATAATAACTAGAGTTCATCCTCCTATTTAGACAAAAATAAAAATAGGTTGTGCTTCATATTTGTAATAATAAATATAAACAAAAGAGTTGAAGAATTCTTAGAAGTGCTTTTCTTATGTAAAACTCAAAATGTCGGTGTTCTTTGTTCTGAAAGGCTGATTCTATATCACTTTTTATATATTTTTAAGCTATTTTTTCTTTCTAAATCGCTAACCTTAAATTTAAAATGAAATAATATGAAACAACTCCTGAAGTTAGGATTTTTCATGTCTATTTATAGTTTGTCCTATCATTAAGACATGATTTTAGCAATAGTCATGGCTCAAACCATGTCTATTAAAAACTTACAAATTTAATATGTTCTAAATTGTGTGCAACAAAAACTTATAGAACTCAAAACATTAAATTCCTGCTTCTCTTTATTAGCTTTCTATAGTCACTTGAATCATCTTAATCGAAGTTTGGGTGAAAATGTTATTATTAAAATTTGAATTAGTGCTCAAGCTATCTTATAAATCTTTCAGAATAGAGACATAGGCTCTGTCACGCTCATACCTCTATACTAGTAGATCTTTGTCCTTCCTTTAGGGATAGTATGTACACATGTTATCGCACATTCATGCCTCTAGATCATGGATCTTCTCATTTCTCTTATAACTAGCACATGTTCCATGGCATAACTATGACTCAAGCCTTGTTATCCTACGTAATTTATTTAATGGCACATTGTCTCTCCCCAAGCCACGGATCTAGGTCATGCCTTTATTATGATTATGTTTAACTATATATATATATATATATTACCTTGATTTATTTAATTTGTTTTATGCTTTTAGGTAACTATATATAAATATATATATATAGAGAGAGAGAGAGAGTGTGAGAATAATACTACAAAACACTTGTGCACATTTTATGCATATTATCCATATAACACGGGCTCTAACTCATTGGTATTGGAGGTCATGTCTTCTTTACAAAAATTCTAGTATGGAATACACCCTAACACATAGTCATGTTCCAGGTCATGTTTGATTTTGTTGCCTTATTTCTATTTAGATAGGGACACACCCTAGTACATAATCATATATTAGGCTATGTTTAACTAATAATGATTTTTCTTCTTATCTTTCTTTATAAAACTCTTTAATTCTTACCTAATATCTTTCCCAAAAAATCTTTATATTGACCTAAAATATAATATAAACCCATTCAAATCAAGATAATTTTTATGGAAAATTAACAAAATACTACATAAACTATGTAACATTACATGCACGTAACCTACTTTTCTAAGCATCTTAATTTCATTGTCACTTTATAAGTCATTTATTGAATATTTATATTTTGGAATTGAATTTATATGTTTGAGTAAATTTGAGAAGGGTCATCAAACACATGCACAGATAATCAGTGAAGGTAATCATAAAATAATAACAATATAATATGTTTCACTTTTTTAAAAGATTTATAAAGTGAATGATAAGTGGAATCAGGAAATCTATAATCAACATTAAGGCAAAATGGTAGCATAAAGAAGGATTTATTATGAGTATACTAAGATCATAAGTTTTATAAAGCTAAAAATCAAATGGACCAAGTATAGTGAAATGATTCATTATCATAAATTGGTTATACATTTAATTGATGTATTCGTGTACTCTATTCGATCAATTTTCTTCTTTTTTAAAGTTTAAGGTGATTTGTTTACTAAGAGAATTCGATATCACAAAAAATGATAACATGACAAGAAATCACAAAATAAGTGATATCTTTCAAATTACCCAATTATATTTAACAATTTACTTGATAACTTGTAACATATCATTCATGACTCATTAAGCACTTACAATATGCCTTAAAATTCATCATTTTGAAAAAAGTAATATAAGTAATTCTCATGTCATTTGAATGTTAACTCTCTTGCCAAACTATGACCAACTAACTTATGTAATAACTTTAGGGGCATATATGTTCAATATCATTTAAACTCTTTTTACTTTGATATTGGTTTTAATACCAGTCACATTTATTCACATTTTGCTTAATAGTCCCAATATTAGTTATATATTCTCAAAACATGTATATTGATCTTGGCATCATTAATTTGTTTCATTTACATTTCATGAATTTATTTTATATGCTTCATCAACCTATTCTAGGCTGTCTAATCACTACAAGAAAAATATAAGATAGCAATGGAATATTACCGACGGATAAAAATCTGTCTGTAATTACAGAAGGAAAACTCAATATTCGTAGGTGAATCTGTCATGAAAATTTTCATTTTGCGATTGACCAAATTTTCATCGATAAAGGTGGAAGGAAAACAGTCGGGCAAATTTTCTGACGGAATATAGTGACGAAAATTATGCAATCGTTGCTAAATTAGGCGGGAAGTCTTCTTGCTATTGAACAGCGGTGGAATTTTACTGATGGAATATTTTCCTGTTGCTAAATCAGGAGGGAAGTCTTCCCGCTATTGAATAGTGGCAGAATTTTACCGACGAAATATTTTCTATCAGTGAATTTTACGCGGCGTTGGTTATTTACTGACAGTATTTGCGTTGCATCGTTAAATTAAAAGAAATCGTTTTAAAACAAAAAGACGTCATTTGGTTTAATACCAAACGACATCATTCCAATTCGAGGGTTAAAGGACCCCCAAACCTTTCTTCTTCCTTTCTCCTCTACTTCTTCGTTTTTTAGTCGCCGCCGTCCTCTCCCCGTGCCATGCGTCTCCTCTGCTTGTCAGGCCGTCCTCTCCTCTCCTTGCTACGCCATCCTATCGTGCATCTCCTCTCCTAATTACCGTGCGTCTCCTCTCGTTGCTACGCCGTGCTGTCGTCATCGTTTGCATCTCCCTCATCATCATCACCGTCCGTCGCCGTTTGGGTTCTCCTCTCTGTCAACTGTGTTGATTTAGGTATATATATACTATATTTTCGTAACGAGCAGATTTAGGGTATATGTATATACAATATTTAGGTATATATGATGATTGGGTTAATTAGCTGAATATGTTGATTGGGTTAGCTGAATCTATATGCAATATTTTCATACATTAAGTCATGTATTTTTTGTGCTATATATGCATATATAAAGGATAATGTATATAATATATGCTAAGTAATGATTACTGTAAGACTTAGTTTTATTGTTAGGTTAGGATTAATAATCATAGTAATATATGTAGTATGGAAGACTAGAGTCAAGAGTAGCATCTTTGCTGAGAGACTTTATAGAGATCTTATTATGGTATCATATGATCTTAGTAGGATTGGGACATGTAGCTTTTATATTACTGATCAATGTATTCATTTGTAAATGGAAATATAAAGAGCTAGCACCTTATTTGTGAACTTTATATACGCCTCTAACTTTGTATTTTAAAGAACGTCACTTTAGGATTCCTTAAGAAGCCTATCTAAATCTATTTAGGTTCTAGGTTTATTAATGGGAGATTTTAACTATACATTAATAGCTTTTAGAAGTAGAAGCAAACCTATGCCTTAAGAAACCCTGTGAGGAGTTCAAGTCCTATCTTTTAGGCCTGAAAATGATAGATCTAAAACTTGAATGTCTTTATTTTACTTTGAGTAATAAAAAAGGAGCAAGTTCTATGAGAAAGAAATTAGATAGGGACCTTATGAGTCACCTATGAGGCTATGGTGAAACTCCTGAACTGCCATTCCTTATCATATTAAAAATATGATCACTTGAAGTTATTTGAAAGAAGAATACTAAGTGTGGTGCATTATGAGTAATGTGCCCCACCTCACTCCTTTCCTGACTATCCTTAGTAATTGCTATTATCATGTTGAGTATAATTTGATCTAAATCAATAAAGATGATACAAAAGAAAGCTTGTGAGAATAAATAAAACAAAACAGTTGAATATTACTTCTAAAATGCCCTAGAGTAAAAAATTCTTTCTTGATATTATTTCAGAAAATAATTCATTCTCAAAAGTAGTAATGAGAATAATTAAGATCCTTAGAATAGAACGCCAAGAACAACCAAGTAGGCAAACACAAAAGCTTTCGTCGTTTTTGACTGATTAAGCTGAGGACACACGTATTAGATCTAACGTATATACACATAGGGTTTCCTCATAAAACTTCAAAAGCTAAAGGACATTAATTATTTTACGAAGCAAGGACTGTGGATGGTATATATTCTCACGAATAAAAACTCTCCTATACATCCATCTCCACTGAGCTAAAACCACCAAACGAGCCATGAGGGTTACGATATCAACATTGAATTCTTCAAGGTTCATCTTCTACCTTTTTTCAATTCTTATTCAACTTATTAATCTCACCACCTCACAGCAACCAAATCTTCCTGTCTTACACTACTGCTTATACAAGGGCAATTTCACAAATAACAGTTCTTACGAGTCGAATCTCTACTGCCTCCTGGACTCTCTCTTCTCCAACCCTGAAATCAGTAGCTACGGCTTCTCTAGTGGCTCCTATGGCCAAGATGCTAACACGGTCAATGCGATTGCCATGTGTAGAGGAGACAAGAATGCAAGTGTCTGTCGTACTTGTATCAACCAATCTTCCCAAGTTTTACCACGATTATGCCCCTACTGTTAGACCCTTAACCTTCGGACCACTTCTCAGCGACCTTCGATGAGGGGCCTTAGGGGAGAGGTTTGCTGGATTCACGCATAAGGGAGGCATGCGAAAACACTAGGGCAAACGTGGGCGAGGATGATCATACTTGGTGCGAATTTTGGTAGAGTCTCGGACCTAGTGAAGATTGACTCGGCCCAGGCTAAGGACTTGACGGACTAAGGACTTAGACTATGCTCGGATGGACGGACCACGACTAACGAACTTGTTGTGGGAAGCATTGGATCAGGCCAGTGCGCTATGTGGGCTTCGACGAGATCACATTGCATCATCAGCGGATAGAGATCGTGGGGAGGTCTTGGATGATGTGGCGATGACGAGGAGTTAGAGTTACAGTGAAGCACAACATCTGAAGATAGCGGAGATCTTTGAGGATAAGGATGCTAGTTTCCTAGTTGAAAGTAAACTCTATCTTTCTGTTATCTTGTTGATTCTATCTTATCAGTTAGAGTCCTATTTAGATGGGGGTGTCATCTAATTGGCCCATGTAATGTAATCTGATAGAGATAGACGTGATCTTAGCACGATCTTAGGCAGTTCAGTTTGAGTGAGATTCTGAATGTAACTTGGCCTCCAAGCCAAGGTGCCTATATATAGCTCATTCGAGCTTTGCTCTCAACCCAGTCAGAGAGAGAGCATTTCTTGTATTCTTTTGAGGGAAAGTAATATAAAGGTCGGTTTAGCCGTATCTCTGTGTGTTCCTTTGTTGCCTTTATTTCTTATTGCTTTCTTAAGCATTGTTTCTTCGAGTGTGCGAGCGAAACACTTTGAGGGTTTGTTGAGGGCTGAGTCTTGCTTAAGCAGACTAAGTGAGACTGTCGTACAAAGGGTGTTGGCGATAGAATTCGGTGAAAGTTCGAGTCCCAAGGTAACCTTTGTATCAACTACCATGCGGGATAGCAATTGGGAAGCAGATCTGCTGTTACAGATTTGTTGTACTCTATCGTGTCCTTAAGATCTCAGTCATCCAACACAATAAGTTAGATGGTTGGGATCTATCGGGCATAGCGGGGCACAACAATTTAGGAATAACCTCATTGTGACCTAACAATTGGTGCACAATTGGTTGGGCGTGACAAATAATTACAAAATGATATCGTTTTGATGATTGAAAAATAATAATTCAGGCTCTGGTCCAATTGGTCTCGGGCCTGTCCCAATTTGGTTCATTGTTATCTCTAAGGAGTAATAAATACTAAATAGGATCCATCATAATGAACGTGTCTAGCAAAGTCCAACACTTATGGGCTGGTTTGAGCCCAATAATAACGGTGGAGTTAAATACCGGACGTCCTCGTCCAGACTCCACAGCTTGCCGAGCAAGTCATGGCGGGAATTCTTGACGCGATTCGAAATATTCAATTCTGGGGGGCATCTCTCTATGAATTCCTAAAACATGTCTTTCTCCAGGTTCCAAGCTCTATTTCCCAATTAGTTTTCTCTGTTTCAAATCCATATCACGAACTTCAAAGATGTCTCAGGCAGCGGTTGTGAATGAAAATGGAAACGACATAAAAGAGCCATGCCCGAAGATCCCAAAGCTTAACGGGTTTAACCGTGCCGTTCCTTTATTCAAGGTGAATAAGCTATCAGAGAACGCCGTATTGCCCACCAGAGGATCCCCTCTTTCTGCGGGATATGACCTCTCTAGGTACGTCTATAAGAAACCATAAACTGAGTTTGAGTATTTTAAGTGACTTTCATCCTTGTTTTGTGTGTGTGTCTGTGTAGTGCGATGGATACCAAAGTGCCTGCTAGAGGAAAAGCTCTGATTCCAACGGACCTGAGCATTGCTGTACCTGAAGGAACTTACGCTCGTATCGGTAATTAACTGATCATCACTCGTCTCTCAGATTATGCAATTGGTTGCGTAGGTTTCCTCTTTCTGAATCTGGGTTTTGCTTCTTCGTAGCCCCAAGGTCGGGGTTGACATGGAAACACTCGATTGATGTGGGTGCGGGAGTGATAGATGCGGATTTCAGAGGCCCAGTTGGAGTAATACTGTTCAATCATTCTGATGTTGATTTTGAGGTCAAAAAGGGTGATCGCATTGCGCAACTTATTATAGAGAAGATCATCACTCCGGAGGTTGTTGAGGTTGAGGATTTGGACGCCACTGTGAGAGGTGAAGGAGGTTTCGGATCCACAGGTGTTTAGGGCTTACTTGAGTTCATTTTCATTATCCAAATCATGATGGTCTTGTAGGTTAGGGTATGTGGGGAATTTTAGCAAACAGATGGTGGGCAGGTGTTTTGATGATGAAATTTTCGTCGTTTTTGTGAAATGTAGAAGACTACTGTCAAATTATATCTAATACAAAATTATCATAACTGTAGATATGATTAAATTCTAAATAAAGCAATATTATTTTGATCAATCAATTCTTTACTCGTTAAGGTGCTTATGACAAGCATCTAGCACAAAAAAGGAACCAAAATTCTTTTAAGTTTTCATACTTAGCATTAAAACCATATAGTTTCTGAGTCATGATCATGATTCCTTGGTACAGAAGATAAAAGTGGTGAAATTTCATCTTGCACTAATGAATAAGAACTTGGTTAGCATCAAATCCTGTTCAAGGACTGTAAGTTATCATTTCATGTTTCATGTCTTCTCTTCACCAAGCAAAGGACTGTGAGAGTCACAGGTGAGGCCCTGAAATGGAGTGGCGACCTGAGGGCAAGACACGTGGTGTCCAAGTCACACTGTCCCTTCTTGTAGTGCTGACACATGGTCTTTTTTTTAAAAACTTTTTAGAATTTCGTAATTGTTTGGAATTTTTAAGGTTTCATTGTTCATCTTCTGTCTACTGCTAAGATTTTCTTCTACGAACAACCCAGAAGAGAGGTAAAGCTGTGTTCTTTTATGTCGGATATTTAAGAACGATGAATTTGCTAAAATTAGACAAGAAACAAAGTTGGTTCACTTTTACGTTCTTGTTTTGGTTGTTATGGATTTGAAGAAACGAAATCTATTACACCCCATTTGTTTGTTTTCGGTTTTCTAGTCGGTTGTTGTGAACGTGTTTGTGTTTTGTTTTCTGGGTCTGAGAAAAGCGGAAACCTTTAGCTGGCATTAGTTGAAAGTGGATCTCTGTCTGTTGGATCTTTTAAGAATGTCATTTATTTGGTTAATGTTTATATTTCTTGAAGAATTCACTCTAATCCGTAATGTCATTCTTTGTATCTTATGATTTGAGTTCTTAATGACTCTCTGAATAGAAGTTCGTAGACAATATTTCTCTTGATGTTGCTTGCAGAAGCAACAAAACTCTGCTCACATGGCAGAGTCCAACAATGCTGAGTATGTGGTTTTAGGGGATGCATCTTCTACAAGTTTAGATAAGTACCAGAGGGTTTCAGTTTTACCACTTGTGTTTCTGATCTTCTATGAAGTTTCTGGAGGACCATTTGGTGTGGAAGACAGTGTCAAAGCAGGTGGACCACTCTTAGCCCTTCTTGGTTTCTTGTTGTTCCCAATCCTTTGGAGCATCCCAGAGGCATTAATAACTGCAGAAATGGGTACTATGTTTCCTGAGAATGGTGGGTATGTTGTCTGGGTTTCATCAGCTCTGGGACCATACTGGGGCTTCCAGCAAGGTTGGATGAAATGGCTAAGTGGGGTTATTGATAATGCATTGTATCCAGTTCTGTTCCTAGATTATCTGAAGTCAGCAATTCCAACCCTAGAGGGTGGCTTCCCTAGAATAATTGCAATTCTCGTGTTAACTGTAGCCCTCACATACCTGAACTATAGAGGATTATCCATTGTTGGACGGCTCTCCATAATCTTAGGAGTGTTCTCACTTCTTCCATTTGTCTTCATGGGACTTGTGTCAATTCCTAAAATAAAGCCTTCAAGGTGGCTTGTGGCAGACATGAGCACTGTGGACTGGGGTTTGTACTTGAATGTCCTCTTTTGGAATCTCAACTACTGGGACTCGATCAGTACTCTTGCAGGGGAGGTGGAAAATCCAAGTACTACTCTCCCTAAAGCTCTTTTTTATGCTATTATCTTAGTTGTTTTTGGATACTTCTTTCCGATCCTGATAGGCACTGGAGCGATTCCAGTTGATCGGGAATTGTGGTCTTCTGGATATTTCTCAGAAGTAGCTCAAATTATGGGAGGTGTTTGGTTAAGATCTTGGGTCCAAGGAGCTTCTGCTGTGTCAAACATGGGAATGTTTGTGGCTGAGATGAGCAGCGATTCGTTTCAACTTCTTGGAATGGCGGAATGCGGGATGCTTCCTGAATTCTTTGCCAAGAGGTCTCCTTATGGAACTCCTCTTACTGGGATTCTATTCTCTGCGTCTGGTGTGATTTTGCTCTCATGGTTGAGCTTTCAGGAGATTGTAGCTGCAGAAAACTTCTTGTACTGTTTTGGAATGATTATGGAATTCATTGCATTCATTAAACTGAGAATCAAAAGTCCTACTGCACCAAGACCTTATAAGATACCTGTTGGGACAGCTGGAGCAATTCTGATGTGTATCCCTCCAACCCTTCTAATTTTAGTGGTTTTGGCACTTGCTTCCCTCAAAGTCGTAGCTATCAGTATGATTGCTGTGGTTATAGGTCTAATATTGCAACCTTGTCTTGCACATGCTGAGAAAAAAAGGTGGCTCAGCTTCTCAAAGAATTGTAACCTTTCAAACTTCCATTTTTGCTAATGATCAATGTAACAAACTGTGAACTGTCAGCAAAGACTTCCTGTTTCTTTTCCTTTTGTGTAAATCTACAATTTTGATGCTATTTTAGCATTTGGTTTAGTTTATCTGTATGTAACCCTGCTTATTAATGGTTTGGAAGGTACGGGTTTAACTTTTGGCTCATAGTTGGTAATGGCAATATATTGTTACAGAAATAATACCTTAAACCTTGTCCGGAACTACGGTGTAGTACCCTTCTAAACGAGTCAGGCTTCCCTTTTGATTCTGTGGTTCTTTTCATAGCCTTTGCATTTACTAGTTTTTATGGAGAAAAGGCAACATGATCTTATCCCTCAGGTGATTGTATCTTGTTCATGGAAGTTGAATTGCAGTCTGAGGAAGAAGTTCATCGTATATCGAAATTTTTATTCATTCTACCTACTTATATACTGATAAGGTCTCTCCTCCTTGTCCTGACATGAACAGGAATGTTAGATTCAAAGTAGAACCATATTCTAGCCATTTTTCCTTCAACAAGGAAGGGCCATCACTAGTTCAAACACTGAATCTGAAACTTCTTTCCTCAAAATTTCTTCTCCAATTCAGGTTCTATGTTTTGCAGAAACAGGTGATTGGTTGGTCAGGCACATTTGAAGGTGCTACATTTTGGTTTGGTATGGTTGTCCTCTTGCTGGTATCCCATATGAGCTGCAACAAGCTGTCAGTACCATCAATTCTTACAATATTGGAGATATCTACTTATCTATAGCCAATGAGGGGCAAAGAAAACTTTGATCCTTGATCCTGACATTATATTGCCTAATCTGATACTGGTGGGAAGATTTTGTTGCTCATCATTGGATATTACAAGAGCTTTTGTCCTCATCTGGTGGTTCTCATGTTTAAGATTGAAACCCCAAGGAATGATCTCTGCCTTCCAACATCTTTGACGACAACAAGAACTTGGTCAGGAAACTCTCTGATTCCTGCACATTATTGATCTCTATAGGAGTGGTCGAAGGCCTGCATAAGGGAGCAGCCTAAAAGGAGGGACACAAAAGCAAAGTAACGTACGTGGCAGGAGAAAATGGGTGCTCACAGTAACTCTCCAAGATACTCTCCAAGAAAGTTTTCCACCACCTTGCAGCACCTGTTTGATTTAGATCCTTTCAGTAATAGCCTTAGCAATAGTTTCAGCTCCAAAGGCATCAGGAAAAAAACCCTTGATTCTGAAAATTTAGACATCATGTCGACTATTTCCCGGTGTTGCGTGCTCTTTTCATTCACTAATCCTTCAGAATCTTACTCGGACCAAGAATTGAAGAGACTTGGCCTTATTCAGCTTCTTGGTATGGTAAAGTCCTCAGACAAGCCGATTCCTGATCAAATTCTGCGTCCTCTGGTATCTATGCTGTCAGTCAACCTCTTCAGGCCTCTACCTGCATCTTGCAGCTTTACTGTGAACGATTTTCCTGAGGATGAAGAAACTGTTTCAACTCTTGTTCCTACATGGCCACACTTGCAACTTGTTTATGAAATCCTCCTCAGGCTAGTTCTAAATATGGATCCTAAGAAACTTCGTGATTACATTGATGACAGATTCGTTCTGCACCTTCTATGCCTTTTCCAGTCCGAAGACCCCAGAGAAAGAGAGAGTCTGAAGAATGTTTACCATAGGATATATTCTAGATTCACCTTCTACAGGTCATTCATGAGGAAATCGATGAATGATGTCTTCTTCCGCCATGTTTTTGAGACAGAAAGGCACTGTGGAATCAGTGAGATGCTTGAGATATGGGGAAGCATTATTAATGGCTTTACAGTTCCACTGAAAGAGGAGCATAAGCTGTTCTTGATGAGAGTGCTTATTCCTTTCCACAAGACAAAGGGTATGCATGTTTACCATCGGCAGTTGGCTTATTGTGTTAGCCAATTTGTGCAGAAGGAGCCTGCGATTGGCGGGTTAGTAATCCGAGCAATCCTAAGGTATTGGCCTGTGGCTAGCAGCCAAAAGGAAGTTCTGCTAATCGGTGAGTTGGAGGAACTGGTGGAACACGTAGATCCTGGTCAGTACAGAAGGCTGGCTTTGCCTATATGTTCCCGGATTGCAAGGTGCTTGAACAGTTGGAACTCACAGGTAAGCTCCATTAGCTTTTTGAATTAGTTTTTTCATGATTCTCTTGCATACTCAGTAACACTATTGTTGAATGCTTTTTGTGAATCTACTGGAATTCATTCACCTTTTTTTCAAAAATCTTCAGGATAATATTTTCAGGAGAATCAAATACATACATAAACCTCGTAGAACATATCGTTTGTTTCTTAACATATCCAATGTAGTTTTTTTATAAAAAAAATATATATCCAACGTAGTTCATCAGTCTTATACAAGTGAATCTTGGTTACTAAGATAGAAAAGGTTTAAGAGGGTGACTCAAGAGGTTCATGTGCTATCACTATCCGATATGGTTTTCTTCTCTTCCTCTCCATTCCTATCGAAGTTTTACTTAAATTTTCAGGTTGCAGAACGTGCACTCTATGTTTGGAACAACGAACAGTTTGTGAAAATGGCATTCATGTCAATGGAAGAAGTGTTCCCAGTAGTTGTTGAGGGAATGGAAAAGAACTTGAAATGGCACTGGAGCAAAAGTGTGAAACAACTGACAGAAAACATCAAAACCATGCTCGAAGAAGCCGATCCGAATCTATATGAAAAGTGCTTGGAAGAAATGGAACTCAAAAACTACTTGGCTCACCAAGAGCAGGCCAAGAGGAAACAAAAATGGGACAGAATAGAGTCTGAAGCAGCCAAAAATCAGTTTCTCCATTTTAGATAAGTTTCTCACTTGTGAAATGCATGCAGTATAAGAAGTCAGCACACTTCCATCTATGTACACTTCAATGTTTATATAATATACAGATTTGATAAGTTGATTTTAGAAGTCTGGAACCTAAGCTGTAAACAATAGGGACCAAGAATAAATGCTAAGCTATTGTCATGCATAAACTTGGGAAAGAAGTGAGATTTCAGTCTACTTTGGTTTAAATGTAATGTAATTATGAAAGAAATTTAAAGAGAAGAGGAATTTGAGAGATTTGAAATTGCATATTGACGAGGTAGTTTTGATTACTAAACAAATCTATAATGCTTATAAGATAAGAAAAAAATTATTTCAAAAAGAATAATAATGAAAAAAAACCATATCTTTTCAAAATTTTTGTAATTTTTTCACATGGAAGTCTTTAATATTCTTTATATTTATTACAATTTTTGTTTATCCAAATTAGAATTTTATTTTGGATTTCAATCTAGAAAACAATTACACCAAGTAAAAAAAGTTTATAATTATTGTTATGTTGCAATCTTCATTCTTCTCTATCTTTTTGTCCTAATGCCTGAAGCTAAACGCATTTCCCAAAACCAATTGGTAATAACTAGGCGTTCTTTGGTTTCTGAAATTTGGATTTTATGTTGTTCATGACAAAATGTCCAGCTTTTCAATGTCAGATTAAGGGTTCCAACTGAACTTAGCCTGCATTAAAAGCTAAAAAGCTTGATTTTTGATGAGGTGGCATTGATAAAAACCTTTGTCCATAGTGGAGTTTAAATTTGTAAGCTTTCGACGAAAACAGAAGATTGGCCAACCTCAAGTTTAGGACTTTTTCGATTTTTGTTATGGTTTTTAACGCTTGGAGTTGGGATGTCAAGATGGTTATTGCCTCTGCCTGTGGAAATCTCAGAAGTTGCTGAGATTTCATACTTCTGCATTTTGATGATCTTTCTACTTGGATGCTATCTTTTAGTTGCTAAAGATTTAATCAAATTAGAATTGTTGATTTAATGTCATGAATAATTGTACTCATCTCAGTTGTCTCGTGCAACTGTTTGAATGAGTGTACGTTATCTGAATACTCTTCTGCAGATTCTACTTGTTTGCAATTGTGTGTTTGTGTTTCATATTCCTGGAGAAAAATTTCACATTGTGATTTGATCAGATTCCCAGTTGAGTAGCCAAAGAACAAAGAATATCCGGTCGAATATAGGTAATGGAGAGTCTAGGAAAGATTATCCAAGTAGCCAAAGAACAAAGAATAACCGGAAGAATAAAGGCGACCAGAATCCGAGATAAAAAGATGAATCCTGAGTAGTTCACAAAACATGTCATCTAACACCTGTAGAACTGGATTACTGATGCCAATTGCAATGTCTGTTTCTAGTTCTGATGATTCACAAATAAATTTCACAACTTGCTTCAAAATCAATCGAATTTGAGAGTTCTTCCCCTTGTTTAGTTCAATCTCAACAAAAACTTTTCACGAGTCTGCCCAGAAAGCTGTAAAAACTCTCTAGTAAATGGTTGAGACCAAGCTCCACAAGAAATTTCTTATCCTCAAGCTGACAAGAACTTTTGATCAACAAATAGTTCGGGATCGAAATGATCAAGAAGATATGTAGAGACAGCCAGTTTATGTTAACCACAGTTATTGATCAAGAAGACAAGTTGGTAGATTTGTCTCTGCATTCTATGACCAAAGCAACAAATGCATGCAATTGTTATGCTAGTCTCTGCATCTCTTGTTTAGATTTTTTTTAACAGACGCCACTGATTCTGTAATCTCTCGATACTGAACGTTTATTTAATCTATGATGATTATCTGTTAAATCCTTTTATCGGTAAAAGGATTAATCCTCTAAATCAGTTTAGTGGTCTTAAAATGAATCCTATGCGAATAAGTATGGTATAAACACAGATTAGATCATAAGATACAACTGCAGAATTCTGGATGGATATCAATGTTATAGCAAGAGAATTTAGTGTCCACTTGTATTAAAAAAAGACTACCACAAATTACCTTTTCCTGCTTTTGGTTAAACCAAGAGAAATTGGAGATTTCAATTCCCAACAAAGGAAAATGATAGTTCTTTGAGCTATTTCAGAACTACAGCCGCATTTCTTAAAGCTAGATATCTCTGCACATACTCATTTGGGAGTGATCTTACAAGCTTGAAGATATCGGCACTCGCATAACGGAGCTTGGTTCTTGGATCATAGTAGGGTGCCTGAAACATAACATGATTTATTTACTATCAAGATAAAATACTTTTATGAACAGACAGCATTACTCCAGGAATCATTTCGTAATAAGAACATTTATAAGATAAATCCAGTATGTAAAGCTTCTCAAATGAGTAAAATTGATGTTGTGTATTGGTATAGCTTAGACTAAGGATAGATACTGGAGAGGTCAAAGTTTAAGTTCATCCGGTAAATGAAACTAACATTCTGATTTTGGAAACAAAAAGAAAGGTGATAACTCGTAGAGCCGTCCTTAAATTTTGGAGCAGCTCCAGCAGTCAATTATTCTTCCTACTCGTATAGATGTCGTGCATTTGCTCGACCAAAGTTAGAAGACAAAGAGTTTCTAGCTTGTGAACTTCCAACAAAAGATGAACCAAGTTCTTTGTCGAACATATTGTCCATCAGAGCACTCATCAATATCAGACAGAATGAGTCACCATCAAGTAAATGTCCAAGATGTCATCACCTATAGAGTTTGAAAGTGCAAACCAAGAAACCACCTCAACTTTGAAAATTTTTAAATTCACACAAGGTGAGCCAAATAACAGAACTATCGGCCCAAACGTTAAACAAAGGTAGCACATATTAGTAGCCTAATACTCAACTCAAAGGTACATGTTGAAAACTAAGAGGTTTTGAAATTCAAAGTTCACATATGGGTCATGAAACGTGAAAAGAATAAAACCTAAACAGGTAGATATAGAAATTGCAGGTGAAAGTATCATAAAAATTTGTAGAAACCATCTGAGGAAAACATTAACAATGTCAACAACTGTTATCTACAAAAGAACGCGTCCGTCACCAACTCATTGTACGGGTAAGTCACCTGATTTCCCCATTTATCAACTCGTCAAACCTTGTTCAATTCTTTGATTGCGCTTACCATTGGCAATGCACCATAGTATAAAATTTACGCAACCTTGCACTTAATGAAATAGTAAGCACATGTTCTCAGAAGAAGCACACACCTCATATCCTGTTATATCACATATCCTCTTGCATGGATGTATGGAAGGTGGTGACTCAATATTAACATCTGAGAAGGAAACCCAACAAAGGAAATCAAAACCTGATTACTTAACAGCCAAGATCAATCCAAACATGGAGAAGAAGAACATCAAACATAATCAAGTACATGCCAAATTCAGTTCTACACCTAAACAGAAACACACTTGAATATATCCCTAAAGAAACAATACTGGACTAAACTTTCAAGCAATTAGGAATTACACGAAACAATCCTCACAATACTCTTGCCAGGCAGACATTTGAGTGAATATGGCATCTAAAGTTAGGTGAATCAAGAAAAAGTTAAGAGATATAAAAACACAAAGTTGAAAATCTTTGAACCGGGTGAAAAAAAGAAAAACTGCAAAAAAAAGACAAAACTTGAATGAAAAACAATCAAAGAGGCCAAGGTGAGGGAAGTATCATTACAGTTGGGTTCATCAAGAGGGTAGTTCTGGAAATTCTCTGCCTGAAGAATCTGCTTAAGGTGTTTCCAATGACGGCCTCTTGATTGGCCTTTTGGGTACTTCTCGTACATCTGTATCCTCTTGAAGCTCAGGTGTGTAGGTAACACCATCTCCGATTTCACCACCTCAGGTTCCATCGTCTTCCTATTCTACAAAACCCCAAATCACAAAATTCTCGTAATTACTAATCAAACTAAAGAAAACCCATATCAGATATTTTGAGAGATGAAGGTTCTTACCTTTAAACCTAACAAGCTTCAGGAAAAGTTGTTACCTTTTAACCTAACAAGCTTCGGTCGCCATAGACAGAAAAAGAGCAAGAAGACGACTTACAGTTCCGGGTTACAACTGTTTAGTTTCGTAAATGACGTCGTTTTGTATTGGCTTCGAGGTAGAACAACATAGTGAAGAAGCGACATTGTTCTTTATAATCACAAAGCTTTGATCTTTACCAAGCTCGAAAGATTAATCTTTTTTTTGTTTTGCTGTTGGAAATTGTCGATCTTTAATAACACGAAAGATTTGTGCTTTCTTTTTCTGTGCTTATGTGAAAAACTCATACTATAGGCATCAACTGCCTATAACTCGAACTGTAGAATTCGAATGGAGACCAAATAACTCCAACTTTTAATCTCAAACTCGTTTCACTTAAGTTAGGTTAAGCAGTCCAAACCGAGTCTAAGTTTGTTTAAATATAACTTAATTTATTGTGTATTTAAGGGATTATATCCTATCCAACTTATTATCATCTTTAATTCCAGCTCTTAATAGTTCATTGGATTTGAGAAGATAGACAAAATGAGTTCTTGGAAGTGAAAAAGGAATCCATAAATGTCATCTTAAAAGCAATTCAACAAGCATCTCGCTAGGGCACTTCACTATGTGTACTAATCAATAAATTACAAGATCAAAAGGGGAATTAGGATTGGTAACAAAAGAATCTTAAAAACATGAAACCAAAAGGGCATCTAAATTTGGAACCCTAAATGACAAATAACCTTTTATTGTTTCCCAATGATGGTGGAGAGCTATGCAATGGAGGAGTGGACAAGGATGCAAGTGAACAAATTCCTAACACTCATCCAAAACAACTAAAGCAAAAGGTTTCGCGAAAACCTTGTAGCTTAATTGGTTGAATCCCGGGTGTAATATTGGTCGAGGGTCTTTGCTGGGATACGATGGAGTAGTTCACGGGGGAAGATGCGAAGCAGTGTCCATGCCAGATCGAGTGATTGGAAGATGTTGCGAGTGTCGTACGCTCCTTGAGTGACAAATTTCCTCTCAAATTTGTCCAAGAATTCGAGATAAAGCTGTTTGGAGGAAAATTGTCATTAACAACTTAATAAGGAATGATTAAATAAAGAAGCAGGAACTCTTCATTTGAGAAAGGAAATGTGTATAACCAGATCTTCGGACGAAAGGGCTTCTTCTCCAACAACAGCTTTCATAGCCTGAACATCCTTTCCAATAGCATAATTTGCATAAAGCTGAAGGTTTTGAAATCCAAATGCAAGGGTTTAGACAAAGCAATCAAGGCAACAAACTGAAACTAAGCCCCAAGAACTTGCACAAAAAGACCTGGTTGGAGACATCTGCGTGGTCTCTACGAGTCATCCCCTCGCCAATGGCACTCTGAAACGATTATCAAAGTACTCTTTAGAACATGCATCGTGCCATAAACTATGTCACCCTATATACTGACCCATTCATCCTCTCCCTAAACAGAAATTTCAACGGATTGATGATTCCACTAAAATTATATTACCTTCATCAAACGAGACAGTGAAGGGAGGACATTGATTGGAGGATAAATCTGCCCAATTCAAATAGATAATTAGATCTCTTTCCTTAATAGAAAAGCTCACACTTGTTTGCATTTCTTCAATTAAGCAAAAAATTATTATAAACTATGACAATCCATGAAGATATTGAAGCGAAAAACAACATAACACATGAATATAATAGCCCAAGGCTTTCAATATAACACCAGAGCAGGTAAACCAAGGCCATTTCAATGTAAGCTTTGCCAACAGAGGGGGGGAGAAAAAAAGTCTTTGGAATCTTTTGATGCTTACCTGTCTATTATAGAGCTGTCTGTCAATGTATATTTGCCCCTCTGTAATGTATCCTGTAAGATCTGGGGTAGGATGTGTTATATCTGCTCGAACAGAAAATGATCTAAGCCATCTATTGTAACCAAGGCAAGGAACGATATAAGGCCAGTAAGATAAGTTTGAAAGACATTACCATCATTTGGCATAGTTAAAATAGGAATCTGCGTGATGGACCCTTTTCTCCCTTCAATTCGTCCAGCCCGCTCATATATTGTTGCCAAATCAGTATACATGTACCCAGGATATCCACGCCTTCCAGGCACTTCTTCTCGAGCAGCAGAGACCTGCAGCAACGTTCTAGTATGTCTCACATAGATGAAGCAAAAATGTACTTGACTGAGAAAGCACTTGCTTGAACTAATACAAAAAAGTATGATGTAATAAAAAAACCACAATATACTCAATTAACTTTCTAGGAAAAGGAAAGTCTAAGGTTGTGGCAGAATTCTTATTATGAGTTCGTACAGCCAAGCTTGCTGATTCCAATTCAAATTCCATTACGTATGATCTAGACAGCAGAAAGTAGAAAAAAACATCTTTTCTCACCTCTCGAAGAGCATCAGCATAAGAACTCATATCTGTAAGTATGACAAGGACGTGCTTCCCACATTCATATGCTAAATACTCTGCAGTGGTAAGAGCAATACGAGGTGTAATAATACGCTCAATGGTAGGGTCATTGGCCTGTAGGACAACATGGCAGACCAAGTTTCAGAAACTGGAACTTGAAGAGAGTATCAAATTATTAACAAACCTATGAATACAAAAAATCATTTCTTTGAGCGATAGAGCTGACAAAAAAAATCAATTAATTACCAAGTTGAGGAAAAGGGTCACTCTCTCCATCGAACCGTTTTCCTCAAAATCACGTTTGAAAAACTGTGCAGTCTCCATATTTACACCCATAGCTGCAAATACAATAGCAAAGTTGTCCTCTTCTTGATCCTGAAAAATGTAGACAAGATCTCCTGGTTAAGATCCTGACATTAGAGGGAGAGGAAATAACTGCAAATGAAACAAGCCTGTTCCTCCTTTCTTCTCTCTCTTACAAAACAAAAAAACAAATTCTCTAACCTTTCAAGACAGTAGGGCAGTAAAGTTGGTTAAATTATATTTTAACACATAATAACAGAGACAATGTGTAAGATTCTGCAGTAGAATTCATCACTGACCTATTGTTTTTGGCTCGTTCTATTAGGCAAACCATGTATCTTCATTGACACTTTAATTTATATATGTTCCTGGTTAAGGTTTTTGTAAGAACAGATTAGCCACTAAAACCTGCAAATTACCTCGAGAAGATTGTCAGTCTTTTCCAATCGCTTCACCAAACCTGCCTGACGACATATTTGGGCAGCTATTTCATTGTGAGGAAGACCAGCAGCAGAAAACAAGGGGATCTTTTGTCCTCTGGCAATAGAATTCATGACATCAATTGTAGAAATGCCAGTTTGGATCATCTCTTCAGGATAAGTTCTCTCACTGGGATTAATAGAACTCCCTGTAGCACACATGCAAATATTAAAGAGAATGCCTCTCATAGAAGAAGAAGATGCCAAGAATAAGATTAAGAATAACTTGCCAGAAATATCCAAGTATGCTTCGGGAAAAATTGGAGGACCGTTATCAATTGGTTTTCCAGAACCATTAAAAATGCGCCCAAGCATATCCAAAGAGACTGGAGTTTTCAAGACCTACAAACAAGAGGAGTAAAGAAGACAGGCTCAAATATGGCACTAGAAAAAGTATCAAATTCTTCATTTAAACACTTGGAAGATCCCAAATCAGCAATCCAATAGATTCTTGGTGTATGAAATGCCAATCAATTAGACAGCATCTTCCTTCCAAATTATGTGGTCAATTCAGTAGGAATAGAGACATATGCAAATACATTTTTTTCAAGATAGTTCAGCACTATTTTTCAGAAAAAATGGCTTATTTACCATATAATCGTGTTCATTAACAGGGTCAAGTAACAATCTAATACACAACTTAAAGATCACAAAATCTACTAAAAACTATATCCATGGACACGTGAAATCTGAATATGGAAAGACATTATGAGACAACAAAAAAAAAAAAACTGAAAATGTGTCATCTTAAGCTCAATGTTTCATGTAGCAATGATCTCCAATTGAGTAGCAGTTCAAATAAAACCAACCCTGTCCTTGGTTTCAAATATCCATGTCAAGAATCACAACATGGTTTCATTACCTCTCCAGTGAATTGCACAGTTGTGTACTTGTTATCAATTCCAGATGTTCCTTCGAAAACCTTGTCAAGAAGAAGCGGAATCGGCAATTCAGATCCTTGATTAACAGTTTCATCATCTTTGAAACAAGAATAACAGATAAAAGATAGACAAACAATTTCATAAAGTAACAAAGAATAATTACTCTAAGAGGCAATATTCCACAAGAGAATGGGTTATTATCACATCTCTAAGAACACTAAAACTCAATTTCTAGGAAAGTTAAGAATTAGAAGCAGACGCATAGCTAGAAATAAACAATTATCACCTGAACGACAGCTTTCTCACCATCAACTTCCAAGACTTGACCACGCCGGGTTGTTCCATCCCCTAAACGAATATTTACAATCTCTTGATATTTGGGACCCTAAGACAGGAAATCATGCAATGCACTGAGGAATAGTATGCAGGAGCTATAACACAAGTATAAAACAGAAATGAAAAAGAGTCATATGCTTAAAGAAAAACAGCAATATCTACCTTAACTTTATCAAGAATGACAAGAGGTCCAGCAACTCCAGAAACAGTTCTATATTCTGCAACACAGCCAAACAAATAGAAAAAGTTCCAGTCATGTAATTACTACAACCTCAAGCGTTTCCAAGAGGAATTCACTCAACTTAAATGAAATCAAATAACAGTGACATGTTGTCCCCAGCAATTTCCTTTACAGGATATTTCTAACAATGCACCAATTGAAATTGCCACTGTCCAAATTGACATGAATTCTCCGTTTGCATCATCAACCATTAAGAAAAGTGAATAGTAAAAACTTACCCATTCCGATCTCCAGCGTCCCCTCCTCCATATCTTGGTTGTTTTGAGCCATACCCATTGTCAAGCTTCATTTCCCAATATTCAGAAAGCCAGAAAAAATAAAAAATAAATAAAAATAAAAATAAAAATAAATCAGACTTACAAAAAGGAACAAACTATGACAGGTAAAATGTTCCAATAGAAAGATCAACATCAAGTGACATTCACAACTAACAATTAGTACAACATAAACAAATTATAATCCTAAACCCCAGATATAATATCAGAAGAAAAAGATGAAATCCCAGAAATCAAAATGAGACCAATAAATCTAATCAACAAAGACCAATCCTTCATATCAACACCCTGTTTGGTTGCTCAGAAAACGGAACACCAACACCAATCTATTCTTGAATTTGAAACGGGAAGCCACTTACGTAACGAAATTCACTACCTTGTGTTGAAAGAAATGGTGAAAGAGCAACCACAGTTTGTCAAACAGTGGAATCGAATAAGAAAGGAACAAGCTTTAATTCGGTGAGATAAAATTGGACAGTGATTAAGTCGAAAAGGGCATCAACCAATCAAAAGAGAAAGTGGAAAAAGATCGGAGCTTGGATCTAAGAAAGCACCTACCTTGTCTTTTGATTATCTGACAGTACACCCCACGCACAGAGAAGAGATGGATTGATAGGAGAAGGAATAAATTTGAGATCTAATGGTTTAGAATGAATAAATAAATAAATACAACCAATTTACTTATAATGAAATTAATAATTAGGTGGAAATTTATTTTAAATTTTTTCATACAATACTTTAATAAATATTTTGTCAAAAATAATGTAATTTTTGCATAAAAGATTATAAATTTATATTAATTTATTAATTAAAATAATTCAAAACATTCAAAACACAATTAAAGTTAGTATGCTTTAAAAAAATTTAAAATACTAATAATATTGTAAATAAAACAGTATTAAGAGTAATATTTAAACTTTTAAGTTTATAATTATTAAATAGAATATTTTCCACAAGAAAAGTCATTATTTATGTAATAAACTACATATTATGAATAAATTATTAAATTATTTATTCAAAAAAAAATTCAAAATATTTAAGAAAATACATTATCAAATATTATAATTAGTAGGACTTTTGATTAAACATAAAGTTAGAATAGAAGAACTAAATAAAGTTTTATGCCTAAGGTTGACATTTTAACATTGATTCAAAGTCCAACAATCGAAATCAGAGTAGCTTAGTATGGAAAGATAAATTAATATCGTTTTATTCAATATATGAAGAACTGAGTGATCAAAAATATATATAACAAAATGACATCGAGTCATAGGAGACTTGGGTAGAATCCAACTCAATGCAGAGAATCATTGTAAACTTGCTTCATTTCACCTATGACTTTGCCCAATTCAACCTGTTGCCAACCCTCCTTGGGCAGAAAATTGCTCTAAACTTGCTTCATTTCACTTGAACATGTTCATGCAAAGATATAGAACAATCACTTGAAGCAATACATTTAGAATCTGGAGATCCATTCATTGGAGGAAGAAGTTGGAAAATGGTAGTTGTGTTCTGATCTCATTCAGGTTTCTGTTGAGACTACGCAGTGCTTGAATGTGTGCTTCATCTTCCTCTACAGGTACTATCTTGGCAAAGTTTCCTTCTCCAAGAAAGTCCACTGCTCTGTTGGCTGCCTCCAGACCACTTACATATGACTTTTCCTGTCAAAACATAGTATAGATGTAATTAACATATTCCTCTAGTTCCTGTCCTAGACCAGAAACCAAGTGAAGGCCATCCTTGATCACTAAACACGTGTGAATCCCACCTGTGACCAAGATCCATGTCTTGTCACGATCCAATCTCCGGCCATGAACATGTTCGGGAATGATGTAGAGCCACGCATCATGTGTTTATATGAACCTGACAGCAGGAAGATGCCAGATAATGAGCAAAGACAGGCATGGACTTGTTGCAGAAGATAGGAGTGATGTGATTCCATTTTGGAGTAAAGGGAAAAGGGTTGTTTCGATGGCTAGCTGAGTAATTGATTAGGAGATTCAAAGATCCTTTCTTGACCAATCGGGTTGGTCAAGAAAACTGAAGTAGCCCCACTGCAATAGGAGCTGAATATGCAATAACAATCATTGCACTCTTCAGCACCATCAAACTTAATTATTATGTTTTACACGGTATGGTGCTTTATCATTGCAGATACAAGGGCAACTTAAACAAAGTAACCTACCAGGAAAGAAGTGAGTCTTGGATTTTGGAAATCGGGCTATCTCCTTGTCTAGAACACCAGCAGTCTCGAAGTCATTTATGCACTCTGAGAGGTAAGACATGACTTTCTTAACCAAATTTTCATCGTCAAGGCGCAACAAATCATTAGCACGGTACTGCAAACAAAAGTATTTCAGAACAAAGAAACATACCATATAACAACATCAGAAAAGTGAAAGCTTTTTCTGCTAGAGTTGCATTAACTGGTATGAGGAATACTATCCTTACAAAATCAGCTTGCACTACAGTTGTTAGACTTTCTTTATGCTCATCGTGAAGTGCATTCAAGTCAAAGAAGGTCCACCCGAAAGAATCATCAAAGGCAGAGGAAATATTACAAGCTTGTGCAATATTTACCTGGTCATATGACAAAAATGATTGATGGAGTGTAAGGGAAAATTTCTTTTCTGTAAATCCTAAATCGATGAGAAATTTTCAGCAAACTTATCATTATTGTGTTGCAAAATTTTGGTTCTAATAACATCTATAATGTTAATTTATTATGGTATATGCAATTTTGCTTGAAAATGCAAAGGCCTGAATTTGAATAATTAATGCTATGATGTTAAGCTAGTACTCTTTTTGTAGTCATGGAAATGAAAGCCAAGAAAAAAGTTTCCAGGGGTGCACTTTTTTGTCAAGCCAAAGTTTCACCGTGACGACATCAATGCCACCTAGGTTCAGAACCTTCAGAAACTCCTCACTGGTAGATAATGCTGCACTACAAAAGATTCCAATTCTCTTAAAAGGCAGGGTAGGTCATAGAGGTATATGAAAGGTGCAATTTTTGTTCTGCTTGAGAATAAAACATTATCAAAAAGGAACAGCAAGGTCATCAATTCAGAAAATCGTGCAATACCAAGCAGAAAGCTTCATCAGAGTTATTAGCAAAGCCTTTAGCAGAAGAAACAAACCTATTGTTGATTAGTTCCTGAATTCTGGAGATTCCAACTGCCAAAATAACAATATCTGCATCATATTTCTTATTGGTGCAAGCCACTTCTGATATGCAACCTGTTTGCTCATTAAAGATGAAATCAATTACTTTTCCACTATCGACAAAATTACAGCCTTTAGTCATCATCATGTCCATCCATGGGCCAAAAATCCTTTCTTCAATTTTCCCACGACAGCATACCACATCAAAATCTTTCTGCAATCATCCAGAAAAAAGACTGTTAGATTCATACACGGAAAAAACAAGGGCAGCGTGGAGCTTCCAGTCTCTTCATTACATTGCTTCCCATCTTTCTCTTTACAATTTCTTTCCAATTGTGATTCAAACATCAATAGTACCTATGATAGCCATTGCAAAACAGCCTTTATGAACATTGCAAACCAAAAAAAGCATAATCCATTCACATTCCAATTGAACACATAACCAAGCAAATGATACCTGATGAGCAAGGGAGATATAATATATAATTGCAAGTGCTGCAGCTGCACTGCATTGCTCTGATGGAGTGAACAGACCCGCATGAAGCAATGGAGCCAAAGCATCCTGGTAGAACCTTTTGGAGCAGCCAAACTGTTTGAAAAGCTCCCTTGCAGTAACTATCAGGAAACCTCCACTTAAGACACATCATTGATAGCCTTCAAGTAAAGCAGAAGTAACAGTTGCTATGCAGATCCTTACTTGAATCATATTTTCTCCATGCCATGTCAGTGTTGTCAAAGTCAATCACTGAAACAGAACGTATAGCCAATAATTGAGAGGAACATACTTTAGTACCGAAAGTAATAAATGGATATCCAAATTTGACACTTTACCAGCAGCCATTAATGGAAGCAATGTCACTCTATCCACCAGCGATTGCCGAGTGAACTGCATACATGGATCAATTTGCAATGACTAACAGATTTCTGTAAAGTGAAACATAATCATAAATGCAGAACTCCATGCACACCCGAGTATACAAAAGGGGTCCCAATGGTGTAGGAAGTTGCGGCAGGTATTGGAACACTGGAAACTCAACCTGCGGAATAATTTGAGGTTCACCTAGACAGTTTTAGAACTTGTCCAACTTTAGTTCAATAAAATCGTCTCAAGAAATTATATTCATTTCATCCATCAAACATGGTATTGATCAGTTCAATTACCTCCAAACCGTCAGCTGAATACTGAGCAGATGGAACCCAGTTAGTGAAAGGTTTGATGCCCAGTTCATCAACGAGATTAAATATATTTTTGTAGGGATACCAAAAACCTAAGCACAAAGATTGATGTAAGAAATGAGAATACAATTGTCTGAAAAGAGTTTTAACTCTATACCTAGGTGTTGCTAAACATTCAGTACCATAATGTTCTCCTAAAATTGAAGGGAATATCTATCAAATTAGAGGTTCGGACAAGAATTTAAGTGGCGTCTCCTATCTCCAGAACCAAACTAATCATATAATTAATGGATAATTAAGCACACGAAGAAATAAAGCAACTCGCCCACCTTGAATACCAACATTATCAGGACTACCAAAAACATTACCATCTCCAAGAACAGTAACATCAAACCCCTGAAAAAAACAATCCAAACCCCGAAAGCAAAATCCATGGTTAAACACAAAAACTAATACAAGAACATCTATCAAAAGTTCCTTAATCTATCACCAACAAAGTATGAAATTGGGAAACCTGATTGCAGAGATGGTTAGCAGCACCAAGACCACCCCAACCAGAGCCAACGACGATAACTTTCTTGTTGCAACTGTCTACATTACGAGCATTCACTTGCCGGGTAAGTGCTCTGGAGCAAATCCCATCTCTAGTTTTATACCTTGTGTTGTCTACCATAAGAGATGGGTCGATAAACCTCCAACAAGACAGCATCTTTTTCCTGTCTTTCTGTCTAAACAACAAACCCAACTCTTACCCAACTCAACTACTTGTGCAGAGGAATAGAAGAACTACTGAACCAGTGAAAAAACTGAGAAGAACAACTCTTCCAGTTACCTACACGCCAAGACAGAACTATACATGTGTATGGTAATCTTCTCCACACGTATCAGCACAAGCAAATGGCTTTTTTTGGTGACACAGTTTCCGCCTTTGCCTTGAACCTTACATACATCTCTTTTCGTGATATTAATTTTTGAGAGTTCGTTGATCTGAAAAATATGGACTTTCTCACAAAATTATTAATTTAGTGATTAATTTTTTTGACAGAAATTAAAAAATTGAAGGCAACAAGTGGGCCCTTAGATCGATGATCATCACTATCCGACGGTCGTCATTCTAGGGCACACATAGACCACAGCCACACTCCAACAAATTCTATGAAATTCAATCCAACCGTTGTTTTGCTCTGCCTCACATTCTCTGTATCTGTAGACTTAAAAATGTCAGCAACTCTCGCCGTCCGGCCCAACCGCCTCTCGCCGGCCCGACGACCGCCGACTCACCTCTCCAGTCCGGCAACCACCACCTGCCAACAAAGAGCTTTGAAGAACGATCCTTGGAGAGGCCTTCTGCTCTTGTCTTCTCGCCTTGTTTGGACCCCCGCCGTGAGAGCTGGTTCACGAGCCGATGACTCGGCTCCGTTCGAGATGTCGGTGGAGAACGCTCTGAAACTTCTGGGCGTATCGGAGAACGCGTCGTTTGATGACATACTTCGCGCCAAAAACGCGATTGTCGCTACTTGTAAAGATGACCAGGAAGCTATTGCACAGGTGGATTTTTCTTTTTATCAATGCTTCTTTCCGGAATGCGTAAAATTTTGTTTTTCGGAGTGAATTTTTATGAATTTTCGGTGATTGGTTCTTGAAAGTTTTTATCTTTTTGATAGACTTGGCGAAGTTTCTGTATTGAAGTGTGATGCATTCTCTGTTTCATATTGGATCTTCTGAGTTCTGAATAACTTTAAGAACTGATTGAATATGTGATTTCTCCGGTTTTTTTGGATCATTTTCATTTTCTTCATTAGAAATTTTCTTCCTTTTCTTCGAGACTTGGTGAAGATTGGATTTATGTTTTGTGTTTGTAGCTGATGAGCTAAGCTATATGTTATTAATATCAGAACCGCTCCATTTGACTTGTACTTTTGGCATTAGAGTTATGTAGGAGTGCTAGTACTTTAGGTTTCAATCTCATCCTAAAATTTTAGATTTCACCAACTCAAGTTATCAAATGCCAGTGTAGGGCTTCCCTTTGATTTAGCTTTGCTTGCATTTGGATTTGATGTGACTTGAATATTAAGCTATTTTTCATGGGCTATGTCCTGGCCCTTCTTTTCTCCAATCTTGTGAATGGTTACCTATATCTTTAGATTCTCAGTTATGGTATTGGTATCATTAATGAACTTGCTGCCAGAAGCCTGCATTTGATTGATGCATGTGCTTAGGTGTAGACCAATTTGTGTGCTGCTCTTTTTTGCTAACCAATTTGTTTGCTGCTCTTTTTTGCTAATCATTTTGAATGTTAGTTTTATCGCTTGCATCAGTGATTTTGTGTTATACAATCTATTTTACTGTTTCGATGATGGAAATGAGAAGATTCCAAGAGCAAATTCGATAAATAGATTTGATCTTCTTTGATATATATTAGAATAGTATCATTAGTCTGCAATACGAGAAATTTGTCACTCTGGAAGATATATGTTACTCTTTTTCCTAATGTGTATAACTTATTGATTAGCTTACTTCTAATTTGGTTTAGGTTGAGGCTGCATATGATATGTTGCTTATGCGGAGTTTAACTCAACGTCGAGCAGGAAAAGTTGTCAGTAGTGGTATTCGCTATGCTGATGTTAAACCAGTAGACAGTTCTGGGATGGGATCGATGCCTCAATGGATGCAAACTACAATAAAGAATACACCAATTTCAGTGGAAGTACCGTCAACACTTGATTTGGGTCTTCAAACAGGGGTCTATGGAGCTTTAATGGTTTTAACTTACGTCAATGGAACTTCCACATTATCAACGGTTCCTTATGCTGGGGCAGATGTCCCTGGACTAATCTTAGCAACAAGTTTTGGTGCTTCATTGTACTTCATGACCACTAAGAATGTAAAGCTAGGTAATGGTTTTCCCTACTATGGTTTACGTTTCTGCAGCATCTGGCTATAATTCACGTACATTTAAGACTATATAAAGAGGTACTTGAGGTTGAACAGATCATATTCATCTGATGTACTTATTAGTTGCTAAGACATCAAGCATCATGTTTTATGTGGACGATGAATCCCCTTCTGGTATCAACCTGGGCTACCATCTATGTTAGGACTGATATGGGTGAGGATAATTTAGGAAAGGAGGAGAATAACAAAAAAGGGAATAAACTTAGGATATGGAGAGTATACTCGACGAGAAAGAAAGAAGGTGTAGAGGGGAGTTAGTTAGTTAGTGGCTGAGTTGGCAAAACAGAATGTTTCGGACTAGGTGGTTTTGAGGCTGAGAGGTTGGTGAGGAGGAGGAGAAAGAGGATTGTTCTTGTTCTTTCTGAGGAGCATTCAGCTCTTGAGGTGCTTCTTAGAATCACTACTGTAATAGCAATACAGTACTCTTTCATTCAATAATACAGACTTACTCTAGTGCTAAAAAACTAGAGTTCTATCAATCTAACTGATAATTTGTTGTTTGCAGGTAAAGCTGCTGTCATAACTATAGGGGGGCTAGTGGCTGGTGCAGTCGTCGGATCAGCAGTGGAGAATTGGCTGCAGGTGGATATTGTCCCCTTTCTCGGCATACGTTCACCTGCAGCTGTAGTTAGTGAATTTATAATTTTTTCTCAATTCTTAGTCTCTCTGTTCTTAAGATAATGTTAAGAGAAGATTGTAGTTGTTACTCAGAATTTTAGAACTTGTAATTATTCATCTGCATGATCATAGCCGAGCCTTTTTAGGATGTATATCACTGCACATTGTACAAAACTACGAATAGAATGTAACAAAACTCGAAACTATCTGATTTCTGCTTGAACTGCAATGGATATGCATTGTTGGTTTAATTTTTTGAGCCATCTGCAGTAGCATGTTCTTGAGACAATGGGGGTGTATCTGCCTAGGTAGACAACCTAACAATCTTATTGCAAATTCTCACGGTGAACGATTATACCATGGCATCTACTAGATTCATACTAGAGTGCTTGACAAGTGCATTAGTCTTCAGAAAAGGTTCTTCAAAAAATTTGCACAATGACCTTTACCTCAAGCTTTGAATTTGAACAGGTGAAAGCTGTTGCTTTGGCTCTCAAAATGGTTTCTGTACTTTCCATACAAAAAAAACGAATTGAAGCAATAGTTACAAGGACAATTTGAATATAAAACCAGTTTCCAAACAAGATTGTGAAGACAGAAGTGGCTGACTGTACCTGAAATGAATATATTATAACATTAATTTCAGTCCATTGATTCAAAAAACTCTGCCTTTTGGGTATTAGAGATGAGAAAATTCAACCACAAAAACTTAACATGAGCAAACACAACAGCAATAAGTCCCTTTTTCCATCCTTGTAACAAAGCAAAAATCTTTGCAAGTTAATACTGGTTGGATTTCGATCCATCTAGACTGACGGGACTCGAACCCTTCAAGGCCGTGCTCTGATGACGGTGGAAATCATGTTAATCCTCCAAAATAGCTTTAAAAGGTAATCTTTAAGAACTTTTCTGGGCGTAAAAGGTGATATAGTCTGCTGTGAGCTTGATTCTTATCCAAATGGACAAGTTTTCTCTGCACTTCCCCTGTACTTTCTCATGCTTAACAGTTCATACGAAAAGGCAGTAATTCTTAGCAATAGCTTTAGAGCTGGTACGTAATCCAACCTTGAAACAAAGAAGCAATCTTTCAGCAGAAAATATATAAGATTCCTCCATAATCTAGTTGACACCAAAAGTCTATGTAATTACAAGGATTGCACATATCAACTTTCCCTTACGCCCGTCTTATAGCTCATTCAAGAAAGATACTAAATTAAAGATTAAAAATTACAGGTCTTGGACAAAAAGGGCAACGTGACATTCATGCAGAACCAATAAAAAAGAAATGGTAACGTGGCTAAATAAACCTGCTAGAAATCGGAACAATTCGTCTCAGCGAGCTGCTTTGACATGATGTATAATATACAAAGCATCCAAACCATCAAATTGGCTGGTTTCTTGTTATCTGCTGTGATTTTGTTCAACTTGGGAGCCTTCAATGGAGGTTTGGTTCTCTTCTTTCACAGCATTCTCGGTGTGATTTACAAGGTCATTGTACATTTTCATTGAAGCCTTAGCAAACTCTGTTAAGCACTCGAAAACCGATGAAAATCCATACTGAAATCCATTCAATGTGATCCTTTGTGTTTCTTGCATGCTGTTATGGTGTTTTTCCCTTTCTATGTCCAGCTTCTTCCTTAATATCTCCAACTGATCTTTCCTCTCTGTGAAGTGATCATTCTGGTGTTCTGCATCAGGATCTGATCTATATTCTATAAGTTTGGTTTCGATGAACCTCGTCTCTGCCTTCTGGAATGCCAAAGTCCTTCTCTCAAATTCTTTAACTAGAATGTCAACTTTCCTCTTTTGTTGTTGTTCTTCACCTTGCTGAGCCCACAAAGCCCTCACATCCTTTGAAAAGCTTTTCAATGCGAAAGACACAGGCTTGTCCGGCATCTTCTGTATCAATGATAACCAATCATAACAGATTACAAGCAATGGAGGGCCACTGGCTAGACATGGTGCTGCTGCTGAACTCCTTCCCCTGGACCTGGAGTAAAACTCAACTTCGGGGACTAAGAACTTGGTTAGCCAACCATGAAGAGCTTCAACATATGCCTTCTGGGCTGCAACATATTCTGTGAAGCAAGCACGCCAATTCAGAAGCTCGGCCTCAAGCTGAAGTGTTGCAAGCCGATGAGAGTCGTTGCAGAATTTTCCAAATGTTGGACAGGCATAAGATTTTACTTCCAGTAGAATCTTGTTCTGGATTTCATGGCACTCCAACATAATCTTCCAGGCGCGAGTCAAGCTGCACATGGAAGAAAACAAATGAGAAAACCAGGCAATCCCCAGAATGAATGCTGAAGCACACTTGCATTTTATTTCTAGAATATAACCTCCTTACCCTTTTAACAGTTCCACAATTTGAGGTTGTAGCTCCTCATCTCTTAGTTTTTCAATTCTTTTTGAGATGGACTCAGCACTTCGAATTGCAACCAAAATTCTGGCATACAAGTCTTTTACTGCAGCCCTGGTCTTGTCGATGGTGAGCTCATCATCTCCCCTGACATCCTGATTTCTCAGGCGCGAACATTTTGTTTCGTATAATTTCCTCGTGTTGTCTCCAGCCTGACAAACAATTCAACAAATCAGAAACTAAGAATGAAGAAAATTTAAGGAGTTCTCTGCAAGACTCAAATTGTTTTACTGTTGGGATGACTGCTTTTCTTAACTTTTCTTATCACCACTTTCAACTGATTAAATCCAATATCCTGGTGTACTGATATAACCAATCTAAAACAAGATCAGTATGAATTCTGCAGTGTCATTAGAGGTTGATTCTTCTCATACTTTATCTTCCAAAGAGTTGCAGATCAAGTCTTTCCATGAAGATAGATTATATAACCCACCTTAACCTCTTCATAGAGCTTCTTTTCCCAAGCATATAGCCTTCCAAGTGTTAGTGAATGGCTTCCTGAATCCATTCCTCCATAATCATCAAAGAGATCATTCTTAAATTCTGTCCAGGTTACGGAGCCCTTTGAACTGGATGCTACAAGACTTTTACAGGATGAAGGTTTTGACGAAGTGGACCGGTGCCACGTAATAGCTTGGATAAACTTTGCCGAGTTCTCTGCATTAACAAAAATGAGAATCAGCTATTCTGAAGTTGATACAGAGGAATATTTTTGGAACAAAACATCTAGTAAATGGCACAAAAGACTTATCAGAACATGAAATTCATGCAAAGAGCAAAAATTCTCACACCACCAACGATATAACATGAAATGTAAGGAGCCGATGTCCTAGTTTGATCATAAAACTGAGTCAAGCGAATCTTAGACCCACTGGGGAAAAAAGAAGTGGAACAATGAGAGGTCTGGAAAAGGAACATAACTGAGAAGTCTTAAATACACAAACAAAACCAGAGTGAGAAAAGCAGAAGTTTCTTACAAGTCAGATTACTGAAATTTGTTCCAATTGAAGATAGGATTATGGAGCTTAGCTACCAAGTCAAATGTCTATACTTCCATGAAAAACAACAACAAAGTAGGTAAGGTACCACCTTTTCTTTCCAAGCCAGGCTGAAAATAAATCCTGTTAGCTTCCAGCATCCTGGACACATCCTTCCCTGAATCATAAGCCCTGATGAAATAGTCCTGGATATCCTTCAAAGCTTCCAGTAGTTCCCTGCCTCCATCTGGATTGTCAATAACTGTTAGTCCTTTTTGCTCTACTTGGACTCCATTACCACTTCCGTCCTCAACCTTAACAACATCAACCCCACATTTCTCAATTTTTAATTTCCCTTTGTCTCCAAGAACCACCACTTTTTTCTCTTCTTCTTCTTCTCCTCCCTCCTCCTCCTCCTCTAGCTCTGGGATTCCTTCCTCTTCCCTTACCACCTTCAAATCATCTTCGGTACTTCTATAACCACTTATAATCTCAGGTCTCATGGTGTCAAAAGGGTTAAAGAAATCCCAACCAAAGTCTCCCTGCGGTGATTCTGACATTGGTGGTGGCATTTGCATATAGAAGTATCTAAACCTTTGTTCCTCCCTCTCAACTTCTGGGTTAGTCTCTTCTTCACTAGAATCTGAAGATATAGAGGACATACACGATTCACAAGCAATGTCTTCATGGGTTGTGGACTCAGATGGCTTTTGTTGAAGAAACATGGGGTTTGTAATGACTTTTTGTTCTGCCGGTGGTGAAGATGGAGGAGCAGGAGGCAATGTGATGAGAAAAGGTGAAGCTGGTGAAGAATGACGAGCTACAAAGAGCTTTATAGCTGCTGATACTGCAAAGAGAGATTGACAATACCTACAATGAGCCTCTGCAAGTGCTGCTCTTCTCTTCACAGCTAGCTTCATCTGCAGTTTCCTCTCTCTGCAGATAGATACTACTTCTTCTTCTTCTTCTTCAAGCCTTGAAGCAACACAGCCCATGTTGGTTTTGCTTCTCTTTGCTAAAGCTGACGCTTCTTTTGGGATTTCTATAGTGCGTGAAACTTTGCTTTTTGAAGGAATTTCGAAACGACTAACGTGAGAAATGTGGTCCTTTTTGGAGAATATACGATTCTTTCTGAATAAAAAAGGAGGTGGGGTTGATCAAAAATGGGTTCTTATGTTGGTTTTAACAGAGTTTTCAGAGATATAAACCAGAATATGTAGCTTTTTGTGATGCTTTTTAGCCTACCAACTCCATTAAAGGTCTGTTTTTGCTACAAGTTTTAACCTTGGAGAAACTTCAGAACCATCCATGCATAGAAACAAACACAAAAAAAGCAGCTTTTGCAGAGCGGAAAAAATGTATCTTTAGCACAAAGATTACAACTTTCTCGAGAAAGAAGCAGTTTTCTCGAGAAAAGACAGCTTCTTTTTTCTGGGATATAACCAGTCTACGCTACTATGAATAGTGACGAGAGACTGAGGAGGAAGATAGAAGATACACCAGAAAATGTAGCTTTTTGTTTTGCTATTTTGCCTACCAACTCCATTTTTTCTTGAAGAAAGGTCTGGTTCTGCTACAAATTTTGACCTTGGAGAGGTTTCAGAACCATCCATGCATGGAAACACACACTCAAAAAGGAGCTTTAGCAGAGCTAAAAAATGTAACTTTAGCTGAAAGATTATAATTTTCTCGAGAAAGAATGAGTTTTCTCGAGAAAAGACAGCTTCTTTTTTCTGGGGTATAACCAGTCTACCAGAGACTCAGGATAAAGGTACAAGATACACAGAGAAGATCAGAAAAAGACTTCTCGTTGAAACTTAAAAAAGAGTGAAGCTTTAGTTTCACTTCTGCTAAACTTTCTTAAGAGATAATATCATCTCTTAATAAACTGTTCAATTCATTACATCAGCTGAGGAAATGGACAGAAAGTGAGGGAGAACAAGAGGTCAGTCAGAGACAGATTCAAGGTTGGGGCTCGAGAAAGAAAGAGAGAAAAGACCAATTACATTTTAATACGTGCACTCAATAATTTATGGTATATCCCATCTTTAAAAATAATAATTACATGAAAAACAATAATTCTCAAACTCAGACTTGACAGTAAACTACTGATAAAAGCATAAAAGTTTGTCTTGTTCATTCATTATTTAACTTCATGAAATTCTTCTAATAATGGCAATATAATTGTGTTTCTTAGACCAAAATTTAGTTGGTTAGTCAAAGGTTTAAACTTTTAAGTGTAGATTTAAGATCAGAACTGTCATTGTCTCGATTCTCATGGATAAATCTATTCATAGATATGTCAGACATGGGTATCTGGAAAAGCATTCAGGTTTTGGTTCTGCAGAGGGTCGTTTTGACATAGAATCACGTACGAAAAAAAGGTCCTGCTTGCTTGGCCCATTAACCAAATGAGGGTCCATTATTTTTCTTGCTTAATGTCAAGTAGGGGTTCGAGGTCCGACCCCGTTTTTTTTTCAGCCAGTCAAAGACTTGATCAGACTTGAATAGAGTTTGTGGCCCAACTTGAACTTTCTTGGCTAGTACAAAGCCTAATTTAAGGGGGTGGTTATTTCAAACGGAGAAATGGTAATAAAAATAGGAATAAATATAGTGAGGAATGAGAATGGATATTATGGTTGATTAAAAGGAAAGAATGATTACCATTACTATTGACAGTGGTTGGTTTGTAAAAAATATTGAGAAATAAACATTTATTATATTTTAATTTATTATAATTTAATTAATTATATTGTAATTAATTTAAATTAATTATAATGTAGCTAATTAATTAATTATATTTTAATTAATTATTATTATATTTTAATTAATTAATAATAATAATATTTTAATGAATTTTATTGTAATTTATTATATTTTAATTAATTAATTATATTTAAATTTTTTAATTAAT
>JAOQMS010000179.1:42637609-42647834 GCA_027563885.1 Erythroxylum longipes | reverse complement strand
ATTATAATTTCATTTGCAATGTACAATTATTCCATGGACTTTATCATATACATCTAAATATGTACAAGATAAATAATACCTTTAAATAATTTGTCACTAAACTATAACTAAAGCGATTGGTTGTAGGGTATAAACCAACAGAAACAATAATAACAGATAAAAGATTGACGAACAATTTCATAAAGTAACAAAGAATAATTACTCTAAGAGGCAATATTTCACAAGAGAATGGGTTATTATCACATCTCTAAGAACAACTCAATTTCTAGGAAAGTTAAAAATTAGAAGCAGACGCATAGCTACAAATAAACAATTATGACCTGAGCAACTTTCTTACCATCAACTTCCAAGACTTGACCACGCCGGTTGTTCCATCCCTTAAATGAATATTTACAATCTCTTGATATTTGGGACCCTAAGAAAGGAAACCATGCAATGCACTGAGGAATAGTATGCAGGAGCTATACACAAGCACAAAGCAGAAATGAAAAAGAATCATATGCTTAAAGAAAAACAGCAATATCTACCTTAACTTTATCAAGTATGATAAGAGGTCCAGCAACTCCAGAAACAGTTCTATATTCTGCAACATAGCCAAACAAATAGAAAAAGTTCCAGTCATGTAATTGCTACAATCTCAAGCATTTCCAAGAGGAATTCACTCAACTTAAATGAAATCATAAAACAGTCATATATTGTCCCCAGCAATTTCCTTTACAGGATATTTCTAACAATGCACCAAGTGCCATTGCCACTATCCAAATTGACATGAATTCTCCGTTTGCATCATCAACCATTAAGAAAAGTGAATAGTAAAAACTTACCCATTCCGATCTCCAGCGTCCCCTCCTCCATATCATGGTTGTTTTGAGCCATACCCATTGTCAAGCTTCATTTACCAATATTCAAAAAGCCCAAAAATATAAAAATAAAAATAAATCAGACTTACAAAAAGGAACAAACTATGACAGGTAAAATGTTCCAATAGGAAGATCAACGTCAAGTTACATTCACAATAAACAAATTATACTCCTAAACCCTAGATATAATATCATAAGAAAACGATGAAATCCTAGAAATCAAAATGAGACCAATACATCTAATCAACAAAGACCAATCCTTAATATCAACACCCTATTTAGTTGCTTAGAAAACGGAACACCAACACCAATCTATTCTTGAATTTGAAACGGGAAGCCACTTACGCGACGAAATTCACTAAAACTTGTGTAGAGAGAAATGGTGAAAGAGCAGCTACAATTTGTCAAACAGTGGAATCAAATAAGAAAGCAACAAGCTTTAATGGTGAGATCAAATTGGACAGTGATTAAATCAAAAAGGCATCAATCAATCAAAAGAGAGAGTGGAAAAAGATTGGAGCTTGGATCTTAGAAAGCACCTATCTTGTCTTTTGGTGATCTGACAGTACACCCCACGCACATAGAAGAGATGGATTGATAGGAGAAGGAATAAATTTGTCAAAGGCTAAATTCATTCACAACCAATTTCAACTACTAGTGGTTTCCTCTTCTACATAACCCAGATAACGGAGACACACTACAATCCATGTTAATATCACACAGATAATACATCTTCAACATGATCTTCAACAATGACTCGCACAGGGTACATCCATTCCTATTTGCCATACCAATACACCGTTTGGAGACTTGAAGTTGGTTAGGAAGGACGCCATTTTGGTAAACGGAGGCGCTTTACTGACCATAGTTATTTGGTAGACTAAGAAAATTCTGTATCGTCTACATTTATGCACAAGAGAAAGATGTCGATGATTCGCTACAATTCTGCACTCTGGGAACAGATTGGGCGTTCAGAGAGGTAAATATTTTGTTTTAACATCCAAACTCCAGTAATAGCTCTTTCTCGATCGTCTTATAGCTTAAAGATTTCAAAACAAAATGCACTCATATGTGGGGTTTCGTGCAGACTTTCCTTTAAAGAAGAGTTGTTAACCAAATTGGCCAATACATTTCTTCGTTTTTTTCTTAGTTGTTCAAACCCGAAGGTTGTGCTTTCTTTATTTAGCTACCTTGTTTCCTCAATGTTTGAGGAAGCTACATCTTTAGCTTCACTGGTTATAAAGCAAATCTGCGGCAGAGATTTTGGTGGTAAAACGTCGGAGGATATAGAAGAGTTCTATGGTATGATGGAATCAGCTGGTACGGTGTTGGTTCAGTCATTAAGTCAACTTGGCAGGTAAAACACGTTAATCCCTAGATTATACGACTTGAGTGCTCCAAAGTTCAAGCATGTAAAAGCTGAATGAACTACAACTTTTTCACTTAAGAAATTTTGTGGCTCTTTTTATAAGTATTTACAGTTGGTAACCGTAAGCATGCACATTTGATTAACTCATGAAATGAATGGAAAAAAAATGTAATGAAGTAATGCTCGGCATGAATTGGTCAGAGGAAATGAATTGCATGAGAGGATTTGTGTTGCTAAATCACTTCACCTAAACTGTTTGGCGCTAATCTTTTTTTTTTTTCAACTAATCAAATCAGTTAGTTCCACTCCATATGTTTTATCTATTATTTTCCAGGTCTTATAGTACTTCCAGAACTTAGTGCTTAATGTTAATTAGAGATGCTCATAGCATATCCTAAACACACTGACATGGTTATTGCTAAATATGATCTATAAAAGGTCATAGAAGAATGTACTTAAAAGTCATTTGGGCATCTAATAAAGAAATATAATTTGTGTGTTTGATTGGTCTATAGTTGTTTATGCATGAGTTGTCTGTTCTGAAATTCTTGTTATGGTTTGACGAGCTACTAATCACTACAAAAGCATATAAGTACATTTGAAAATTATTTAGAACTAAACCTACCTTATCATTATGCCGGGGACCACAGATTCTGAATCAGCTCAAAGAAAACTTTGTTTCTGCAGAAATCCCTGTCGATTCCATACAGCGTATGCATTGCTTCTTTTTTATCTAATCAATTGAAATCCTTACTTCATGATTATTTTAAGCACCTAAGTATATATTGATGCTTAGATTGTTTGCTTAATATTTTATGTACTTACAAATGAGCTAAACATAACCATATTACATGCTTGTGTTCCCTATAAATACTTATGTTCTCTTCTTCAACAAGTGGCAGGTCCCACTTGTAGATTAATGCCAACTGTTGTATGTGTTTGCAGATCCATAATGCCTTTACAAGCTGTTTGGTTGAGGGTAATAGAATTTCTATTACCCTTCTATTCCAACATTTTACTTATTCCTTTGTTTGGTTTATTTTATGACGACGGAATAACGTTACTAAAGATTACGTATTCCTTACATTAAGGAATAGCCAAAGACACACCTCCCCCCCTCTTTACCTATTCGACGCAACTGGGAATAACCTCAACACTCCCTCTTTCTCTTTGTTAGAATTATATATGATGTCGTTAGTTAACAGTTCAGTTAGTTGTTCATAGTTCAGTTAGTTCCTCATTCTTCACATGCACAGTATAAATATTCTTCATTCGGATGAAATCATACAGACTTTGATTCTCTCTCAATTTGATTTTCTGATATGGTATCAGAGCAAATATTTCCGCTTCGCTGAGTTTTTCTAGGTTCTTTATACAACATCCAGATTTTCTTGTTTTTCATTCTTTACGTCTAAGAAACGTTATCGTTTCTTTATCTGTATTCTTTTCTTCTTTTTCTTTACGATTCACCGTATTACTATGGCCAGCTTCAATGCTTGGAATGCTACTCACACCTCTGGTTCGACGTCCAAAGCAGAGGATAATCCATCCAATCCGTATTTTCTTCATGTTAATGAGAATCCGACGTTGGTTCTCGTATCTTTGGTTCTTACAGGACCGAATTATCACCAATGGCAACGAGCCATGAAAATATCGTTGCTTTCCAAGAAAAAACTTAGTTTTGTTGATGGTTCTATTTTGCAGCCACTGCTCACTGATCCGTTGTTCGTTCCTTGGGAGAGATGCAATAATCTGGTTATCTCTTTGCTTATTCACTCTGTTTCCCCTTCCATTGCACAGTTGATCATCTGGTTAGATTCAGCCTATGAAATATGGAATGATCTCAAAGCAAGATTTGCTCAAAGCAATTCTTTCCGTATTTGCGACCTTCAACTCGAAATTTACACTTGTCAACAAGGTAGTTTGTCAGTTCATGAGTATTTTACTAAACCAAAAATCTTGTGGGATGCGTTACAAATCTTGCGTCCTCTCCCATCTTGCTCCTGTTGTCCTCAGTGCTCTTGTGGGTTGTCCAAGAATATTAGAGATTTTCATGAACATGATCAAGTAATGGTTTTCATTAAAGATTTAAATGAGTCGTATTTGACTATGAAGTCGCAGATCTTGTTAATGGATCCTTGGCCTTCTTTGAATAAAGCATTCTTTTTGGTTATTCAGTAAGAACGTCCTTTGGTTCCTGATATCAATACTTTAGCTGTTAAAGGTGTCAATGCTAATGCACTTAAAAAGCACTTCAGTAGTTCGGTCCCACCAATTTGCATTCACTGTGGCAAGGAAGGTCATACCATCGACAGATGTTACAAGAAACATGGTTATCCTCCCAACATGAAGACTTCCAAGAAATTTACCAGTCGCCCATATGCTAATGCTGTTGATGTTGATTCTCCTACTCCAGCTGCAGATCATCATCCTTCTGCAACGACAGAGGAACCAGGTTCCAATTTTCAGTTTACTAAAGATCAATATGATCAATTATTACAATTGCTTCAAGGTCTTTCTTCTACCTCTCATTATGTGAATTCAGTGACTCTACCGAATTCTATTCAGCCAACTTCTACTTCAGGTTTGCCTTCTTCTTCTTCAGGTTTGCCTTCTTCGAATGATGAGATAATTTCTCACATCTCTTTAAATATTTCTACTGTTCAATTTTCATTGCAACGAATGGATTGTTGATACCAGTGCTATAGATCATATAACATGTTCTTTATCTCTTTTCCATTCTTATAAACCAGTTCCTAATGTTTATGTCACTCTTCCTAACAAATGCAAGGTTCGAGTTACACATGTGGGTATTGTTTATTTAAATAGCCATCTGCAACTTTTTAATGTTCTATGCGTGCCTGAGTTTACTTTCAATCTTGTTTCTGTTAGTAAGTTAGTTCGTGACCTTTTTTGTTGTTTAATTGTTTCACCTTCTTATTGTATAATTCAGAGTATCCAGCTATGGAGGATGATTGGCGTTGCTAAGCATTCTCATGGATTGTACAGATTCAATTCCAGTGCTGTTTTTCATGCTTCACCTGTCGTTATTGCTAATTCTGTCTTCTGTAATAAAGAAACTACTTTACTTTGGCATGCTAGGCTAGGCCATCTTCCTTTTTCTCGTTTGTGATCAATAGTTCCTTCTATTTCTCATCATGAACCCTGTGATGTTTGTCACATGTCAAGGCAAAAACTATCCTTTTCCGATCAGTACTTCTGTTAGCAATGCTATGTTTGATCTCATTCATATTGATATCTGGGGAGACAATTATGCTCCCACTTTTAAAGGCCATCGATATTTTCTTACTCTTGTTGACGATTTAGTAGATTTACTTGGGTTTTTTTAATGCAACACAAATCAGAGGCCAGGAGAATTATGAAAAATTTTATCTCTTATGTTTCTACTCAATTCAATTCCACTATTAAATGTATCAGAAGTGATAATGGCCAAGAGTTCAATGTTCCAAAATTTTACAACTCCAAAGGTATTATTCATCAACGGTCTTGCGTTAAAATTCCTCAACAGAATTGTGTTGTGGAACACAAACATCAATATATTCTCAATGTCGCACGAGCTTTACGTTTTCATGTAAAGTTACCTATTTCCTTCTGGGGTGAGTGTGTATTGCATGCCATTTACCTGATTAATCGTATCCCTACCCCTGTTCTTCGTAACATATCACCTTTTGAAGTATTATACTCTACACCACCTAATTACACTAATTTACGTGTTTTTGGTTGTCTTGTTTTTGCTTCAAATCGTTCCAACGTTCGAAACAAATTTGATTCCCGTAGTATCAAATCTGTTTTCTGTGGTTTTTCTCCAGGTGTTAAGGGTTATAAACTATATGATAGTCATACTCAAAAGTTATTTATTTCACGGGATGTTTCTTTTTATGAACATATCTTTTCTTTCTCCATGCTAACCTCTGATATGCAGCACTCTGATGGCTTCAACACTAATAATTTAATTCTCCCTTCCTCTTCCGTTCAGTCAACCTATGATAGACTTCGTCCTGCTCCTGGTGTATCAACATTACCAATATCAGACGTCAATTTCTCACCTTTTACTTCGCCGATGTTGGATGGTCCTACTTCCACGATTCCACCCGACATTCAGCTTCATGATCTCGCTCCCATTCAACAGCTGCCACCTTAATCTATGCGAAGAAGCACTAGAACGAAGTCCTTGCCGCAGTACCTAGCTGACTATCAGTGCATGGCTATTCGCCGGACTAGTCCTCATCGACTTTCTCATGTGTTTTCTTATTCCCATCTTACTCCTAAACATTATGTTTTTGCAGCTGCTGTGGATCAGGATCATGAACCTCATACCTATGAACAAGCAGTCCAGATTGATGCTTGGAGATAAGCCACGCAGGCGGAACTCGATGCTCTTCAGCAGAATCACTCTTGGGAGCTCGTCGACTTACCACCTGGGAAGACGTTAGAAAGACCTAATTCATCCCCAAAAGCTAGCTCAAGAGGGGAGGTTTGCACATTATTATAAATTGTTGAATGCTCTTATAGTTGCCTGATGTGAGATTCCTGACACACCCCCTCAGTCCAGAGCAGGACTGGACATCTGATGGACATATTGGGCAAAGGGATATAACCAGGTACCGCCCCAAACCATCGAGACAAACTGGCTCTGATACCATGTTAGAAAGGCCTAACTCACCCCCAAAAGCTAGCTCAAGAGGGGAGGTTTGCACACTATTATAAATTGTTGAATGCTCTTATAGTTGTGGGGGTACGCCGTTGGAGGATGTTACATCATACCGTATGTTAGTTGGTAAACTTCAGTATCTGACTACGACCTGACCTGATATTTCTTTTGTTGTTCAGTAGTTAGCACAATTCCTTACTTCTCCTACAACGACTCGCTTGGCTACTGCAGACAGAGTTCTTCATTATTTAAAAGGTTCTATTGGGCAAGGCCTTTTCTTTCCTTCTGATAGTGACCTTAGGCTCACAGCCTTCTTTGATTCTAATTGGGGTAATTGTCCAGACACACGACGCTCTCTTACAGGGTACTGTGTATTTCTTAGTTTGTCTCTTATTTCTTGGAAAACCAAGAAACAAAACACTGTTAGTCGGAGTTCTTCGAAGGCTGAGTATCGAGCGCTGGCTACAACGGCTTGTGAGGTGCAATGGTTACATTATCTTCTTGGTGAACTGCGATTGTCTCCCACCGTTCCAAGGCCAATATTTTGTGACAACTAATCTACTTTATATTTGGCGCAAAATCTTGTTTTCCACGAACGTACTAAACACATTGACATTGATTGTCATGAGGTTCGGGAAAAACTTCAATCTGGTGTCATCGTTTTACTTCCAGTTTCTTCTAAGAGTCAGCTTGCTGATTGCTTCACGAAAGGCCTTCATCCATTTTTATCGATTCTTTTCGCAAATTAGGAGTACATAATATATATATGATGTCGTTAGTTAACAGTTCAGTTAGTTGTTCACAGTTCAGTTAGTTCCTCATTCTTCACATGTACAGTATAAATATTCTTCATTCGGATGAAATCATACAGACTTTAATTCTCTCTCAATTTGATTTTCTGATACTCTTGGACAACCCATACCCCTCGTCTATTTTCACGCAGACTCCTGGTGTGCAGAAAAGAAGATAGTCAAATGGTTGCAGCCTGCACCTGGATCGTTATAGGCAGGTTTTTGTTTCCCTCACAAGTTTCTCCGTTCGTAATTCCAACAACCCATTTCCATTTTCTCTTCTAGTATCCATCTTGCAAGTGTTTGCATGAACTTGGGTGCTTGTAAGTACAGTTCTTTTCAATCAAAATGTTTCAAGATTGTGACTTTCTTGATTGATTGTTATTTGTTACATTTCTCTGGTCTTACCTTATTGACTGCTTAGAAAGAGTAAATAGGTTGGTAAAGGTATGAGAAACAGTGCGAAAAGGTTGTGCCTTGCTGCTTACTCTGATTAATCTCATGTTTGTTTCGCGAGAAAATGTGGAGGAAGTAGAAGAAATGCACTTCTGGGGTCTTGTGTTTTAATAAATTTCTCGTTTCTTGACAAGTCCTAAACACTTTTACCTAGTTCTCAAGCTCTATTAAACCAATTTTCTTTTCTTTTTGGTTGTTTCTCAGAGAAATCTCTTTTTGAGTTGTATGTTTTTCCTGTCGTTGTTGTTGGGGTGATTGACCGTTGATGATTGATCCTGAGCTTATTGTCCTTTTAGTTGAATTCTTGTTGAAACATTCTTAGTAAATATGACAAAGTAGGGGAAAGATTCTAAAGAGCTATCCTTCATATATTTTTGTATTCATTGGGGAGTTTGTTGACTGTGATTACCTAAAGTTTTAGGTAAATAATTATCAACTTCTCTTTAGAAATATAGACCAACGTTATTGAGATTTGAAAGTTAGCACCAAAATGGTGCACGTAAGAACCAAGTTGGTGAAATTTTTTCTTTTCCTTCTTATTCCTTTTCTCTTTTGTAAATCAATGGAAATTTTGATTTATTATTTTTGCTTTCAGTGCTAGAAGCTGAAAGAGAGATGGCCTACAATAGAAGGGTACATCCTGGTTGTGTTAATTCTAGCAACCCTTACCATGAATGTGGGGTAGCTTGCCTGGAGAAAATAGCACAAGGCCATGGACAGAAAGAAAAGAAGAAATCGGGTCAGTACTCTGTTAAAGCAAGATATGCTCTTCATGCTTACCATGAGTGCAACAAATATTGCAGCTATAATTCTGCTGAAGCTGTTCTTCAAGGTGTTGAGAAAAAATCAGGCTTTTTCCCTTCTCAAAATGCTATCTGTTTCTTGATTATGTGGACCTCCTTTGACCAAAATAGAGTTACCCTTTTTCAATTTGGCATTAAGAGGGTTAAACTTCATAAAGAAATGGGAAAAATACAGCAAATGACATGTGATTCTAGAAAATGCATAGGCAAATTATAACTGAAACAGCAATACACAGATTGATGACTAAATAGAAATTTGAGGAGCTCTGAAGAGGATAAAAGACGTCTACTTAAGCACAATCGGTAGATGTAATTATGGTTTGAGGCAGCAAAATTTGTGTTCTGTAAACTAGTCTCTGAATTATTATCCCCCGAAATTTCTCCACAGTCTAGACAAAGAAGAATTGAATTAAATTATGTTTTATTGATCAAAGTGCACCATAAGTAGAGTGTTGAGAAATTGCTTTCCAGTCCATTTTTCCCCAAGAATATTTTTTAATCCTAGTTGACTCTTAATTGTTCGGGGGAAATTGCTCATTGTTGACTTATTTATTGCAGGCTTCCAAAATCTTGACGGCTTTCAAAGGAAAAAGAAGTTATCTAAATCTCAGCAAAAGACTGAGCAAGTGGTTAATAGTGTCCCTGTTGTAAAATCAGCATATCCTAACGACACTGCCTCACCTCGTTCACCTTATACTATTAAGAAGAAGATAAGATTAGAGAATAAGCAATCTTACTCCTCTCTGCATTCTTCGGAGGAAAGTCACTCCAAGAACCATTCCTTTGACCAGGGACGAGTTCAACCCTGTGAGTATCATTTACTATTGTAGTGGATATCATTTTATTATTTTTATTGCAGTGGATATCATTTACTTACCTCTGTGTTTTGTGTTCTTCTTTCTAACAGCCTAATGGCATCAAGATTAGTTTGAGTTAACTCCATATAATAATAATAATAATAATAATAATAATAATAATAATAATAATAATAATAGTTGTTAGTAGAAAATTAATAAGAATAAGAATAAATAAGAATAAGAATAATAAATTCAATAATATTAAGATTATTAATAATAATAATAAGAAATCTAATAATAATAATAATAATAGTTGTTAGTAGAAAATTAATAATAAGAAATCTAATAATAATAATAATAATAATAAATTTAATAATATTAAGAATATTAATAATAATAATAAGAAATCTAATAATAATAATAAATATAATAATAAATATAATTAAGGAATTTAATAATAATAATAAATATAATTAA
>JAOQMS010000179.1:42620014-42637509 GCA_027563885.1 Erythroxylum longipes | reverse complement strand
TAATTATACTAATAATACTTTAATAAAAAATTAAATTTAAATTTAAATTTAATTATTACTTTAATAAAAATTAAATTATAATTATATTATTATTAATTTTATAAAAAAAATAAAAATAAAAATAAAAATAGAAAAGCCTGAAAAGTTTAGAGCTTGTAGTTAAACATAAATTTGATTTGTAAAAATTAATTAATGTATAACTTTGTTTATTTAAGGAGTATAATTGATTTTTCGCTTGCTAAAAATGAAAAACCTACTTGAAATGTTTCTATTGTATAGCTTTTTTAAATTTGGCGATTTGGGATAAATTAACCTATTGTACAGCTTTTTTAAATTTAGCGATTTGGGATAAATCAGCTGACTTTTTATGTTCTTACCAAATAAGTGTTTCAGTTAATTGAAAAATCGAACAGCAGAAACAATTGAATCAGCCAAAATATTAGCTGATCCGCTATCCTCTAAACGCGTCTAATTTGTTCCTGAGAAATGATCAGGAATTCTTTTATAAGGCCATTTAATGTGATAGGATCTCTGCGTATCGAAGATGACTGAGAAATAAGCATTCTTTATTTCTTTTGGATAGATTTCTTTAAGTAGGAGCTTTGTTCTAATAAAAATTTTGTTAAATTCTAAAATTATAATAAATAATTTATTTATCTATCAAAAATTTAAGATAAATATAAATTATAATATATTTTTTATATATCCAATTATGTTATTCTTTTAAAAAGAAAGAAATTAACATGAATTTGAGTATTTATCTTGATAAAATATTGTAGATGTATTCGATATTAGAATTTAGATTATACTACATTGAAAATAGAGTAATTATATTTTTTAATTAATATAGTCCTAATTTCACAAATTTTATTATAATATTCTTATTCTTATAATTTTTTGAAGTTATGTACTCATAAATCATTTTACACATAAACAACTAATTTTACCAAATATCTCTAACAAACAATTAATACAATCTGTTGGTCAAATCAGCTGATATAATTAGCTATCAGCTAACAGCTAAATGCAATCAGCTAATTACCAAACAAGGCCTTAGTTTTTTTTAATAGTTAACTTATAATTATGATTAACTTATTAATGTCTGTTTATTTCAAATTTATTATTTAATTTTAAATTATTTAAATAAATGATTATTTCCGGAACATAATTTATCTAATTAAAAGTGAACTATACATAATTTATCTAATTAAAAGTGGACTATACATGACATTCAATAATCATATTTTAAAGGGTACAAAGATACAAATACCAATTATAATTTAATTAAATTCTAAAAAATTCTTTAATCTTTAGATTTTTCAAAAAAATTTCTTATAATTTTTAATTTTTGAAAAAAATCTTTTTAACTTTCATTAAAAATAACAATAAAAAATTAACAACATGAATATCATGGATAAATCAATCAAATACTATGGCATAATGTTAACTCTACTCTTAAATCTAACTTGAATTAATTAAATTCAAATTAAACTCATGATTGAAAATAACCATAATAAATTATTAATTTGAGTCAAGTTAAATTGATAACTAAATTAGACCGTATCAATAACATTTAACTAATTCAAATATAATATTTATATTATATATATTTCATCCTTATATTTTAATAAAAGTACAAGAAAGGAACTTTTTGAAATTAAAAATTATTAAGAACTCTTTTCAAAATTTTAAAAATAGTAATTTTTTCTAAAATTTTTAAATCAAAACTCAAAACTTCACTTTTCAGAATTGGGGACATTCCACCACCATTTAGTCCATCCCATACAGGTAAATTCAGTTCTTATTCATGTACTATGGACACCGACTGAAACTTAAAACAGCCATTCCAAGCAATAATAATTACTATAGAACTTTGGGCCGGCCGAGCTCTAGTTGCCGTCCCGATTTGTGGCAAGAGGTAAAGCTAAGAAATGAGTGCGTAAGAAGAAGGATGCCTTACCTATGTTGCCTCTCCCCCTCCCACCATTCTCTTACCTTCCCTCCCCAATCTCCAGAGACAAATAAACAAACAATAAGGAAACAAAACAAAGAAGAGTGTTCCAAACGCCAGAACAGGTTGCATTGTGAATCCCACACAAAACAGCAGAATAAACATCACCACTTAAAGTCATGGCTTATAATGGAAAAATACCATACAAAGTGCCAAATGAGACATCCAACAGACAGTAAAAATTAGACTGAGAAAAGAGATCTCACAGCTACACAGAGTCCTCGAAAGAAGAGAAACCAACCACCCTGCCTTTAGTCCTCCCGGTGATGATTGTTCCTTCAAATTCTTCCTCCACGTTAACAACTATGACTCTGTAACTTGCCATTATCGTCAACCAGAAGGCACTAATGGAAGGAAATCGACTGCTTTTCCTACACAGTTCATGACCGCATAACCTTATAAATAGATATATGTATGATTCAGAGCATATTAGACAGCAGAGTGGACTAGTGGGGTACGTGATGAAGAGTGATGTGGGGTTGATGATTAAGTTTCGGATTCTATTTGTGTAACATGGATTTTTAATTTCTGGATTTGGCTTAAATTTCGTAGGTTCAGCAAAAAAACTGAAAACTGGGGACAGAAAAGGTGCAGACAAAGATGATTGCCACTCAAAGTGGAAGAAAGCTAACATCATTCAGTCCTTCACACAAGCACCTTCCGGTCCATTGCAACACCTGATGTAACACACTGCAAAAGAAGAAATTTAGAGTTGGGATTTGTTCTCAGACTCGTAACACATAAGATGTCAACAAGTTCATCCCAATAGCTTCACTGAGTCATACATGTAGCAAACGGTGTAAGTCTATCCATTACCTTTTACAGAACTTTCACTGATATAATGCTTTGTTCACATTTCAAGTTTCAACTCATAGATAGATAGCTGTCTCCACTGAGCCATTAGTGACTCCATTGAACTCTGTAAAAATGAGTTTTTAAGAGGTGACTATGTATAGAAATGAAAGATTACCTGCTTATTCTTATTATCCTCGCTCGCAGGGAGATGAAGAAGAATCTCATCTACCCAAAATCCATAAATAAGAAATATATAGAGTGGTAGGCAACGAGATTGGAGAAATGCAGATCACTAAACCCGCATATATTCGATCTGAATTGATCAAATTTCGAGCCGAATTTAAACTTTTAAAATAATTTGAAGTTCGGTCTAAATGGCAAAAAATTATAACACCCTATAGAAACAAGTGCTCCATCCGATCAAGCCAGAGTGTCACTCTGGCATCAGATCCTCCGACGGCCCGTTTTTCTGTTCGATTGTTCCGACCTGTTTTTGCCCTAAATCGATCTGAACCCAAGTGTCGATTCAAAATGTCCGACCAGTTTGGTTTAACATCTCAAAACAATGTCGTTTAAATCTTCAAGGTTTAGATGCCTTTGCCAACGGTGCCTATATTCACTCCTTCCAACCATCATCCTCTGCAAGCTTTGGGTGCCCGACCCAAACACTGCTTTGCAATCATCAAAGGTGACATTTCCAGGCAGCTTCCGTTAAGAAACTGATGAGAAACACACTTGGGAGGAATTTAATGGGAGGAACAAAAACATCAAATCTTCAATTATATGAGTAGAAACAGTTTCAGCAAGAATTTTTCATTAAAATCCATAAGAGATTAGACAAAAACAGCATCCTTAATCGCATATCAACAATCCTACTATGAACATTATCACATCATTATCATAAGCTTCATCATCAATCACTCAAATGCCCATTGGTTCTCCCTACGAACCTCCTCTTCTTCTTCCGGGGTGAAGTCATTCTTGATGTTGAATGTCTTACGGATCTCTTCAGGAGTCTTCCCTTTGATCATGTCAGCCACAGTCTGGCAGGTCAAATCCAGCAATCCCTTGATGTTCAAATAGTTTGCAGCCTGAAGAACATTAAAAACCCTAATCTCTCAACAAGATCCCCACCAATAGAACAACATTACAAAAGCTCCAAGTAAGGAAAGTCATAGCAATTTTCCCATCAACCTACCAAAAATCTTTAGCTCAAACCTAATATTTGCACACAACTATGAAATAATCATCAGAACATAACGAACCAAACATCATATATACACCTGCAGAATCAGTATTATCCCCAAACCAATTAAAGAAAATCATTAAATAGAGCGAGGAATTTAAGGGAAGGACGCACAAGGATAAGATCGAAGAGCGTATTTTGGTCAACTTTGACAAAATCGGCGTCCCAAGTCTTGAGAGCCTCGTCGGGGGAGGCGGATGCCGACGACGACGAGTCCTTCTCCTTCTCCTTCTCGACTGCGGCGTAAACGTGCTTCTTGCAGTACTCTATGACCCTAGCCAGGATCGCTCCGGTGACGTTGGGCAACGGGATCTCGCTGTCAGCGCAGCCGTCCTCGATCATGTGCTTGATCGTCTGCGACTCCACGGCAACCGACTGCTCGATCTCGAAGGTCTCGCCGTCCGACGACTTGAGGATGATTTTCTTGGAGTCCGACATTGTGTCTCCGACTAGAAATCCCAAACCCTAGATCGTTTAGATTTTTGCGTGATTATGACGGGTCACCTTATAAAGGGGTTGAGTAGGTGACACGTCGTTTTAGTGGGGGTTAGCAAGTAATAAACCATTAAGAGATGACAAAAATGGCCTGCCAGTTAGTTAAAGATAACATTTTGGTTCAGATCTAATTTGATTTGGTCTAAAAGTAACGAGATTGGTTAGTGATCAAGTTTTGAGTTAAGATTTTTTTCAATCAGAGTTTTAGACTAAGTTCAGGTTTAACTAGATTTCGAATTGCTCAAGCTCGATCAAGTTTAAACTCGAGTCTCAAGCTTTAATCTTAATCAAGATTCAGGTAGACTCAAGCTCAAGCTCAAGCATAAATCTAGATTTGAGTTCAGACTAGTCTAATGTCAACACTAATTAGTTAAAAGTTAACGGAATTACAATTGAAATAATTGAATTTCTTTAAAAATAATTACTTGATAACAAATCACACTGTTGAATTAATTGAACCTTTGAAATTATGAGTGAAATTGAAATTTTAGTTTACTATTAAATTGAGTTTTAAAATTATCATAAATATTTTTTATTATAAATTTTGGATTATGCAATTTCTAAATTATTACATAATAAACTTGAATTTTTCATATAAAAATATTACTCTTTTAATTGGTTATGTTAAACTAAAAATATATATAAACTCTTCAATATTTTCAAGAGTTATAATTTATAATTTGACTTTATTTAATAAATAGTTTATTTTAAATATATAATTTTAAAATTATTAGATTTATCTAAAATTTTATTTAATCCTCGTCTAAAAAATAATTATGAATTTCTTATTATAAAGCAGAAAACATTGAATTGAAAATAATATTTATGACTCCTTTGCAAAATTAGTATGCTTTTAAGACCATCATTACGAATGTGATATGTTGGCTTATGATTGTATTTGTATAAGTGTATTTGTATAGTATGATGTGTCGATATCAAATCTTCTGTGCTCATAACCATGTGCCAACTCTGTTCTGAACAATCTCATTTACACATTTTTCTGAGTCTCATATATTTGTGTGGATAAGATGTCTGAAACAGGGTTGACACAAAATTATGGGCACAAAATATATGATTCCTAAAAGCAAAGCACGTGAAAGAGGAAAGTTAGTATTTTTGTTTCGATCTAAATTTAGGAAGTAAAGTCCTGAACATATTAAGGGTAAGATAAAAACAATGTACTGGTTAGCTTACTCCCAGTGTAGAAGAAAGCAGGAAGGAAAAACTCGCAGTAGATGAGAAATTTTTCATATATTCAATATGTACAAAAACTCCAATATATACAGGTTTTATGCATGAACGTTGCATGCTTCAACAAATAAGACAAAAAACATTATTACAACTCATCACAATGAATGCTCTAGAATCTGTACGTCTGAAACAAAAAATAACATCCTTAACTACCATGAGAGAGAAAAATGAAAAACAATGAAAAAGAATGTTTGCTGACGAGCTAAGCTGAATGCTTGCAGACGAGCTGAGCTGATGACACTCCTCAAGTTAAGGCCTGGTAATAATGACAAAGGCCTAACTTGGAAACTAACTTGATAAATAATGGAGCACTGAGGACCTTTGTGAAGGAGTCTGCTAATTGTTGAGATGAAGAAATCTTCTTTGGTGCAATAAAGCCCAACTTAAATTGTTCCCTTACAATGTGATAATCAATATCTAAATGTTTGGTTCTTTCATGAAAAACTGGATTGGCTGTGATATGTAATGCAACCTGATTATCACAGTGCAGAGGTATAGGAAGTGATTTTGGAATTCGAAACTCTCTTAGAATGTATGATTTCCATTGCAATTCACATACCGTGGATGCCATTGCTCTGTACTCTGCTTCAGCTGAAGATTTGGACATCGTGGTTTGCTTCTTTGTTTTCCAACTAACAAGAGAATTTCCTAAAAAAATGCAGTATCCTATTAGTGATTTTCTTCCACCAATACAGGAACCCCAATCTGCATCATAAAACGCTTCTCATTGTAAGGAGTTATTTGCTGGAAAATATAGTCCTAAGGAAGGACTGTTTTTGATGTATCTCAAAACATGCAGGGCATTTTTCAAATGAAGCTGCCTAGGATCATGTACATATTAGCTAAGTTGTTGTGTAGCACGAGCCAAATCAGGTCTTGTGAATCCCAAGTAAAGTAATCTTCCCACTAACTGTCGATAGGAATACGGATCTTCTAAGTTTGGATCATCATCAATGCTCATCTTGTGTCCTTTCATTAATGGTGTAGCAGTAGGTTTACTTCCCATTAACCCTGCATCTTAAATCAAGTCCAGAGCATATTTTCTTTAGTTAACATAAATTCCATTCTTAGATCTTATGATTTCAAGACCAAGGAAGTATTTTGCATGTTGAAGATCCTTAATGGTAAATTTAGCATCCAGAAATGACTTTACTGTTGCAATCTCTGCTTCTGAATTTCCCGTGACCAGAACATCATCCACATATATGAGCAAGGCTAGAAATGTATTGGATTTAGAAAGAATAAAAAGGCAATTATCATGACATGATTGTCCAAAACCACACTTCTGTAACTACGATGTCATTTTTGTGTTCCAATGTCTAGAAGCTTGTTTGAGTCCACACAATGATTTCTTTAGTTTGCATACTTGAGTTAATTTAGCCTTTTCATATCCTTCTGGTAATGCCATATAAACTTCTTCATTTAAATAACCACATAAAAATGCATTGTTAACATCAAGTTGATGTAAACTCCATGACTTTGATGCTGCAATAGCAAAAAAAATTCCGAACAGTCACTACCTTCGCCACAAGTGAGAAAATTTCATGGAAATCTATTCCTTCAATTTGATTGTAGCCTTTTGCTACCAATCTTGCCTTGAATCTGTCAACTTTCCCATTTTCTTTTAATTTCACCTTGTATACCCACTTGCATCCTATAGGCTTCTTGCCTACTGGTAGTTCTGTGATCTCCCGGGTTTTGTTCTTTTCTAAAGCTTCAATCTCTTCATTCATAGCCTCCACCCATCTTGGATTGATCTTTGCTTCCTGGTATGATCTTGGTTCCTGCACTTCACATAAATTTGCAACAAAACATATATGTGCATTTGATAAATGTTTCGGTACAAGGTATGGGTAGGTAGGAGGAGTGTATTTGGTTAATTTTCTGATGGGTATTGACAATTTGGTATATCATGCTCAACGTTTAACACATAGTCATTTATCCAAAATGGAGGCTGTCTCGGTCTTGTACTATGTCTAATAGGAGCTATTTCTGGTGTTGGTGTGGATAAAGGTGAATTATTGACTTGCAGCTGATCATCATCATTCTCAGATTCTGCTTATGCATGTTCAACAAGATTGTCACATATAGTATCTTCTTCTGTGAGTTCATCTGGGTTATCAGGTATGATAGGTAAGGGAATTTGATTGTTTGGGGTCATAATGACATATTCTTCCTTGGTTTTGAAGGGATAGATATGTTCATGAAAAACAACATCCCTAGACACACTCATTCTGTTATTGTCCAGATCATAAAGCTTGAATCCTTTTTGTCCTGGTGAATGTCCCAAGAAAATACTTCTAAAAGCTCTCAGAGAAAAATTATCTTTGTAAGGCAGGGTATTTGTTGCAAAACATAGACATCCAAAGCATTTGAGGTTATCATAGGAAGGTTGCTTTTTGTGTAGAATCGTGTAGGGAGTTTTCCAATTTAGGGTAGCTGTAGGTAATCTATTTAAAAGAAAGGTGGCGTGCAAAATGGCTTCCCCCCACAACTTTATTGGAATGTTAGACTAAAACATTAAAGATCTTGCTAACTGAAGTATGGATCTATGCCTCTTTTCAACTATCCCATTTTGCTGAGGTGTGTAAACACAAGTTTTTTCACGCAAAACTCCAAATTCTCTAAGAATATGCCAACATTGCTCTCCCACAAACTCTAATCCATTATCAGCTCTAAGTTTCTTAACAGATTTTTCAAATTGATTCTTAGCCATGACAATAAAATCCTTCAAAATGGATGCAGTTTGGCTTTTGTTTTTCATCAAGAATGTCCATGTACATCTACTTAGGTCATCTACCACCGTGAGAAAATATGGTGCTCCTGTTATGCTAGGATGTCTATATGGTCCCCATATGTCAACATGAATTAATTTAAAAACATCATTGGCATTACTACTGCTCTTTGGAAAAACCAATCTGGTTTGTTTTGCAAGAGGACAAGTACTGCAATCAACAGAAACATTTATCTCTTTCATAAAAGGTAAATGTTTAAGCACAATGTCTGAAGGATGCCCCAGTCTTTGATGCCATGTAGAAATACTGACATCAACTAAATTATTTAAGCAACAAACATTTGTTCTACTAGGTACTAAATTGAGAAAATTGCAGTATCTATGGATGACTTCTGGTGTGTATGAACTGGAGTTGAGTATGTATAAGTTTCCCTTCAATTTTCCCATTGCAAGGACTCTATTAGTCTTCAGGTCCTGAAAAATGCAAAACCTCAAGTAAATACTACAGCACAAGGATTCCCTTTCAGTTAATTTACTCACTGACAATAGGTTGTGTTTAAAACCAGGGATATACAGAACATCTTTCAACTTCACATTGTCATATAGAATCACATCTCCGTACGACTTGACTTGTTTAACAGATCCTTCAGGTAAATGGACAAGAACTTTTCTGGTTAAAGGGTTTTTTTGAAGTGAATAAATGGTTAAATGCACATATATGGTTAGTTGCACCAGTGTCCACAATCCATTCATCTTTATGTTCATCAGATATAGGTTCAAGAACAAAATTACCTGCAAAATCCGAGATTTAGGCAAAATGTATTTGTTCTGAATTTTCTATCTACTTCCCTTTTAGGATCTTGGTAATCTCCTGCTGAAGTATCTCTGTCATAGCAGGTGACCACTGCATCACCGATTCTTTCATATCATCATGGTGATTATCCTCAAAAGGATTGTTAACCATATTAACTTGTCCCTTCACAGCTCTATCCTTCTTTAATTGTTTATACCAATCTTGGTATCCATGGAGTTTGAAACATGTATCCTTGGTATGGCCCTGCTCCCTTACAGTAATCACAGCTTCTGTCATCTTTCTTCTGTAAATCCTTTTTCTTATAGGAGTTAAATTTGTTAACATCAGCTCCAAATCTACTTCCTTTAACCATCATTGCACTCATTTTAGTGTTTTCTGAAAAGTTTATTTAATCATTGAATAAGCTTTGTTAACTGAAGGCATAGGTTCCAGAACTAGGATTTGGTTCCTAACATTATCATAACTTTCATTTAAAACTATAAGAAATTGAATAAGTTTCGTCTGAGATATAATATCCAGAAGATCTCCTGCAGCATTACAAGTGCAACCTCTGATAGCACCACAAGAACATTGTGGAACAAGCTGTAGAATGTTTAGTTCTTCCCATAGTTTCTTCATCTTACTGTAGTACGTGATAACAAAGGAATTACCTTACTCCATAGAAGAAATATGTCTTTGAATCTGGTAAATCTGAGGACCATTGCTCTGTCCAAATTGCTCCTCCAGTTCTTGCCAAAGCTTTCTAACAGAAGTTGAGTAAATGAAGGTTTCCGCTATATCCCTTTGCATGGAGCTGATTAGCTTACTCCGAGTGTAGAAGAAAGCAGAAAGGAAAAACTTGCAGTAGATCAGAAATTTTTCATGTATTTAACATGTACAAAAACTCCAATATGTACAGGTTTTACGCATGAACGTTGCATGCTTCAACAAATAAGACAAAAAAACATTATTACAACTCATCATAAATGAATGCTCTAGAATCTGTACGTCTGAAACAAAAAATAACATCCTTAACTACCATGAGAGAGAGAAATGAAAAGCAATGAAAAAGAATGTTTGCTGACGAGTTGAGCTGACGACACTTCATATATTCCAACAAGTCCGAGTTGACCTTAAGAATCTAGTTTGGACTTCACAAAAGTTTAGAAACTTGAAAAATGTTTAAAATTTAATAGGGTTTCAAACTTTTTGATTTAGTTCAAACAACTTCAATTTAATTAGGTTTCCAAATAGACTCAAAACTTATTTAAAAAGATCGACCTGATTTAGGCTTGACAATTAAACTTAGGTCCAAACTGATTTAATTGAGTTTCAAACCATGCTCAAATTTTTTTTAGCTTCGAGTCCGACCAAAAATTAAAAAGTTTTCAAAAAAATGATGTTGTTTTTAGTAAAATAAAATTATTTTTAAATTTTAAATTAAAAATAATTGTGCCAAGCTCAAGCCTAGGCCAAACTAGGCTTCAAGCCATCCGAGACTAATTGGGCTTAGACTCAAACTTAGACTATGCACCTCGAGCTTGATAGGATTTTGAGCCTAACACAAGCTAGGGCATTATTTTTTGAGCCGGGCTCAAACATGGGCGGGCAGGCCCGACCTAGCCCACCCGAATGCTATTGCTACTGCTAACCTAACCCATTGCCAATGCTATAAAAGGGGATATAATTATATAAGCATAAGCTCTTTAAAGGAGTTTCAAACCAGTGCTTACAACACAATCAAAACAAGAGTATGATACTATTACTTCTTGTTCTAATTTGATATGATTTGTCCAATAGAAGCTTCATCAAAATCCCACCAAAGCCTTTTTTATAACTTTGACACTGGTAAACCTGCCAAAAGTTCATAACAAGTAAGTTCAATAAGTTCTTTTTTTTTTCATCATAAAGGATTTCAAGAGCTGTTTTTTTTTTCTTTTCTTTTTTTACCTAAGGCTTTTGCATTCACAATACTTGGACTTGCAGGTGGAGGAGGAGCATTCGCGTTCAAGAACGGTTCTACTTGATTCGGATTTCCCCATACTGGGTATCCCTTAATCTTTCCCTATATAAGCAGACATAACAAGTGATTAACAGTTGAGTCATGTTTCATAGTTCATCAGGAATCAAGATAGGATAATGAATTGCAGTTGACAGAGGTTCAGTGTAGCAGTTCATTCTGCAGAAAGTTATGGTACCAGGACATTGAGTGCAGCTAGAGTTGCCATTCCTTCACGAGTCCACTAGAAGAAGAATGAAACATGATATATGCAAAAGTGTTACTGCCAACTTCAGAAATGTCTGAATGTCTTCGGATTTCTTTTAATCAGATAGGATCTCCATTAATATTACCTTGGAAGCAGAAGCAATGTGAGGTACTACTACAGCATTCTTCATATCTGCAAGCCCAGGTTTCATGTATGGCTCATCCTAATACAAAGACAGATCAAAGAGAAATCATGGATTAACTTGGGCAGCTTTGGAGTTTCATACATTTTCGTATAGATTCTGATATCTGAGAGGGAGAGATCCTAGAGGGATAATTTTACCTCGAAGACATCAAGACCAACTCGAAACATGGGATTTTGTTTCAAATGTTCCACAAGAGCTACCTCGTCAATTACTGGACCACGACTGCAGTTCACGAGGACAGCTTCCTGCAAAGATAGAGTTCAGTTTGTTGATCACCAAGAACTTGAATAACTTCTTAGCTTTTGATTTACGAAACTCGTACCTTCTTCATTGTTGCAAGCCTTTCTTTGTTGATCAAATGGTAAGTGGTTTTATCCAAGATAGGGTGCAGACTTATCTACAAAGATCATCATTCACTCCTGTTACTTTGGACCAAATATTAATGAAACTAACCGATAAAAGTTCTGTAAAAGATTCCCACCACATCTGCCTCACGAAGAACCTCGTCCATAGAGGATGCTCTTCTCCAAGTAACTGGTTGTTCACCATTAGCTTTGAGGAATTGACCATAAGCTGTGACATAAATCATGCTATTTTGAGCAAAGTTTGTTTAGGAACTCGTCAATTTTAACAGATCCAGAGTGTCTTGCCTGTGACAAACTTCTCTAAGCGAGTGGCTTGGTAAAGATCATAGTAAATCAGATTCATTTTGAACCCCTCAACCTGTGACAGATTAGAAGCATTGAAGCTGTTTCAAAACAGAAGTCCTTAAATTTTGGAAACATGTCAGAAGAGAAGCTATTTCATCCCTTTAACCCCCTTTCCTACCACATTAAGGAGAACTAGATGAGCAACAATGAGACATCGAGAAGAATTCGTTATATCGTCGTTCGGAAAAATTAAAGATCAAGCATTCTTTACATCTTCACCATCTTGCTTCTTTCGTACTACTAAATTCATAGGAATGAAAAATTACACATAACTTCTTATCAAAAGAAATAGAGTTGGTTTTTGAGCTGGAGTTCTTACAAATTCATCCTTTTAAAAGCAAGAAAAGATTAGTTTCTGCTATGAATTACTTAATTCATTTGTACTTGGCAAAGCTACCATGTAACTTTGATCTTTTTAGTCATTAATAAACTGTTCACCGATCTGCTCATTTGAGCAGCTTGATGATCCAATTTTACTGATATGGAAGACATTTAAATAGCTCACGGAAGATTTGACTTGAAACTGAGTTGACAAAGGTTTACCATCATTCTGGCGTATGCCGATCCAATACGACCAGCTCCAATGACCCCAACTGTCTGTCCTTTGAGCAAGTTTCCTACAAACCTGAACTTAACACGAAATCCAAATTATGCATTAGATTAAAGAAAGCAATGGAAATCAAATAGATAATCCAATAAGCAACTATCCGTACAAGTTAGGAAGCCATCCATCATATAAACCTGCCCTCATGAACCCATCTGCTTCAACTATTCTTCTAGCTGCTGCTAAAGAAAGTGAAGCCGCTAGCTCTGCTGTTGTCTCTGTAAGAACTCCCTAACCAAATTACCAATTCAGAAATTCATTAACGTAATACTTATTTGCCAGAAATCATTAGCTACCCATTTATTTACTACATTGAAAGCAGTATTTCCCTAACATGTTCTAAGACCCAGAGGGACCAAAACACTAGCATGGAAGGGAAGGCATAATTCTAGTTTATATAGCAAGAGGTAATTAATCCAGTAGCTGTAATGGGTTTAGATATACATATCAAATACCTAACAGCTACGAATATAAAGATCTAAAGACCTATCTATCTGTATCACCAATAATAAGTACTCTATGCTTCGGGCCTTTAGCGGGTCCATTGATACAATGAGGTGAAGAATTCACATGAAGTCATCAACCACTTCAAAACAACAAGAGTACAAACTATAGTCATACAAAACAAGCAAGCTCCTTGAGAATTGAAACTTACAGGAGTGTTTCCAACAGCAACACCATACTTATTTGCAGCATTTACATCAACATTGTTGTACCCAACAGCCATGTTACTAAAAGCTTTGCCTCCTGCTCTGCTTAGTGCTGCAAATAAAGTCTCTCCCCAATCTTCTGTCAGCTGAAACACATCCCAAAAACTCACTCCCATATAGATATTAATACCCACCTTTGATCCTATTAACTGATAAATTACCTGGCCTATGACTCCGTCGCACTTATCACCAATCAAAGCGATGATATCCTCAACGGACAGTATAGTTTTTTGCAGGGTACATATCTAAACATCAAAAATAAGCAAAAAAAAAGAAGCGGGTCTTTCATCAAATTCACAGAAATGAAAAGAACATCAACTAATTATTGTGAAGATCAAGAAGAAGAAGAACAAGTTTAGATACCTCAACACGACAGTCTTGCTCTACCAAGAGATTGATCCAGCGAGTTCCTGGCATGGGTTTGGTACTAACAACCCTGTACTTTCCATTGGGGTTCCAGACCTCAATTGAAACTGGTTTTGCCATGGAAGCTAGAGCTCACTCTGCAATGTCCAAGCTCGAATGTTGAGTGTGGCTCAAACTCAAGAACGCTGGATGGTCTTTAAATGTCTGTTAGTGCAGTTAATGATTCGGTGTGGACGATCACAACCCAAGTAAGCTAAGTCTTTGTGAAAGAGTTGACTTTGTGCTCCATTGATTGGTTAAAATTAATGGATGCAAACTGTTAAGATAGTTTAGTGAGTACTTGATTGCTTTGTTCTCTTACAAATGTGAGCTTCGATGGATGATGGTTGTATCGGAGTTCTTTTTGACCTTTCATTTGGCGTTGAGATAATGATGACGTGGCATCTTATCAAAGATGCCACGTCAGATCACTATTATCCCTTTTGTCAATTACAAAAATGGTCTTCTTTTGTTTGGATGATATTGAGACTCAGTATCATTTGCCATGGTCTTTATGGGGAATCAAGAAAGAGTAATTCACTATAGCCATCCATTTGCATCGTTATAAGATTTAATAATGAAAATTTTGAATTTTTCGGTTTAGTTTTTAACTTTTTACTTGATTTAGTTAAACAAAGTTTATCAATTAATTGATCAATTTTAGTAAATTAGTTAACTTTTATAAACTAAAATAAACCGATTAATTTTCATTTCGTAGTATAAACTAAAATAAACTAATTAATTTTTATTTAACGGTCTATTTTTTCAAATAAACTTTAAAATTTTCAATAGAGAATGACCGTCTTCTTTAATTATTTTAAAATTTTTAATTTTATTTAATCTTTAACCTGTTTTATAATAGTATGATATCAGTTAAACCTTTTAAACCTTTAATCTCTTATCTTATTTATTTAACTTCTAATCCAATTTTGGAAACATTATTTAGAGATGATATTTTAAACAAACTGATCTGAAATTAATAATTAAAAAGAGAATTGATTAAATTTGAGTTAAAAAATTAGTTCAACTTTTTAATATTTTTTTAATCAAAATTCAATCAAGTTTCATATCAGTCCTGAATTAAAAAAAATCTACTTGGACTCAATTCAACTCATTACTGTTCTTAAATATATTAATAATAAAAAATTAAAATTAAAATAAATATGCCCAAATGGTCCAATTGAATAATTAAAGTAAGAATTTAAATAATTTAAATAATTATTTATTTAATTTCGTTAAGTGATTTATTTAAAACATACTAATTAAGGCTTGTAGTCTATTGTATATTGTTAATGATATATTTAATATTGATTGAAAAACAATAATTGAGATGGTATCTATTTTCTTGATGAAGCCCAACCTAGTATCTTCTCTTTTAACAAAAAGGCCTAAAATACATTAATTGGGTCAACATTGAACTAGGTTTAAACTATAAGGCTTTTCACAAGGCAGCCCAATTTGTGAGCCTTTAATTGAGATACCACTTGAAAATTGTAGAGCAAGGAACCTTTTTAGTTTAGTTATAGCAATAGAAAAAATTGCTTAGTCCAACTTGACCAGAAGTCAATAAATTTGGTTTGAATTGATTAGACTTTATATCAAGTTTAAGTTTTTAAAAAATTCATATCAAGTTTAAACCTTTTAAAAATGTTCATTCTTTAGATTGGGCTTGAATTTTAAATCCAATTTTACTCAACCATGCTTGACACCCAAAATGTCCCAAAAATTTCACAACATTGCTTTTGAGTAAAATAATGTCATTTTTAACTTTTAAAATTAAAAGATACATTTAATAGAACTCGATTAAATTTTGAGTCATCTAAATCAAATTAGGCCAATTCAAACCTAAACACGAAATTTTGAGTCTCTTTAATAGGAATGTTAATGGGTCAGGTCGGATCATGAGGCGACCTGACTAACTCCTGACCCAAGTCATGGCCTGACGAGCTATCAACGGGATAGGCTTTTTAAAAAAAATCAAAATAACAATGTTTTAGACACGATCTAGTAATTTGTTGTATAATTTTTATTCTTAATGTTTTTCCAAAATGAAATATATACTACGCAATTTCATATACCAATTGCCAAAAAAACTAAATAATTTTTAAATAATTTAAACAATTTTGCAATTTTAATTGGAACGTGATTTGCAATTTTAGCTTGTGGAGGAAGAGCCAAATGAGCCTTAAATGAATGGCTTTTGTTTGCATAGTTCTCCTTCGGCGTGTGTGAGGCACAAGCTCACACGAGGAGTCCATGTGTGGACTTGGGGGCAAGCACAAGGTGGTTCTGTGCTTTGGTGAGCTTTGATGTGCCAAAGTGTGGAAATTTCTTTATTATTGATTAGTGCATTTTCAAGTGTTAGGTACTTAGGTTTCACAAGATGAAGAGCATTTAATGCAATTGGTTAGGTCTTGGATTACCAAATGACCAACTTTCTCCTATTTATTAATTATATTATTATTTTAACTGCAACCCGATTAGATTTAGTATTATCTAAACCTCGTCAAGTCGGACTTTTAGTGTTTAGTGGATAAAAAAAGAATAGGAGTGGCAACGAGCTAGATTGAGTTCAAGTCTGAACTCAAAATTTAATATCTAACTAAGGCCCAACTCAAAGTCCCATCTAACTCGGACTCAAGCCGAGAATCTCAAACCTATCCTAAAGTTTTATGTCCAAATTCAAGTCTAACTCGACTATTACCACCAATATTCTCTTTTATAAATCAAATACTAAAAGTAAGGGCTCTAATTTTTTATTGTTAAAATGCTTAGAATATACTTATTTTGAATTTATTTCACTTAAAATAAAATATTTATTAAATTAATAATTTAATTTAATTAATATTTATAAATTCAACCTATCTTTATTTTAACCCAATTTACTACATCATCAAAATGGAAAACAACTTAGGACCTGTTTAGTTGGATGTTAATTAATGGAACGAAAGGAAATGGTTTATAATGGAATTAAATGTAATATAATGAAAAGTTGTTTGAAAGGGATGAAAGGATTCATAATGTAACGTAGTGAAACATTGTTTGGAAGATGGATGAAATAGAATGGAATGTATAATAAATGACTATTGTACCTCTGATATTAAAATAATTACTGCAAAAGGTATAACACTATGATTTTAAAACAAAATTCATGTCTAATTAAAAAGTCACGCACAACCGTGACAAATAATTTTTTATATTTTTTATTTTAAAATAATAAAAATTTAAATAAAAGTTTTATTATTTTATTATTAATTATATACAATTTATTATTAATTATATAAAATATTATTATTAATTATATAAAATATTATTATTAATTATTATTT
>JAOQMS010000179.1:42597218-42619914 GCA_027563885.1 Erythroxylum longipes | reverse complement strand
AATAAAATTCTAATTATTTTATTATTAATTATATAAAATATTATTATTAATTATATAAAATATTATTATTAATTATTATTTTATTATATTATATGTAATTTATATTTAAAATTTATTGATTTATATTTCTTTTTATATAGAAATATATACAAACAATTTAAAAATATTTTTTATATATTTTCTATTTTCATTAATAAAAATTTTGTTAAATTTTGTTATTTTATTATTAATTATATACAATTTTGATTAATAATATAAAAATATTATTATCGGAGTAAGGAAAAATAATATAAAAATAATATAAATTATATACAAAGGAGTTAATATTAGAAGAAATAATTGGTATTAAGAAAAAATATTGAGAGTATATTAAGTAATATATATTTATTAGTTTACGTTCTATCTTAAAAATTTTATTATAAAACTATCAACCAAACGATTGAAATGTGTTAAGTTCTATTCTGTTCCATTACTAACCTTGTGACCAACCAAACAGACCCTTGTTATATGGCGGGGGACAGTAGGTAACAAGTGTCCCATCTCCAACATAATGGCTGCTTAGTGGTAAGGTAAAGACTTAGTCAACCATAGTGTCCTAAACATACCATTATTGGCCGCTTAATGCAAAATGTATTTATTTTTTTCAAAGTGCATCCAACTAATTTCATTAAAGTTTTTTCTTTCTTTTTCCATAAACAATAGACCAATATAAGCCTAAGATTGTAAATTAGGAAAAAAAATAATTAGTTAATTAATTTGTCTTCAATTGATAAATGCCAATTTCATATTTTTGGTTAGGTTATAAAAATATATTTTTTATGCTTAAACTTATTTTTTAAAAAAGGGCCTCCAACTAATTTCATTAAAATTTTATTTTTTTCCATATTCATTAGACTAATACAAGTCTAAGATTTGAACTTTTTATTCCGACTCAAATTTAATATATTAATTTTGAAAAAATATTAGTTAGTGTAATACTTGTTTTATTTATTTATTAATTTTTATATGAGTGATTTAAAAAAAGGTTGAATTCCTTTTGAAAAAGTAATTAGTTAATATATTTTTGTCTTGGGAAATGCCCATTTCATGTTTTGGGTTAGTTTATAATAATAAAATTTCAATCTACACCCTAAACTTTATCTTCTCCAACCCCACACCTTTCTCCCTTCCTCTTTCCGTTCTCTGCAGAATCTTTTACCTTTAAAACCTCTACAGAGAAAGCCAATGGAGAGGCTTTTTTCTTCTTATTCTCCAACCTCCATGAAACTCCACCTTAAGCCCACCGTCACACTACCTCGACTTGCCCGATTTGACTTGCCGAAATTTGGATTTACGCCTCTAACTCGGCCTGAACTCACGCGAGTCAACTCGGCCTCTTGCAAACATAACAACCCATCTAGTCCTTCCGGTAAATTGCCAGATTTATTGCATGTGCGGGCTGAGACATCAACTGGGTCTATGCCAAGATGTGAACTTGTCGAACAGATTGCTAGTGGAGCCTCGACGCCGCAAAAGGTATTCATCGTTTAGGCGAAAGTTCTAATCTTCCGCTGTTCAAGTTTCTATATTATATTTCGGTGACGGGTGTTTAAATATTATTGGATAATATTGCTGAATTATGGTGGTTTCATGGTGTTAAACAGTACGATATCAGGAGAGAAAACAATGTCTTTGACTTGTTGGATGCTTGTTTGATAGGGAATTCAGCAAGCACGTCGCCCTTAACAAAACAGGGAGGCAAGCTCTCAATGAATTTTCACATGTAATGTTGGAAGGTGGAAGAGTGAATTAGGGAGGAGAATGTGTCACTCAAATTTTTTGCTTGCTTAAAATGCTTGGTACAATAGGTATTTATAGGGAGCTTAGGATTACTCTAGAATTACTACTTAAATGCCAATAACTTTCTACCCTACTAACTTATTAAATGTTCTCTAGAAAAATCTAGTGCTCTATATATTATCTATTCACAAGACTATTCTAGAAATAAATTGTAATACTAGAATAAAAAGATATTTTTCAAGAGAACTCTTGAAATTCTAAAGTTCAAATTATATATTTAAAACTCTCCTTTAATTTGAAATTTTCTTTTCATCCCAAGTCTTGATCTTAGTCTTTGAAAGTCTTCGAACTTAAGTGCCTTTGTGAAAATATCCCCAACTTGATCTTGTGTCTTCACGTACTTGAACTTCACTTCCTTTCTTGCAATGCACTCCATAATGAAATGATATCTTGTGTCTATATACTTACTTCGATTATGGTACACTAGATTCTTGGCAAGTATTTGGGCGAACTTGTTGTCAATGTAAATCTCTGTTGCTTCTTCTTGAATCAAGTCAATTTCCTTTAATAGTCGCCTTAGCCAAATGACATGACAAGTAGAAGAGGTTGTTGCCACATACTCGGATTCACATGTAGAGAGCGTAACAAGTGGTTGCTTCTTTGAACTCCATGAAATTATAGAATTACCCATGTAAAATGTAATCTGATAGTACTCTTTCTGTCATCAATATCTCCAATAAAGTCGCTATCGCAATATCCTATAAGCTTGAAATTATTGGAGGAAGTATAAAATAATCCATACTTCAACATACCTTTCAAGTACCAGAGTATTCCTTTTGCTGCCTTCATGTGAGTTGTATGAACTTCCATGAAACGACTCACTACTCCAACAGCATAAACAATATCGAGCCTCATGCATGTCAAGTACCTCAAACTTCTCATAAGGCTTTTGACTAAAGCGGGATATTCCTTTTCTCTTTCTTCAAACTTTGATAGTTTCGTTCCATACTCCATGGGTGTGTTCACAGGTTGTAATCAAGCATCTTGAACTTTTTCAATACTTCTTTCGCATATCCTTCTTGAGAGATAAAAATCCCTTCCTCTATTTGCATCACTTCTAGGCCCAAATAGTAGGACATGAGTTCTATGTCGATCATCTCGTACTCATGAGACATCTCCTTCTTGAACTCATCAAACAATCTTGGATTGTTGCTTGTAAAGATGAGATCGGCCACATAAAGGAAAACTAGCAATATATCTCCATTATCATAGTCTTTCACACAGAGAGCATATTCATTAAGATAACGAACAAATCCGTGTTCTTGAAAGTACTTGTCAATGTGACTATTCCATGCCCTTGTTGCTTGCTTTAATCCATATAATGCCTTCTTCAACTTCAAGACTTGGTCTTCATGCCCTTTGACCACATATTCAAGTGGTGGTGCAATGTACACTTCTTCTTCAAGATAACTGTTCAGGAATGCCAACTTCACATATAAATGATAGATTCTCCATTTCATTTGAGCTGTTATTGAGATAAGCATTCAAATAGTCTTCATGTGAGCAACCGGGTTAAACACCTCTTCTCAACACCATACCTTTGCTTATAGCCTTTTGCAATGAGCCTTGCTTTGTATCTTTCCACATCTCCTTTTGCATTTTTCTTCACCTTGTAAACCCATTTGACTCCTATGGCTGTATGACCCTTGGGAAGATTTGTTAGTTCTCAAGTATTGTTCTTCTCAATCGACTTGATTTCCTCATCCATAGCTTGTTTCCATCTTTTATTTTTCGTGGCTTCTTCAAAGCTTAATGACTCATCGACGGCAAAGAGGCAATACAAATCAAGAGTTACTTCTTTGGTTTCATCATAAGGTTCATCAAGACTTCTCATTCTTCTTGGTCCTTCATTTGAACTTTCACTTTGATTATTGGGAGTGGGTAAAGGAGGCAGAGTTACATCTCGTGTTGGTGCCATGGCTTCTTCTTCCTCAACAAAGTATGGAATGAAATCATAGTTGCTTTCTTCTTTTCTTTTCCAATTCCATGCTCCATCTTCATCAAATTCTACATCGCGACTCACTACTAACTTGTCATTGCTTGGGTTGTACAACTTATAGCCTTTTGAGTTTGTGTCATAGCCAACAAAGACATGTTTGACACTTTTATCATCAAGCTTGCTTCTCTCTTGTTGCGGGATGTGCTTGTAAGCAATGCACCCAAACACTCTTTAAGTAATTCACACTAAGCTTGTGTCCATTCCATGCTTCTAGTGTCGTACGATCCTTAATGCTTGATTTTGGTGAGCGATTAGATATGTAAATTACACAATAGACAGTTTCAGCCCAAAACCCCTTAGACATACTGTTAGCCTTCAACATGCTTCGAGCATGTTAAGAACTATTCCATTCTTCCTCTTCACGACGCCATTTTGTTGTGATAATCTAGGGGCTGTTAAAGGATGTAGAATTCCATGAACTTCACAAAATTCAAGAAGAAGCAACGGAAATTTATATTGACAACAAGTATGCCCAAGCACTGGCCAAGAATTAGGTGTCCCGTGATTGAAGTAAGCATACAAACACAAGATATCATTTCATTAAGGAGTGCATTATAAGAAAGGAAGTGGAGCTCAAGTACATGAAGACACAAGATCAAGTTGGGGATAATTGTCATAAAGGCACTCAAGTTTGAAGACTTTCAAAGACTAAGATCAAGAATTGGGATGAAGAAGAAAAGTTCAAATTAAGTGAAAGTGTTAAAAATATAATTTGAACTCTAGAGTTTGTAGAGTTCTCTTGAAAAATATCTTTTTATTCTAGAATTACAATATATGGCTAGGATTTATTTCTAGAATAGTCCTGTGAATAGATAATGCTTAGAGCACTAGATTTTTCTTCAGAGCATTTAATAAGTTAGTAGGGTAGAAAGTTATTGGACATTTAAGTAGTACTTTTAGAGTAATCCTAAGCTTCTTATAAATACCTTTTGTACCAAGCATTTTAAGCAAGCCAAAAATTTGAGTGGCACATTCTCCTATCTGATTCACTCCTTCACCTCCCAACAAAGTGTAGTTCCACGACCTCTACTTGATTGAAAATCTCTCGCCCTATCATTGAAATTGTCTTGGCTACCTCTTCCTCTTTCACCTTGGCCACGTCCATGACCTGGTACACAACTTTGTTGACGATCTCCTCTATCTTCCTTCAAATAGGCCTTGGCTTTGAGAGCTTGCTCCAATGCCTCTCCTCGTCTTCTATTAATCTTATCTTCATGGTCTTGCAAGGATCCCTCTAGTTGCTCAACAATCATCTTCTCCAAAATTTTCGATTCTTAAATAAAGCACACCACATGGTCGAAATTTGGAGTCTTGAGCAATAATCCAAAATTGATTCGGATTCCTTCATCTTCATTGCTTCAAAATTAATTCTTAGAGATTGAAGCCTTATCTTCCTTACCGTCTCTACTCCTTGGAAAGACTTTTGCAAGATTTCCCAAGCTTCTTTTGAGGTAGTTGCATTAGCCACCTTTGCAAACATTGAATCATCCAAACATTAGTGGATGATGGTGAGGGCTTGTTGATCCTTGTCTTCACCAATTCCATTTCTTGCATTTTGAGACAAAGCTCCTCCATCTTGTGGCTTCTCATACCCCTTCCCTACTATCTCCCATGCATCATGTGAGCCTAGCAAGGTTTTCATTCGAAGACACCAATTCTCATAGTTATCCTTTGTAAGACGAGAATATTGAAATGAAACTATATCAAACTTGGCCATTTCTAACTCTTTGTCTCACAACTTACCCTCTCTATTTTTTTTTTCACACACACACTAAATTTTTTTCTAAACTAACTTGGCTCTGATATCAATTTGTTAGAAGGTGGAAGAGTGAATTAGAGAGGAGAATGCGTCACTCAAATTTTTGGCTTGCTTAAAATTCTTGGTACAAGAAGTATTTATAGGGAGCTTAAGATTACTCTAGAACTACTACTTAAATGGCCAACAACTTTCTAACCTACTAACTTATTAAATGCTCTCTAGAAAAATCTAGTCTTCTAGGCATTATCTATTCACAAGATTATTCTATAAATAAATCCTAACCATACATTGTAATTCTTGAATAAAAAGATATTTTCAAGAGAACTCTAGAAATTGTAAAGTTCAAATTATATTTTTAACATGTAAAAGTTAAATTTAGAAGGATGTTTCTAAGAGTCTAAGCATGAGGTAAAAGATTACTCCATGGATTCTTGTTAATTTCCTTATGTTAACTATAAGGAATAAGGACTTTGGAAGATCTTATGGAGCCTGTTGGGGAATCTTTGGAAAGCATCCAAAAGGTATAACTTTTGTTGCACTATTAGGCTGCTGAACAAGTGGGTACGGCTAGTCATTGATAATCGCAATGATGGCATCGTGTACTTAATCACAAGATCAGATAGAATTTAAGGGTCAATTTTAGATTCTCAGCTCTCCAAGTTGCCGTACATATGATCTTGTATGTGGATTGTCTATTGCTGCATAAATGTTGATTGGGGAGAGAGGGCAAGAAGGAGATCTACGATCAAAAATTTTCCTGGTTACAAGATGCATCTGATTTTGGACAAATTGGAGGCTAATTGCTTCATGAAAGCTAAGATTCCATGATTTCAGCAAAAAATGGTTCGAAGGCCTGGTGATATTATTGCCTTGAAAGGGAAGTATTGAAACTTATTTTTTCTTTAATGAGTCATGACTTGCCTTTTTGTTTCAAGTTTGTATGATTAAAGGCCTAACCACCCACAACTTTTGGTGTCCAACACCAATGCAGTTTATCTCAATGGAAGTGAACTAGTTCATGGAATTTGGACTTTTTAGGCCAGTTTTAAAGCAAAATTCAAATTTTCTGTTTGAGATGGGGGTAGCATGATATACTCAAAAAAATGTCCAAACATTTGGAGAGCTTAGAGTGTTATATTTCTCGCTTCTTTAGAACTCCTGGTCCCTTCCTTTATCCTACTCATTTAACATTGATTCTTCAATTTTGAAAAACTGATGTGTTTTTTCTCTCAAAAATTGCAGCAGGCAAGAACTGTTGGAGCTTTTGTACTAGTTTCTGCGCTTGTAATGTTCTTGATCCAACCATTTTTTGCATCCCCAGCATGTGCGACCTTTCAGTCAGCTGCCAAGACTGGTGGCCATGCCGCTGCTGCTGTTGTGGGGACAAAGCTAATGAGTACTGAATTCCTAAGTAGCGCTTGGACCGGTTTCTTTGCCGGTTGCTTACACACTCTTTCAGGGCCTGATCACCTTGCTGCTTTGGCTCCTCTTTCAATTGGTCGTTCCCGAATGGAAAGTGCAGCTGTCGGAGCCCTATGGGGCTGTGGTCATGATGCTGGTCAGGTCATATTTGGTTTACTATTTTTGTTGTTAAAGGATCGTCTTCACATTGAAGTTATCAGAACTTGGGGTACTAGAGTAGTTGGTATTACTTTACTTGTAATTGGTGCTATGGGAATTAGGGAAGCTTCAGAAGTTCCAACTCCATGTGTTGCTCTAGAAAATGGTGAGTGCAATGTCGGTGTCTATGAGGCTCTGGGAAGTCCAACAGTAGGGAAGAAGAAGGTTGGTTTTGCTACTTTTGCCACTGGTATTGTTCATGGATTGCAACCAGATGCATTAATGATGGTTCTGCCGGCACTTGCATTGCCTTCACGATTGGCTGGTGCTGCATTTCTCATTATGTTCCTACTTGGTACTGTTGTTGCAATGGGGAGCTATACAGTGTTCATAGGCTCATGTAGTGAGGCATTGAAGGATCGTGTACCTAGAATAACAGAGAAACTCACTTGGGCATCTTCCATTGTAGCAATTGCTCTTGGCCTCGCTATTATCATTAGCCAATTTTTTGGATTCAGCTTGTATTGATACTGCTGACCGAGCATCTTCATCTTTGCGAGCATTGCAATTAGGAAGAGATTTTTAGAAAGGTATATTAAATCTATTTGAAGAAAAAGAATCTCAGCATCCAACCTTAATGAGGCTTGTATTGTTAATGTCTTGATCTGCATATTTAAGGTTGCATTCCACTGTACAAACATTCTCTAAGCAGAGAGTTTATGATTTGCTTTTTACAAATCCAAGTTTGTTATCTGATATACATTCTACTCTTATCAACTCCTTGTGCTATTTGATTAAAGAGCCAGATATGAATGCTCACTGACAGTCGCAGTAAATGGATTGACCTTTTTGCATGAAAACTATTGTGATGAAGTTTGGAAATGAAGGAAAACACCATTTGATCATTTGCCACTTTTGAGTTGCTTGCTGCTTGTTGCTTGTTATCCTTTAAAAGAATTAAAAGGACTGGTAGGGATGATAACTTTAGCTCGGTTCAGCTTGGTTCGAAGTCAGTAGACCAAGCAGGAGTTGGACCGGGTTTAGCTTGGTCCAGATGGCCTAAACAGGTTCATAATGTTATAGGCAAAACATCTTTTAGCCTCTGGCTGGACTTCAAACTAAGTTCAGGTCTAAAGAAAGATCGGATTGGACCACCCCTAAAAGCAAAACATGAGAATTTAATTGGTTGCAACTGAAAAAATTAAGGAAGAAATCCAAACAAAAGGTCAACACATAAGTCATAATATACCACAACCACAGCGTCATCACATGTTCATACACAATTAAGTGAAGACTAGGAAAGATAAAGAATTCCAGTCAAGAACAACCTTCTGCAACATAAATGAAAGATTTGATCCTTCTCTCTCTAACTTTTCAACAAACAAAGTTAGAAGATCACAGTGCGGTCTCTTGAGGACAAGGATGCAACAAGATCACTCCTTCTTGTAGATATCATGAAGAACACAAGCATCAGCTGCTGTCTTGAGCTGAAATCATCAAAAGAAGTGATCCAGTTTGAAATGAATTGAGAAGCAATTCTTGATCTAAATATCTACTCTGTAATTCTAAAACTTCTGTTAGGAACAACTGAATACAACTGCAACAACTGAATACAACTGCAGGATATATGGTTTCGACCGGTAGTATCTCGTCTACTATTTTCATGCCTGTTACTGTTAATCTGCAAGCGATACCAACACTCACATATTTGCTCAAAATCTAAATGAAAAGTGTCCCCAAATCTTAATCCGACATGAATTTCCATTTTTTCTTGTAGAACAAAGGAAAGACAAAACGTTACACAGGCGACTGTCCAAAGACCAAACGTCAGAACCTAAATTATCAGCATATGCAAGTTTCTTAATTGTGAAAAAGATCTAATGACTAAGGTTTCCATGAAAAAGGATGACGGGCAATTGTTTATACCTGTATAACATTTACAACTTGCTTGATCATCCAGCCGAGCAAACTTAAGCCGATTAGGATAGAGTATGGTGATTCCCCTCTAGTAGAAGTCATCACAACCTGAATAAAGGGAAGAGTTCGTATTGTGAGAGAATTGCGAGGGAGTTCCTCTCTAAGTGGTGTAGGAAAGGAAACAACAAAAAACAAGGCCTTACATCTACCAGATTTTCAGTTTTGTTTTCTGCAAGAAGAAATAGGGTTATATACAGAACCTGCAGAATTTAGATGATCACATATAAGAAAGGAGCAAACTGGATAAAGTAATCATACATAAGATAGTGGAGACAAGGATCAGTTACCTCACAAGCCAGACAACAAAAAGCCATAAACATCCTATTTCCATAATAGGCCCTGAAAAGCCAGTTAGTGCTGTCTTTCACATCTTTGTGGCTACTTTTGCCTAGTAAGAAAGAACTGCAGTTGAACACTTAGAGATCTAGCAGATACCTCCACTTCAGGGGTGAAAATTCTGCATTTGACTGTAATAATCTAATCCCGGGAAAAGGACTACCTTTTTCCAAATAAGAACAGAAACAAATTCGAATATCATAAACACTTGCAGGTTTAACCATCTCGACATCCTTCCTCACCCTAAAAACGAAACTATTTACCTGTACATCTGCAGCCAGTGGCTAGCAATATCTAGGGCAAGCAGTGACACAAAAACCAAGCTAGGCCTGTTGGGAGATCCAACCAAAGAAGTAAGATATGCATGGAGCTAGCTGCTACTGAAAGTGAGTATGAAATAAATGAGGAATGACTTGCCTGTATACTTGAGAAAGGATTACTAAGAGACAAGCAGTGCTAATCCTGAAGCCAAGAAAAGATATTGAATCACATAACGAAGTACCATAAGACTGATAACACAAATTTCACAAAGCTAAGAAAAAATATCGAAGGAGGGCATACGATTCAAGAGAAGGAACCAATTACCTGTCTGTTACCATGTCTAAGACAGCTCCTAAGGTGGAAACTGACCAATAGAGGAAACCATTAGATGCTCAGCGGCATGTGTTTATGCATAAGTAGCTTCAAAGTTTCTGCTGAAAATACATAACATTCTGAAGTTTGGGCAACGGTCATTATCCTAAGTCATCTAGAACTGGACGTAGCAACATATTATCGTCCTAATGGCTTGCAGTAAGTGAAGATAGGAATATGTATTCCGCTGGAAGAACTCATAATACGTGATATTTATTTTGACTAAGGGTCAATTTGTCAAGCAGAAGAGGCATACAAATCAAGACTTAATATGAACTTTTAGAAACTATAATACCTTGATTGAATTTGCGAGCACACCAGCCATCAATTCCATCAGAAACAAAACTGCAACTCCAACAACCACACAAGACTATCAAATGCAACACTGGATAAAGATCAAGAACAAAGTAAAGCTGAAACATGTTTATTATGTTACCTGAGAAAATAAAGAAGGCAAAAAAGCGGTTTATTGGAAAAGCAAATCGCAAAAGCAAAGCAGTTGGTGAGAATTCGTATGTACCCTGCACTTTTCGAACACCCCAGACAGCATAAGCAGGTAAAGTCTCGTAAATAAAAACAATCACATATCATGGCTATAAACTCTTATCACAATACAAAAATTACAGAGATAAGAGATTAGAAACAATATTCTCAAATAAAAAGAGACTAGACCAATGATATTTGGAATGTAGAGGTAGATGGTCAATTTGCTGGACTGTGGTCCGGACTTGTCAGCCATTGAAGATACTATCTTAATCACAGCTGCCAATAATGAAACCCCAGTATGTGATCCACAATTCAAAGACCTGAATTACCAAACAAAGTGCAAAAGAACAAGCATGAAAATAACATACCTTTCTTGCGTTTCCTTTCCTTCACCTTACCACCAATGACTAGTCAAATCAATACAGAACACAAAATGTTGCAAAGTTTTGGACTTTACAGAGAAAACCCAGATAAGAAATGAAATGATTCGTTAGGTAGAGGGAAAGAGTGCAGAGAAACCTGAGTAAAGCATCCACCTTTCTGCTTTTTTTTCTTATTCTTTTCTATCGATTCCTTTTCTTCAGTAGAAGTTTCTGCTTTCTGTATTTACTTTTCTTATTTCATTGCCAATTCATCTGATTCCTTCAAGTTTACAACGATGAGGACACAAGTTGGACATTGTAAATAACTCATCGTCACAAGTCGATGCATGTGCCAATGAACAGTAAAGTCATTGCCTTTATGTGCATGATGTAAACTTTTGAGCTTCCATTAGTATAAAGCTAATCAAAGAACTACAAATACTTGCTATTAGGAATGAAACGATCCCTTTGATTGGAATTATCCAAATGGGGTTGCCAAAAAACAGAAAAGATGTCAACTTTATGAGTAGAAGAGTAATAACATCTTCATGTTCTTGATTTTAAGAGGACCCCTTTAAGAAAAATAAGATAATTTATACTTTTCAAGCATATCTATAAAACAAATTTCACCCTTATATTATCACTATTATAATAAATTTAATAAAATAAATAACAATGTTTTAAAAATCAATCTGGTTCGATAGATTTAACGATAAAAACCTTAAACATATCAATTTTTATTTGATTTTTAATTTTTCAATTTGATTTAGTTTATTAATTTTTGGTTAAAAAATGATAAATTTATTAATTAATAGACCAATTTTTGTAAAGTAATTATTTTTTTAAACTAAAATAAATCAATTAATTTTCATTTAATAGGTTTTTAATTATATTTTAATATTTTCAATAAGTAAGTACACTTTTTTACAATCATTTTTCAAAATTTTCAATTTTATTCAAAATTTTCAATAAGTAAGTACAATTTTTTACAATCATTTTTCAAAATTTTTAATTTTATTCAATTTTTAATCGATTTATGACTGTCTAATACTAATTAAACCTTTTAAACCTTAAACCTCGTGTTTTACCGGTTTAATTTTTGGTATTGGTTTTGAAAACACTACTAAGTAATAATTTCTCAATTAATTTCTTATGGTAACACTTTCACATACTATAAATTGATAAAAGAAAATATATTTCAAAAAACTTAATTCAAAACTTATATTTATTATTTACAATATAGTATTAAATTTTCTTAAGATTAGTTTTTAATATTTAACATTTTATTAATTAATTGACTTATTATTATTTAATTTGATAAAATTTATATGATTACTTTGATTAAATTCAAAAATTTTATTATAATAATGACCAGATATTAATAAATGATTATTCAAAGTTTTTTTAAAATATTATAAATTCTTGTAACATTAATCTCTTATTTGAGTCTAAAAAAGGACAAGCACTAAGAGCCGTTACCGTCCAAAAAAGGAATAAAAACGTCGGAACGAAACGGCAATACCTGAACACGAAACGTCACTCTTTTTTAATTGTTTTTTGTCTTTTATATCACCGTTAAAAAGCCCGGGAATCTGGTACTGACGTGTCTATTTGAACGGTCAGCTTCCACGCCAGCACTAATTATTATTGTTTATTCATTAATAATTAATTTTAAAAAGGTCCAAATAAAAAGGGTAGGGCCCACCAACACGACAACGTGTGTGAGAGAGATGGAAACCGTACAGGCGAGGAAATCGGGAGGGCCCACTGTACGAGGTGAGATCTCCTCCTTCTGTCCCTCGGATATAGATTTACTAAACCGCCCTTACCCACCCACCTTGATGTCGTATAATTAATTAAATTCTAAATTCAAAAAAGCAAGTTGATCTTTCAACCAAATTTTTAAAAAATCAATAGACTAACGGTAAATTATTGAATATAAATAAAATTTTGACATATTTTAATTAAATATTTATATAAAAAACATATGTTCACTCATTATTTGATTTAATTTAATTTAAAAAATTATTTAATTTCAATAAAAAACTTAATTGACTTCTGATAAAAATAAAATAATTCGAATTTAATTAGTATTTACAAAAATAACATATCAAATTTAACTTTATCTTTTAACCTAAGTCTCGATAGGAAATTTAATTAAACTTCAAATGTAAATAATATTGTGTTAATATCCGGTCCGAATCGACTTTAAACTTGAACTTAATTCAAATTTGAATTGATTCAATTTTTAACATTTTGAATAAAGTGAGAAAAACGGTTCTAATTGCTGCTTTTTTGGTCATGCAAGCAATGAGAGGAGTTGGAATTTAATGAGCCAAAGATAGGATTTTGAATGCTATGGTGTTTATGGTGGAGGTTTTGTGCATATCTCTATCATATTTAGTTGGGACAGGAGACTCTGTTTCTGTTCTGTTCTGCCCTGTTTTCTTCCAAAAGAACTTGGGTTGGTAGGAGTTGCTTTTATCATTTTTCCTTTTGAAAAGTAAAAATTGTCACTTAGCACAAAATCCAATAATCTTCCACATTTATCACCTGTAGTCCTGAAAAGAATATAATCACCTTTACTTTTGTGGACATAGATATGCACATGGACAAGTTTTTATCGAGTCTAAACATCTAATCTAATCTGACAATTGCTTTTCAACAAAATCAACTGGGAAATGTCTTGTTCTGTGTGTGAACACTCTTAAATCAAATCCAGCCAGAAGAAATAGAAATCTATGAAAAGGAAAAGATGCTGTTTCACTTGTCCTGTAATTCTTCTGTTCATAGCTATTAAGCATACAAAGTTAAAATCTAAGCTCTAAAAGATAGAAACAAAATAGAACAAAACAGAGCTCTGTCATAAGTCATAACTACCCTTTTCTATTCCCTGTCACTTTCTCAGGGAAATTTTTGCCTTTTGCCTAGGAAAATTCAAACCATTAAAGCCTCAATGCTAGCCTTCTTTACCGTTTGACACACTGGACAAGAATCAAGAAAGGCATCACAAGCTTTACATGAACAAAGGTGCCTACAAGGAAGGAACAAAATACACGAATTCCTAGAATTGCAGACTTTGCACAACATCATTATCTGTTCCGGTCTCCCCTCTTCTCCTCCAGAGTAATAATCATCAGAAACTAACCCTCTGTTTTGCTCTACTACCCTGTTATTGTCCATGTCACAGCAGGACTCTGCATCATCCGCTGCGTTTTCCTTTAGCTGCTCAATTGTGTTGTTTAGAGACACAATCATGGCTTCGTTTTCTTGTGCTGCTCTTTGCCATGCCATATTGTCCATCTCTAATCTCTTCAACCGATCTTCAAGCTCCATTTTTCTTTTGGTGGCTTGTAATATCTGCTCATCCCTTAGTTTGATGAAAGGCAGTACCTTTTGTTCAAGACTCTTGCACAACAATGCAACCTGTCGCTTTCTTTGATCTTCCAACAACAATCTCAGTCTTTCATCCTGAAGAAACAATAAATAACCAAATAAAAAGACTAATAATGGCATAAGAATCTAACCCAGGTAATGAAGAATTGGAAGCAAGTTACTAACCTGTAATCTGATGTAATGATCAATCTCTTGTCTTTGCTTCTGATCAAGAGCAGTCATATTTTGAGAAAAGGAGATCGATGGGAGGGAATTGTTGTTGGTAGGAATGGGATTGGCTCTAAAAGTAAAAGAAGGAACAATATTATTATCGAGGAGAGTTTGGTCCTTCTGAAACTGCTGGTTCTGCAACTGTTGTTGTATGTTACATTGTTGCTGAACCTGAGATTGCTGCAGTTGATGTTTCTGTTGTTGAAGAACATTGAAATAGAAGTTGTTCAATCCTCCACAACAATTCTCTATCCAATCCTGTGACCCAAAAGAAGGAAACTGTGCTTGAATTGCCATATTCCTTTCAACCAAAAAGACAAATTCACAACTCAAAACCAAATTTCACACCCTCCCCAACAAACCAAAACCAAAATCAAAAGCAGACCCTCTTGTTGGATTACTCTTCTCTTCTTCAAAACCTAATCAAAACACCTTATTCTCTTCTCAAATCATAAAGGAACCCACTTCCTTTCTTCCTCTGTTCATACAACTGGTGAACATTTAGCAGACAATAATGGCGAGGAATGGGATTAAAGTAACTGAAACAAACTTCACAACTCAAAACCAATTCCCAACTAACCAGAACCAAAACAGAAACAGACCCTTTTCTTGGATTACTCTTCTCTCCTTCAACACCTAATCAAAAAACTTTCTTTCTGTCCTCCAAATCAGAAAAGAACCCACCAAAACCAAAAGCAGACCCTTTTGTTGGATTACTCTTCGCTTCTTCAACAACTTATCAAAACAGCTTCTTCTTTTCTCAAATCAGAAAAGAAACCACTTCCTTTCTTCCTCTGTTCATACACCTGGTGAACTTTTAACAGACAATAATGGTGAGGAATGGGATTAAAGTAACTGAAACAAAAAAGGCTCTCTCTCTCTCTCTCTTTCCCTCTGCCACTTCTCTCTCTGCATAGGATGCTGGTTCTGTTTGTACTGATATAGATTTCACTTTCCCTATAAGGGTCTCCCCCATAAAAAGAAGCCATTTTTATTGATTACGAGCATTAAATATAGAGATATGCTGTGTGTGGGACGACGTACACATGCAGATTTTGTGACTAAACTATCGGGTCAGAGTGATCAGAGGCGTTTGTTTGGTATTGAATTGAATACTAACAAATAATTAAATACCAACAAAAAATTAGCTAAGAAAAGAACGAATTAGTCAGTTTTTGAAGAGATAAAGAGGGAAAGGAAAGCAAAGACTTTATCATAACAGACGAGATTTTATCAGATTTAAGTCATATGGGAAAGCCCCAAGAATAGGATTTCTTTTTTGGGAAAAAAAAGAAATTAAAAGATTAAAAAGTTATTCAATAAACAAAATATATTTAAAAAAATTTTATTAGATTCTGATTTTTAATTTAATTTTTATTTCTTAATGTTATAATAAACTGTGTATAAAATCTATTAAATAATTTTTTTCATTTTAATAAACAAATGAATATTTCAAATTTATTATATAATAAAAATCATATTTTGAGATTTTTTAGTTTATTTTATTTAATATAATGCATTATTTTTATCATAATTAAGATTATGTTTAACTATTTTATGAGTTTAATATTTAATTTATAAAATTAAATTTAAGATGCTAAACCATACATATTTTTATTTTTGTTTTGTATTGAGATCATTTATTAATAATATAATAATATTATTCTTTACTCATTAACAAATAATTGTCAATTTTGGCACTTTTCTAAGCCCTAGTTATATTCTTTTTAATGGGATTAATAGTTTTTTTAAGACCATGGAATCATTTATTTAAAATATTAAAATATAGAAAATTCAATAATACTAGTTAGTTTTTATTAATGTTTTAAATCCGACACCGAAAGTTTAAAGTTTAAAAAATTATCTTCGTAAAATCGAATTTAAAATATAATTTAAAGAGATTGTCCTAAAAAAATGAGAAGTTTAATTTAAAAATATTTTTAAATATAAATTTATTTATTTATTTATTTTGATTCATAATATCTTATTGATTTATAAAATTTTACCAATTAATTAATAAACTAATCAGTTTTTAACAATAAAAGCTATTAAAACAAATCGAACCAAAAAAATAAAAATCGAACTAATTTTTAACATAAAGAGTTTAACATGTGATAAAAAATTAGACATGAAATATAATTAAATTTAAATTTTAAAAATATTATGTATTTATAATTTTAGTATATTGTTTCTAAGTATTATCTCATTGTATTTAATATTTATATCATATAAGTGTTTTTTCATATATTAAAGAACAAAAAATTTTATATTTTGATACAGTAAATAACAACATTCGATGAGAGTTCTACTAAAACAAGTAGTCTGAAGAGATTTAGTAATACGGATAAATTATATTTAGGATTTTAGTACTAAATTAAAGGGATAAGGAGTAAAAAAATCAAAATATAAGTATACCGAATTACAAATTATCTCTTTAACAAAGAAATAAAATAGTAACGAAATATCAATAACAAGCCTTTAAAGTTCATTTTTTAACAGAAACAATAAAATCTCTTTTTTTTGAAACGAAAAAACTCGCAATTACTATTCTTTGGATGCGCATTGGATAAATTTCCAAATTAACATAACAGCCTGTAAATCACGTAAACCAGGTACTTCACACTAGACAAGCCTTATATAATAGGCTCGATCAATAGAGCGTAAATATGGGGATTTAAACATAGGACTTTTTAACTTCATATCCTCTACTCTACTAACTCGACCACCCCTTTGAGCTAATAAAATCTCGTTATTTTGTAAAATAAAACTCCAAAAAAAAAGTCATAATGATCTTAATAATTTATGACTTTAGTTCAAAATGTTCGATCATTTACTCTATTTCCATGATTAAAATATAAATAATATATATATATATGTGAAGTTTATTATATAATTGAAATTTAAATTTATCTTTAATTATTGTGATATGCGATTTAATAAAAAGCTATCAAGATTTATTATGTTTTTATTTTTTAAAAAATAAGACTTATTATGTTGTAAGAATCACAATTCTAGTAAAAATAGTTTGAAATTTAATATTATATTGAAATTATAATCCCTAGATTATGGATAAATAATAAAATTTATAATATCTATGAATACTATAACAAATTTGTCTATAAAAATAAGATCGGATCTTCTGTTTTAGTTAACCAATTCTAATCCTAATTTATTAAATAATATTTACATATTTTTGTGGAGTTCACATAAATGTGTGAACCAGATTAAGTATAACAGGATTAGAACACCCTAATGGGAACATAGTGTTCCAACCCTCTTAAAACATGTCTCTTATCCAATGTTTTCAAAAATGTTTTCAAAACAGAATATTAAACCATTAGACAAAAGGTATAAGATTTAAAAGATTCCAATAGAATTTGAAGTTTAATTGAAAAATAAATTATTAAATAAAAATTAATTGATTTATCTTTGATTTGTAAGAACTTATTAATTTACAAAATTTGACTGATTAATTAATTACTCAGCTTTTAACAACAAGAGTTATTAAAGTAAATCAAACTAAAAAATTAAAAACTGAAATAAAAAATTTAACGATTCAAAATTTTTACAGTTAAACTGATTGAACAGATTAAACTTTTTAGTCATGTTTCGTATCCAATGTTTTAAAAATTGTACCAGAAATAAAATCGATACACAAGAGATATAATGTTTGAAAGGTTCCATTAGAATTAGATTGTCATAAAATCGACTAAAGATTAAATAAAATTAAATAATTTGAAATATGATTGAAAGATATCGTTATTATTTATTGAAAATTTTGAAGTTTAATTAAAAACATATATTATTAAATAATTTTGATTTATAAGAACTTATTAATTTATAAAAATTAACCAATTAATCAAATTAATCGATTTTTAACAATAAAAATTATTAAAGTAAATCGACGAACTAAAAAATTAAACCATCCAAAAATTTTATAATTAAATTGACTGAAATATGAGTTTTATCGTGTCCACGTATTAAACAAGTATGAAGTGGAGATAAGATCAGACAAAAATGTGAAAGAAAAAGCATCTCTTTAATGGAGTCTCTTTTCCCAACCTAGATGGATCTTAATTCACGGAAACCACACTTGTTCATGTCAACCACTCCTCATGACCGTTTAACCTCACAAAATCCGTACGTGTTTTGTTAATAAACCAATACAGATAAGAACTAGTCATTATCTGTACATGCATCTATATTGTATTACAAGTCAAAAGTTCAAAGACACGTGCATGCCTCCAAGGTGGTCCAATTAGTGAAATAAATATTCAATTTAAAATTAATGTGAGGTGCTTTTTAGAGTAGTTTAAGTAACTTAATTTTTTAATTTTTAAATAATTAAAAAATTCTTATAATTTTTTAAGATTTTTATGAAGAAAAAAGATAAAATACATGTGATATGAAATAAGATAATTACATATTGTTAATTTTTAAATTTAAGTCAGCTATTAAATTTGACCTCAATTTGAATTAACAATTTATAATAACTATAATAAATGATTATTTTGAGTTAAATTTAGTATATAACAAAAAAATTTAAAAAGAGTTTTTATGAAAAATAGAAATAAAAATTTTTCAATAATTATTAAGTTATTTAAACAATAAAAAAATTTGGTTTATCACCTTGATTTTTTAAAATTTAAAGGTTAAAAATTCAAAATTATAATAAAAAATTATAATTCATACCGATTTTAAAGAGAATAAAATAATAAAAATATTATATATAACATAGCCTCTACATCGAGAATTTAAGTATTGTATATGTTATTAGTCCGATCTTTTGTAGAAGCTACACGTAATAACAAACTTTTAAAATAAATATGTTTATCATAAAGAGATTCGTTATTTCTGACCCTATTTTACTTCACCTTAATTATTATTTGAACAACTAAAAGTTATGTCTCGGTCAGAGTGAGGATAGCATTTCTCTTCTGTATATTCACGAAGTTTTGAAAAATTCAAACATTTCAGAAAAAATTATATATATATATATATAGACACATAGGGATAGTAATACACTGTCTATTTTTTAAATAAATTTTTTATAATTTAAAATATAGAACAATTTATTTTTTAATTATATCCAAATCTAAATTATTCAATATCAAACTTATATAAAGTCCAACTCTTTTAAATAATATAATATTATTTTACGTACAATAATTAAATTTTGAATCAGTCCTGGTGTGACTCAGGAATCTAACGGTTAAAAAACAACTAAATTTAAATTTAAGGATCAACTCATCGCTTATTAGGAGTAACGTTACGTACGGATTTTCTTGGATGATTAGTGTATGTTATGCTTTATAGTTTATGGCTTGCGATGAAGTTGATGTAATGGCGGTGGACCCACCTGCAGCCCACCTGCCGTGACCACTCACTAATCACACTATACCCTCTCCGTTGGCTTTGGTTCGGCTGATAATTGCAAACCAATGTGCAAACACATGTGATTTCTTTTATAATCTGGAGCCAATTCACCACCAATTTACCAAATCTTTCAAGAAAAGTTAACCAATTTTTGCAAATTACTTTTATGGTTAATTTTGTATTTTTGTCTAAAGAAAAATTAAATAAAATATGAACAAACCAATTAATTTTTTTTAAAAACTGTAAATTTGATGTACTAAAATAAGATTTATAATGAATTGCATTTTCGTTTTTAAAAAGTCAAATTTAACGTACCCAATGCATAAAATTTCCCGCTCCAAGGCTATATATATCAGCATTACAAATTTTGGAGTAAAAAATGCAATTAATCAAAATAAATTTAATTTTTTAAATTAAAAATTTTAATGAATTTCTCATAAAAACTCCATTTTCATAATTAAGTAAAAAATACCAAAACATATTTAATAGTGATGTAATTATGCAAACTCAATTAAATTATGTTTAAATTAATAATTTAAGACAATTATAATTTTTTATAAAGTTAATTAAATCACAAAATATTTATCTTTTTATTTGTGATAGAATTATTTTTTATTTTCGTGAAATTTTTATATAAAATTAATGAGATATTATGATTCATTTTCAAATCGAATATGGGTTTACATTACACTTCACATTTATCATCAATTGAATAATAAATGGGCGGTGGTGGGTGTGATACAAAAGTGCAATCTCCATCCATTTTTATCGTATTTGGTGCACAAAGGTCAAGTGTGGTGCTTTTTGATGGCAACTTCTTGTTAAGTAATAATTAAAAAATAGAACTACTTGAATTGATAATAATCTTAAGACCATCAATTTTTTAGTTTAATTTTAAAATTTTAATTCAATTTATTTTAATAATTCTTAATTAATTAATTAAGAATTATTAAAATAAATTAATTTCACAAATTATTTCATTTTATTCAATTTTTAATCAAAGTTATGAGAATTTAATAATAGTTAACTTTTTTAATCTTTAATCTTTAATTTTTAATTTAATTTTCGACGGGAATTGAATCGTGGATTCACAATCCATTGCCTTGATCCATTTGGCTACATCCGCACCTAATACTTTAATTACATATTATAAAGAAGTTCTCGCATTTCTCATTCAAGTTGTTAAAATATTATTATTAACTACTTGTTGTTTTCTTCCTTTTTCATTTTAGGACAAAGTTGGATATGTATGCATTTATGAGTCTTACATCACATTATAGGATTTGAAAGTGCAAGACCTAACCCAACAACTGATGACTTAAAAGTTGCTTCTTTTTTGCATGTCTAGTGGTGTAGGATTTGATTGTAATAAAGAAAAAGTAAAGCAAAGCATATGAAAAAGGGTAGAGCGCGTCATTTAGTCTCGATATGGTCATCATTTGTACTTTTGATCAACTCTTTTTATATAATATTAGAATGGGTAATCAGTATTCCTTTTTTACAAGCATGATTAAATAAATTATTGGATATATATATATATATAAACAATAATTTGTAAAATTATGTATTAATAAATAAATTGAATAATTAATTTTATATAATTAATATTTATATATTTAATATGACTAATAATTAAAAGACAAAGCAAATGAAAACAAGTAGAAAAATCTCTTGCTTGAGTTCATTTATTTTCAAGATGGTCATCATTTGTACTTTTTATTCTCTTTTTATATGATATTAAAATTTATAATCGTTATTCTTTTTATATATTATTAGATATATATAATAATTTGTAAATTTATGTATTTTAAACAATTATTTAATAAAGGGTTAATTACCAAAAAAGTCCAAATTTTTGTTAATTTTTCAATTATAGTTTGAACTTTTTAAATTATAGTTCGAACTTTAAAAAGTAGCAATAAAATACTTAAACTTTCAAATTTTTTCAATTATAGCCTAACGTTAATGTTTCCGTTAAGATTTCAGAAAACTTAACATTAATACAAGTCAGCCAAAATTAATATCATAAATGAAGATTAATGAAACGACGTCGTTGTTTAAAAATGACCTAAATCAGATTACGCAGTTTTAATGACTTTATACTTTAATTTCAATTTTTCTTTCAGTTTTAATTTGTTCTTTTGACGTCCTCACCCTTCTATCTTTAGATTGCGTAGCTTCGATGCTCTTACACTAAAGGTATGAGAAGAACGAACTAAAAACGAAGAGCTTATTGGTATAGTACATTTTAATGCGATAGTAATTTGGGGCGTAAGAAGAACAAAGAAAAAATAAATGACTGATAATATCGAGAGAACAACATATATCGTTGAATTATAATTGAAGAAATTTGAAAGTTTGAGCATTTTATTATTACTTTTTTAAGTTTGAGCTACAATAAAAAAAATTAAAAATTTGAACGTTTTATTAGTATTTTTTAAAGTTTAGAATATAATTAAAAATTGACGAGCTTTTTTTTGTAATTAACCCTTTAATAAGCTGAGACAATTTTGACTTAACTAAAAAAATATGTTGTTACTGATGTTGTTGTTGTTATTATTATTATTATTAATTTGTTGTTGTTGTTAAGCATATCTTTGTTGTGCTTAACCTATAATCAAAGCCATACCCTTTTGTGATATTTTGCTAAGCAAGTTGGAAGTTAAATTAAAAACCCCAAAAAAATCAAATGCCCATGTTCTCTCGTTAATTTAATTTAATTCATCTTTTAAAATATTTATTATTTTAAATTACCAAAAAATC
>JAOQMS010000179.1:42563096-42591935 GCA_027563885.1 Erythroxylum longipes | reverse complement strand
TATTATTTATGTTATTAAGCAAAATATCAAATTAGGCTAACAAATAACTCAAAAAATTGAAAAATTTTAATAAACGGCCCTTTGGGGTGGCCCCATGCGTCCCACGTGCCCCTAGGGCGTGTGTGTGACACTGCTGTGTGGTTTCGGAAAACCCAGATTTTTCAGAAATTTATCTTGCAATATCTCACTCATTTAAAATATGTTTTTCACCAAATTTTAGACACAAGTTTCTGACATTATAAGGAACATATCTATGCCAAAAATTCAAGCTAAAACAAAGCTCACGAAAATTCGCCATTAATGGTCATCTTACACATGCATGAACAAATTTCAGCATTTATTGCATATTATTCTCATTTGGCACATATTTAAGGATGAAAGCAAGCTATACCTGCTCTGATACCAATGTTGGAAGGTGTGGTGAGACCTTACCTCTCCTCTTTTGACAAGTCCCTTTTGTCCTTATGCTTACTTTTCAAGTCCACCTTGTACTCTAATGGCTCCAAGTAACTCGAATTTGCCCTTTCTCGATGTTATGAGCAGCTACCAGAGTTACTCACTCTAATTCACACCCCAAATCTCAAGCCTTGTAAATGGTGGCTCAAAGAGATAAGAACATGAAGGAGAACTCTTGTTCTTGAGAGAGCTAGTGTGGGAGAGTGAGATTATTTGTTCTCCTTTTCTTTTTGCAACTTATGCAGAGAAAAACAAAGGAGAAGGGGTTGGACATTCCAACAAGTAACCATTTGCTTGTAAGTTTTGTCTTTCTTGTAAGACCTAACTTACTTGTCCACATTGGTTTACTTGTGCCAATGTAGACACACTACTTTGCTACAGTTATCAACAGAAGAAGAGGAAGAGTTGGAGGAGGAACAACTCCTGTAAGAAATTGAAAATTTGATACCAGGAGAAGAACATGGAGAATTGGAGGAGGAATTCCTGCAGAAAATTGAAAAATTGATTTAAGAAGAAGAAGAAGAAGAAGAAGAAGTAATCTTGCAGAAAATTGACAAATTATTATCAACAGAAAATGAGAAACTTGGACGAGGTAGAAATCCTGTAGGAAGAAAAAATATTGTTGTCACGAGAAGAAGAGGAAGAGTTGGAGGAGGAATTCCTGCAGAAAATTGAAAATTTGATATCAGGAGAAGAAGAGAAGAAGAAATTTTGCAGAAAATTGACAAATTGTTATTAACAGAAAAAGAGAAACTTGGAGGAGGAAGAAATCCTATAGGAAGAACAAATATTGTTGTCAGGAGAAGAATAGGAAGAGTTGGAGGAAGAGATTCAGCAGAAAAATAAGAATATGATACTAGGAGAAGAAGAAGAGGAAGAAATCCTGCAGGAAATTGAAATTTTGATATCGGGAGGAGAAAAAGAAGAGGAAGAAGAAATTGTGCATAAAACTGAAAACTGATATCAGGAAAAAAATAACAAAAAGAAATCCTGCAGGAAATTGAAAATTTGTTATTAGGAAAATAAGAGAAAGAAATCCTGCAAGAAATTGAAGACTTGTTATTAACAGAAGAAGCTGAAGAGTTGGAGGAAGAAGAAATCCTGCAGGAAATTGAAAAACTGATATCAGGTGAAGAAGATGAAGAATTGGAGGAGGAATTTCTATAGGAAATTGAAAAATTGATATCAAGAAAAGAAGAGGAAGAAAAAATCCCGTAGAAAATTGAAAAATTGTTATTAACAGAAGAAGAAGAGTTGGAGGAGGAAGAAATCTTGCTAGAAATAGAAAAATTGTTATTAGAAAAAGAAGAGGAAAAGTTCAATGAGGAAGAAAATTTGCAGGAAATTGAAAAATTGATATGAGAAGAAGATGAGTAAAAAATCCTGTAGGAAATTGAAAACTTGTTATCAAAAGAAGAAAAGAAAGAATTGGAGGAGAGAAGATCCTGCAGGCAATGAAAAAATTGATATCAGGAGAAGCTGCAAGAAATTGAAAAATTGTTACTAATACAGTAAGGGGCAGAGTTGGAGGAGGAAGAAACCTTACAGGAAATTGAAAATTTGATACCAGGAGAAGAAGAGGACGAATTGGAGGAGAGGAAAATACTGCAGGAAGTTAAAATTTTGATATCAGGAGAAGAGCAGGAAGAAATCTTGCAGGAAATCTAAATATTGTGATTAATAGACGAGGAGAAAGGGTTGAAGGAGGAAGAAATCCTGCAGGAAATTGAAAATTTGGAGTAGGGAGAAATATAAGCTGAAAGGCATAATTGTGATGAAACACAGGAATCAGAAGACAGAGAATTAGAGGTTGAAGATGGAGAATAACTCTCTGAAACTCAGTCCATATCCATAACAACACCTGAGAATTGCATGATTGAACCACCAAATGCTAAAAAGGGGTTAAGTTTTCTTTAAATGAAGAAGTATCAGAACATCAACAATTTTCTGGGAATTGGGTTCCTTCTGTTAGGAAGATCATGCTTACTGAACCTGAAGATCTAGAGAGGCTCTTTCAGACCAAAGTTCATGAGAGCACCTGGACCAGATATGACTGAAGTATAGTGTCATGATTTGAATAAAACATCTTTTGTATCTTGCTAATGATCAAACTATAATCATAACTATGCTTGCAGGGTTTTTGCAGGAGTGTCTTTTGCTACAGAACTTAGCTGCAAGTACAATAATTGCACCTGTCTATCAGAAAAATCTTACAATTGTTTGTTTAGTCTGAAACTTTCCTCTCTATTTTCTGGACATTGATTCCTGCATACTGAAATGCACACAAATCACTACAGACATGACTTCAAGTTACATTTACAGTTGCTCAGGTGACAGATTAAGTGTTCATGAGAGGTTGAGAAAAACTAATCGAAGCTCGAGGACCGACTCCAACAGGTATGATTTCCTTTCTCCAAGCTACTCAGAGATGTAGTATCATCATCAATATCAAGCAAAGCAAGACTCAAATGTAACTCTGCACTAGAATTCGGATAAACTTCATTGTCTTCCTCGACTTGCCTTTTTGAACGATCTGGATCCTTTGAGTTCATCCATTTCTCAACGCTATGGCCCTCCCTTAGAAGATTTAGTATCTGAAAATTAAATGTTAAGGGGTCTGTTAAAGGAACATAAAAAATGATAAACTTGGGAATTTCTTTCCAATCGAGGAACCTCGGTCATTTTAGGACGACGGCTAGCAGATCTTGAGATGCAGAGTGTTGCTGCAAGTACCATTCTCTGCATCTGAACCTCATCAATGTTTCCTTCCAAATTTGGATCTAGTATGCTCCTTGCATTACCACTCTCTATTATTGGCTTTGCCTAAGCTCACAAAACTAAATGTTAAGAGACACAGAACTTCTATAGTTGAACATTCTAATCACTGAAAAGGCTCTTACCCACATAACCAAGCTCTTTTGATTCTTGGGAGACTCTGAAGAAGCAATCGGTCTTCTCCCTGATAGTAATTCGAGTAGAACAACTCCAAAAGCATAGACATCAATCTTGTCACTCACTTTCCCATACATGAAGTACTCTGGAGCAAGATAGCCGAACGTTCCAACAACATCATCTTGAGTTGCAAATGATGAAGTTAATGGTGCCCATATTGCCAAACCGAAATCAGATAACTGTGACTCAGAAACAACTATAAGTCATGTTATAACTTCATAACTAATTTCACTATCAAACTGGCGTAACTATTCTCTGCATTAGTCTGCGTGAGTACCTGTGGTTCAAACTTTTCAGAGAGAAGAATATTTGAGGACTTGATATCCCTGTGAATAACAGGCTGAGAACATTCATTGTGCAGGTAATTCAGGGCATCTGCAATTTTCACGGCAAACTTGTATCTCAATTCCCACGACAATAACTGAGAATTGTCTTTGTTTTCACCGAAACCTATTATGAAATGTTAGATCACCGTCATTTCAAACAACGTTTATTGAAATTAGTGTTCATAGATGCATCTTAAATGACCTTTACCATGAAGATTTTCCTCTAAGCTGCCTTTAGAAAGCAAGTCATAAACTGAGATGAGTTCAGTATCTACAAGACAGATCCCCAGAAGAGGACTGATGTGCCTGTGTTTCAATGAGGAGATGATATCAACTTCCCGAGCAAAATTTTTTATTGCAGCTTGTGAGGACTTCTGAGTTTTGACTGCCACTAGCTTGCCATCTGGAAGTATTCCCTTATACACTCGGTTGCATCCTCCTTTTCCAATCAAATTTCCTGACATTGAGATTACACTTGCATCAGATGACACAATCAGAAGGGTAAATGGCTAATAGCAGATGATCGTTTCATGGTACAAACCGGAAAAGAAATCAGAAGTTGCAGCTTTCAGGATCTCATAACTGAACCATTTGCAAGTTGAAGAGTTTGTTTTTAGCAGAATCTCCATGTCCCTTTCTGATTCACCTACTCCTGACAAACTAATCCTATTGTCCATCTCCAGTAATCTACTTAAACTTCGAGGTCTTTGCAACGAGGAACGATTTGGCAAGTTCATGACCCACTGCACAACAGACAATTGCTTAGACTGCAGTGCTTTTGGACTATCAATACTTGCTACTCGGAGAAGTGGCCAACCAGGCTTGTGATCCAAAATCTCTCCTGTAAAAGAAGAACTTGGTCTCTTCATATGTGAACACACAAGGCTTGAACTTTCATCTGTCAAGTCTTCTCTTCCATTTCTTGTTACTACATCAAAACCTGACATTTCAGTGTCTGCATCAGAATCACCAAACTCCGATTGGACTTCTCTGCTAGTGGGACTCTCAGTTACGCTGAAACTTGGTTTTGGATCTCCCCTGAGGCCTGACATAACTGCAGATTATATGAATATTTGTCTTAGGATCTCAGAAAAATGAGGTCTTGCTTCAAACAATAAATACCAAACCTGTTAGTTGGCTGTGGTTAAACCTTCTCAACACGATTTTCTCCTTGTAGATGGCCAAAACATCAGTAGTTGGAGGCAATCTCTTAGTACAATACCTAGCTGTTGAATCCCAACTCCTGAAAATGACATCTCCTGAGCTCAAGCAGAAGAGAATAGACAAACACCATCAATGCAGACCTTCACTCTAATAGCTTCGCATACCTTGGAGCGTTACAGCGGAATGATTCTTCTCATCTCTAACTAGAGTCTTCCAGACGAAAACCTGATCTGACCTGTGAGCTTTACCTGATTCTCAGAGCACAAAAGCCTGTTAATTTCCTAATCATTCAATGAAGGAGAAACTGAAAGTGCGTTTGTAGTCACAAACCTACTTCAGGAAAGAAAGTTCACCATACATATACTTCTGACTATGCAAAAAGGGCTGAAGTTTCAAAGACTATCCTGCATCAAAAAGTTGCGATGAACAAGAAACATTAAACATGTTCAACTCAACATATCAATGAGTAATTGAATTTATGGGATGCTGAAATGACCACCTGAACTAAGACAAACTCGAATTGCAGTGACTCGATCTCCCAGTTTCAGCCACCTTCAGGAGACCCCAGCTAAGCAGCTCTCTACTATGGCTAGTCAATTTGTATCCCAAATAATATATTCCTCTTTTCAATAAGCTTAGCTTCTTCTTCCTCTTCTAGCATCTTCTTAATTGATCATTGTAACTTCCACTCTTCCTAGGATTTGAAGAAAGTCTGCAACTTTAACAGCCTCTCCACTTCCTGAACTGATCATTATGTTTCAACCTCTACAATTAAGAAACTAAAACATGGTTAGACCATCTAGAATTAGAAAATCCTATATGGACTAATACCCCACAACCATATTAAGAACTTTTAAATTTCATATCAATCTGACCAGAATTCTCATTCCCACCAATGAATAAAATCAACATAAGTACCCAGAAGAGCCTGAGAAAGAGTTGAAGTATGGGTGAATCATGCATAAAACAGAAAAAAGAAGCAAACTTGTTCCTGAAAGCTTTTTACCATTAGCATGAGAGGTCCAGAAGGCATTAAAAACGAAGTTGATGACAAACTTTACCACCAATTAATCCTAGAACAGAGCTAAAGAGGCCATTGATGAACTCAAAGATGCGTCTTTGGAGGGATAATGGCTGGTTTAAACCGAAGGGTTCTCCTAGAAAACGATAAGAAGAGGACAAGGAGTACTAAAAACCAAAAAAAGACAAGAAGATAGAATCAGAGTGTCGGCAAGGAGGAGCATTACCGCGAAAAGTGGTTAAGAAAAAGGTTTTTGTGATTAAGGAAAAGAAAAAGAAAATTTGGTTTTCTAGTTAGCCTTTAGTTTTCAGATCAAAATTGTTACTCAATCAGAATTTGTTCTTGCTCGGTAAGCCCCTAAGATGATCAAGAACACATTTCCAAGCAGAAGCATCTTACACTGCAAATTGCATAGAGAGTAGTTACATATTTTGAATAAATTACTTGACGAACTAACAATTTAAAGCCAAGCGACGGGTTCGATATAAATGATCACTAAAGGCTTAGACTCAAAGAACTTAAGAAACTGAGAACTCAACATGTTAATGCTTCACAATTCTTAGGGAGTCCCTAAACACATCTTATGAATCATTCTGCCATTTTTGCTTAATTAGATTGTAGAATTAGCCATCTAATTCAAGGTGGTTGGGTTTGGTTTTTGTTCAACACCTAAATTTATTGTGATTCTATAGGTTATATCATATTGGTTAAAATGTCACCATCTCATGATGCTTGTTGCTATAATCTGCAGAAGAATTAAGTGACCGTTTTGTAATATAATTAAAGATTTCAAAGGACATCTTAGTCTCTTCTATGGATAGCAATAGGCTGAGCCAGACAGGCCAATTTCTTTTACCTACAGATGACTCAAAACCCGATGCAGGTACCTGAAAATTCATTTGGGATGCAGTGTTTGTTCTCCATCCTGATAAAAATTTCAAGGATCTTCCAGTTTTTTATCAGAAAAGCAAGATAGATAATTTTATACAGGGAGTTTGATGTTTTAGATTGTTGGAAAAGTGATGTTTAGAAACCCTTTTGTTGGGAGAATAACAGTGAGCCGCAGGATGGGCCTACCTACAATCTTTTCCCAGAATAATGTGAATCATAAATGCAGTACCAACTTTTGGAATTATATACATGTATTTATATATATAGTGAATATTAGGGAATGGTACTAGAAATCTACTTAGCATATGATAGTACCATCACTTCTGTGTTTAAAGTATATCATTACTTTTTCATGCTTTCACAGATAGGAATGACAATCTGGTTTGGATCCAAACCTCCTAAATTTTGAGTTCTAGATACAAAAAATGATAAATTCGAGTCTAAACTCATGATCGTGTTCAATTGTATTTGGATAAGTGGGTTTGATCCTGTTCAAGCATACTCAAAAAGCCCAAGCTTGTTTATAGGACTGGCTTTTGAGTTGAACCTAGTCCAAAGCTGTATAAATGAGTATATATATGAGATATCTTGGGCCGAGCTTCAGTTAGGATCCCTGAACCCGAAGCCTGGTCTAATCTTGAATTCTTTTGGGACTTGGTTCGATCTCGGTCAAACGAAGGTTGATACATTGATTTCAAACTGGTTACCATTTACGTTGGATTTTGTTGATGTCTTCGTGTGTAGAGACAGATAACAAAACACAAAAATTATGTTTCCAGTAATGTTTGGTTACTGATACTATCCATTTTTGTTCCATCTCTAGTTCACAAAAATACAAATTTTTTGTTTCTTCCAAAACCGTGATACAATTTTCTTGTACCTGTCACAGAAACAAAACATGCGAGCTATTGGACAAAAATACCCTCATATTATTACTAATATTCCACACATGCCTAAGTGTACTGATAGCAAAAAAAGACATTCTTAATAAAATATAAGGCTTGAATGTATCTTTAACCTATTATACAATTAATTTCATGAATGCTTAGATATTTTATTAAATTATTATGTACTAGAATTTCTAACTTGTAGGATTTTTTTTATTCAATAACTCATTTCATTAAATTTTTAGGTTTCTCATTTCATTAAATATTTAGGTTCTTCATTTTATTTCATCGTAATTTAAAATTATAAATACAATTATAAAAAATATTGATGCAATTATAATAAATATTTTCGTAATTCATTTTATTATTAATTTGTACGAATTTTTTATTATTCAATGGCTCAATACCCCCATTTTTAGGTCCCTCATTTTTTTAATTCCTTATTTATAAATACAATTAAAAAATATACTAATACAAATTATTCGTTTTAAAATAATCAATGAATTACATATTTCCAATCATATTATACTACAAGGGCACTTTGATCATTAACACTGTTTTTTATGTTCTGTCAACTACAACCAAATATATTTCTGTCTTCGAGACACACAGTTTTGTCTGTTTTGTCTATTACAACCAAACACCTAACTGTTTCTAATTTTTGTTCTATTTTGTCTCCAAATTTTTGTTTCGTTCTGTCTCAGTATATAGATCACAGTAACCATTTGCAGCGTTAAAACTGTAATATATTGCTTGTTGCAGTTCACAGTTAGGCCGGGTCCCTCGATCTTGAAGCTCGAAAAAAATTTCTATCTCCATAAACTTGATTAAATCAAATTTTGTCTATTGACTTCAAGTTGGATCAGATCACTGTCTTTTTACCAATTCTAATGATAACTACCATGTTTGGTCTTCCTGTCTAGACTAATTAAATCAAACAACATTGACAAACAAATCACCTCCAACCCAACCTAATATTGCCATGAAAAGATCAGAACTGGAGGACTTGAATTCAGCATTCTTAATCTAACCTTGGGTCATCGAAACTTCAAGGATTGAAATCAAATTTGGTCACTTATTTCCTCAGAATCTTGTCATTGACTAGATACTGGTGGCCAACCAGAGCCCTACATGCTTGTTTAGATTGGCTAGTCATCTTCCAAACATGGGATGTGATTTTCCTGGAAAATGTCAGGATTCTTAATGTCAACATGTGACTTTGAAACTGTCAAAGTTGTTCATCAGAATATTTTCTTTAAGATAAAAGTTGAGATTATTTTATTAACAGATTTTATGCTGATTTAGTTTAGATGTTATCTAATTTTTTAATTTTAGACAGAAAAAGACTGTGTAAATTGACAAGTTTCTGCTCAATAAAAATTGAATCTTTTCCATACGTATCTCTTTCTAAACAAAAACCAACAAAACCGTTGTAATATGAACTGTTTTGCTTCAAAAACTTTATAACTATTGACGATCCTCAATTTGGAAACTTTTGTGGTTGCTTTCCCTTTCAATTTCAGGTGATTTGCTATTTTACACAGGAAAAAAAAAACATTAACAGTTATCATCTTACTGTATCCATTTTATTCCAAACGCATGGCAGAATTATCAGGAGTACACAGAAGCTATAGCTTTTTAGCTGTTTATTCATCTCTGATGATGCTCAGATAACAAAAGTTTAGCAATTCCAGTTACAGATGACGGAAAAAATTTCTTATCAGAAGATAGAAAGGACAAGGTCTGTTTCAAGTTTTATCCCATGGCATACTTTTGAGTCCAGCTCCGAGCTGTAGATTCATACTTGAATTTGTCAGTCTTACACATATGAGCAATTTCTGGAACAAGTGGATCATCAGGATTTGGATCTGTAAGCAGTGAACATATGGAGAGTAAAACCTGAAAAACAAAATTTCAGGATTATGAATATGAAGAGGAATGTGCCTGAAAGTTTCACGATAAAATTCCTTTTCAAAGTAACAACCTTGGATATGGTCAGTGCAGGACTCCATTGTTCTTTCAGAATGTCCAGGCAGATATTGCCGTTGCTATTTATATTGGGATGGAAAACCTTGGTCCTGAAGGCAACCTGGAAACCACAATTTACAGGAGGAGTATTGTGATATGAACTTCAGAAAAAAAAAATACAGATAAGAGCCTAGTTCTGTTTCCTGCTATACCTTGGGAGGTTTGAAAGGATAATCAGGAGGGAAATGGATGGTGACAAGGAAAACACCTCCAGCATAAGGACTATCATTTGGACCAATGATTGTGGCTTGCCAGTGAAACATGTCCTGAGCCACAGGACCTGGAATTTCAAGAACAAGATAATCACATAACCTTCACAGCAAGAAATTTTTTTACTAAGATGGCATCTGATGAACCTTCATGTTCATGATTTACCTGCACTACATGAAGTTGGGGGATCTCTTTGCAAGTCCTTTAGCTCCTTCAGGATTCTCTTTGAAGCCATTCAGGTAAATTTGGCTAGACAAGGTTCAGAGATTATAGCACCTGCAATCAAGAAAACCAGACATGGAAGATACCCTCATAAGGAAAGACAACGGTGGATTTAATAGAGGAACTTGTGGTCCTGATGAAGAGAAATGAAAGAGGTCCACTAATTCTTTTTACACTGATGAAAGTGGACGTGGTATAAATTCCAGGAAAAAGTTAGCAAGTAAAGAATACAATGTTATGAAAGGAACAGTTTGAGAGAGATTTGTCTGATTAAACTTAAAAATTGAAACCTTTCGATTTGGCATAAAGACTTTTTTCGTTCATAATCAGTTGATCAATAAGGTATAGATTCATTCCTTGCCTATTTTAGATTTCTCTTTTCGAGGTCAACCATTTCTTTCCACGTTTCACTTCATTATGAAAAAACCATTTTTTCTTTTGATTCTTCTAAACCCAAACCAGAATTGTTGTTTGAATCAGTTTGAACTTGTGACGTTCCAACTTTTATTTGATTTTATCTAATCTTTGGAAGATAACCCTTTAGGAATTGTATGTAACAGGTACCTTCAGCTCTCTGATTGATGGAAACCACTAGACACAAATCTACATCTTGAAAAGAAAATATTCGATCTTAGCTAGCGTGCATGTACAGTATCAAGTTTTAGAATCCAGAAAAGTTTTGGAGCTGAGAAGTTTGAAACGCACCACAGAAAACTTGACATGCAATATCCTTAAAATAGACAATGGATATCATATTCTTACAGATGCAAACTTTGTTCATAAACCTTATACTAATTCCTGGTCTCCCCAGCTGCTCTTGGATTTCCTGGTTTCTGATAACCAAAGCAACACATGCGAGAAAGTATCAACTGAAATCATTGGTGACGATTCAACGTCCAACCAAGCTTGCATTAAGATCATTTAAGTGTATACAACAGGTCCATGATGCTCGACACACTGATTTGGTATCTTACCAAAGAAATTTCCTCATTCTATTAATATATGAAGGTGTGATGTTAACAAACATAAAGGAAATCATTCATTTACAGATTGGTAACTCAACCCAGCATGCAAAACACACACACATACGAACGCAACTTTATGCTTATAGAGTTCTCTCTACTTCTGTCACTAAAGACTATAGACCACATCCTGTTGCTCCATATGGTGGTACGATTAGAGACTAACAGATGATCGCATAATTGGTCATTTTCCTACTTCCTTGCAGAGCGTCATTTCGATATCACAGTATGGAACAGGCCTTTTGTGTCTTTCTCTTCTTTTTCTTCTTCTGCTTTGGTGGTTGGAGAACCACTTTAATGGCCGCATCAAAGACAGCTTTAATATTCTATATCGAAAAAAATGGAAATTGAAATGAATCCTGTCAGCAATACAGCTTTCCTTTAAGCTCGTAAAAAGAATAATAAAATGACGTACCTGCTGTGTTTTAGAACTACATTCAATGTAAACGGGAGCACCAATTATCTTTCTTAACTCCTCTCCCTTCAGAAAGCAAAAATATACGTAAGAAATATTCATTATTTTCTTGCAGAAGAAAGACAATGCATGCTTCTGAGCTACATGTGTGAGAAAACAGAATCAGTGGTAAGGAAATGACACCTGAGCCGTGGTAATGGGAATTGCACCAGGATGATCTAAAAGGTATTGCTTATCATCTCGAAGATCTACAAGCAGTATATTTAGTTGCCATTAGAACTCAGTCACTTTTGGGCTTAATCGACTCACTTATTCTATAGTTGACAAGCAATTGGAATGATCGGATCTCTAAACTAAAGTAGTTGCATGCAGTCTCTAGTAGTAACTATTCAGGTTAAGAAACCATTTGAGAGACCAGATCTCCATTCAAGTGTATATACAAACAGAAGTGCTCCAGAAACTTTCACAAACTGCAGGTGCAAACTACTAATAAGGAGATTTTTGAGTCATCTGCATTTGTCTTAAGTCTCTCCTCTCACAGCCAAAGACCACAAGGATTCAACTCAAGAATTGTACCCTGGAAATGAATTTCAGGAACAATTTGGTAAATATTAGGGTATCAAAAACTTGTCTAATTAATTTGTTCCTGTTGTTGAACATAAATTTAAGTTCATCATGCACTACTGAAATATCCATCATTAATGGCAAAGATGCTCAAATATGTTCCTGTTTTGAAAATCATAAACAATTCTTAAAATCTCAATTACCATCTATAACTAGTAAAGAGTCTCAAAAGAAACACCACTGAAATTAGGAAAAGGGAGGAGAGTCTAACCAAGCTTGGTCCCAACAAGAACAATAGGAACACCAGGGGCATAATGCCTCAATTCTGGAATCCACTGACCATTCAAAATAAGCAGAAAATAAATCCATCAGTACATCATTGTATTAAGCATCAGTCTAAAAAAGGTACGAAAGTAGCTTGTAAACTTAGTAATGATCTCACTTTCTTCACAACATTTTCGTAGCTTGCTTTGCTAATGAGAGAGAAAGCAAGCAGGAAAACATCTGCTCCTCTATAGCTCAGAGGTCTTAACCTATTGTAATCTTCTTGGCCTGTTACATAAAATAAATGCAAGAAGTCCATTACACGAAAATCAAGATTAGATTGGGATCTTACAGGCTATGGTCCTATGGACTTACCAGCAGTATCCCACAATCCTAGATTGACAGTGCTCCCATCCACAACCACATTTGCACTGAAATTATCAAATACAGTTGGCACATAGTCCTGCTCCATGGCAGATCGTAAAAAACACAGAATTCATGACGTTAGAATCATTGTCCCATATTAGACAGGTGAATTAAGCTAATAGCAACAGCGTATTACATTTAAAGAAAACTGAGGCATGCATGCACTGCAAACAGTTACTAAAACACAAAAGATACCATGCTGCAGCCATCTAGTGTCAACTATAATTCATTCGAAAGATCTCATTTAAGCCATCATCTTTAACAACAAGAAAGATATTGTGTTTTCTCTAACAAAACTGAATGTCATACAGTTTAAATAAAGTTGGAAAAGTTTTTTAAGTTGACTAATGGAAGGTTTATACATTACAACCCAAAAACATGATATGAAATAAACCAAGAAAACTCAACTGAATAGTTGTCAGCAACCAAATAGATAAGAGTCCTAGTTAACTCAATTTAGGGAGAGTAGTTAAAGCAAATAGATCGTGCTCTTGTTTAATGATCTAGACGTCAGGTAATCAAAAAAGATAAAATTCCTATCCTCAATTCGTCTACTTACACAGCGGCTGAAACAAAGTATAGTTATAGTAAAATGCACTGCCAAATTTGAATCTATTTATGAAAAGAGAAAAGGCATACAGAACAAAAGCAACATAACAATAAACTCTCCCTAGAACCAAATAGTTATGATCATTTATTCATTCAATAATGCTACAAAATCTTAAAAAGCTATTCGTTTCAGTTGAATTTTGGTTAGCCAAGTTAAGAAAGAAAAACTACCCACCCTTCCAAAAATTCCCTAGCATGAGGATATAACATTTAGCATAGAGGACAGCTTCCTTTCTCGAGTACCAAATGTTCATAGATCACGTCTAAGAATGTCAACTGTTACTGCTTTACAAGATTATGAAGAAACTTCACACAAATAATCCCCAAGAATTTAAGACCTGAATTAGATAGACAAAAAAAGTAAAGATTTTCTGATCTTGTTAAAGCTAAACATAAGAAACAGAGATAATCCCGTAAGTTTCTTCCCCTTAAACTTCACCAAGTAGAGACAAGAACGTCAAACCACTAAGAATGAACTTCCAAACACAAGGTTCCAACCCGAGAACATGTTATCAGAATGAAGGTGATGCAACTTAAAAATAAAGAAGCAAGAAGCTTTCCAAAAGTAATTCACTTTTCGCACATACATATTGCCTAGAGACAAGCAAAAAGCTCCAAGATTCACACGACCACCCATTATCCAAGTCAACAACTTGCAGTAACCTTCGTTGACTTCACCATAACCCGACATTTTCTCAAGAACCAAACACACACACACACACAAAAGGGAAAGGAAAAAACAAGACTTGCAATCAATACATACAGTAGGAAAAGTGTTGCTGGTGTAGGAAATGAGCATGCAAGTCTTGCCCACAGCACCGTCACCGACAGTGACACACTTTATGAATCTTGAAGCACTCATCTTTTTCACTTCTTTATCTTCTTCAGCTCAATTTCTGCAAGACCCACTTCTCAATTCTCGAGAAACAAACAGAAAGTGAGGGGAAAATGTGAACTTTTCACGTCCACCACCTTAAACCCAAGTCAGCAAATTAAGGGAGCGAATAAAGCAAGAAATTTTGGGGGTCGCTCGTGAAAAAGATGGAAGAGAAAGACAGCTCTAAGACAGCTATAAATGGTTTACCTATATTTCAGGACTCCAAGTTCTATGGCCTTTTTTTTCCCCAAAAAAAGGCATATATTTTTCATATATATTTATCTAAATTACATAATATTTGAATTTTTGCAATTAGAAAATAAAGGAAATATATGCTTCATGTTCATAGATAGATAAATAATGCCCATATTTTATAAGAAAATGAGTTATTATGATAGATTATCTTGATATTTTTATTTTAAAGTTTTAAAAATATTATTTATTCAGCATAATAATCATTAATTATAACAATTTTAATATATTTATTAGTTTTTATATTTACAATTTCAAAATTATGTCCTTAACAAAATTTAGATAATATTTAAAAAATTAATAACAATTTCTAGAATATAAAAGAATCAAACTATAAGAAATGTTAACCCTAAAAACAGTTTCTTAATTATTGTTTGTATATTTGAGTTAGTGAAGTGGAGATCATGAAGTCAAAAGGTCCTGTGTTTAAATTCTCCTACTTACGTTCTCTCCATCGAGCCTGTCGTATAGGACTTGCCTAATGCAGAGTACCCCGTTGACGTAATTTGTAGGTTATTGCATTAATCCGAAAATTTACCCAGTACGCATTCAAAGGATAATAGCTACGAGCTCTTTCGTTTCAAGAAAAACATTTTTTATAATTTATTTACCTTAAATATAAAATTTATGCAAATACTCAGACCAATTTACTTATAAATACTTTAAATCATGAAATTTCAAATCTAATTTAATAGGGATAACTCCCAATCTTCATGAAAATTTCAAAAGTTTGTTCAAAATCTGGTTCCAACAAAGCAAAATCACTAACAAGACCTGTGGTCCATCACTCATGAGTTGTTCTTAGAACAGTAAAGTTGGTGGTGATTGCCTTCACAAGGAAGTGAAAATGATGAATTGATTGGAATCACTATGAGACACCAAAACATGACCAAAAATGGAGAAAACTGAACAACCATCAACTATAATGGATCACATGACATGATTAATCTCATAACAACTTTCGGTATCTTTTGATATGATTATGGGTTTTGAGTACCCCTGCCCCTAATAACTTTGCTCAACCTCCTCTTTTAACCACCACAACCTTTTTTTATGATTAGAAATGAATTATCTCTTTTTTTAATTCATATGTAATATAAAATTTAATCAAAATTTACATAAAATATCATTATTTTGGTTTGCGTTAAAAAATTCTCTCAAATTTGAAGTTAATTTGAAACCCGATCAATTCTATTTTTATTATTTTGGCTGCATTTAGATCTGCGGTGCTGTAAGAATAAGTACTTATTTATCACAGTTTTCAAACGCAGTCACATGTTTGGATCTGCAATAAACAACCGAAGGTTGAAAAAAAGTACGGTCCCACAGCAAAAATCAAAAAGCAGAAAGAGGGTTACGGTAGGAAATTATTTTTGCGGTAGAAATTTTACTTTCCATTAATAACCTTCACTACAAGTATTATTTTCTATTATACTCGTAATTAATATGACTAATAATATATTTTTATGAAATATTTTATTTACTAAATTTATTTTAGTTATATTTTCTTATTTATAATTTTAAATTTATATGACTAATAATATATTTTTTAATTATTTATACAACAATTAATAGTTTATTAAGTCAATGAGCTTTTTAATCATTTTATCTCTTTTCATCAACCGCAACTGCATTTGTCAAACACCTATTTTCACGTTTCAACAGTTACCAAAACAGCAATCCCAAACACATAAATACTTATTGAGATTAAGTACTTATCATTTCAACAGGTTGATTTCAGCAAGTTATCAACCGCCACCACTCTCCCAAACCAACCCTTATTTAAGTTGCATTGAAATACACTCGAGCTAAAGTCTTAATCATATTATGAAATACTATTAATTATAATTTAGAATTTTAAATTGCATAATAATACTATAGTCACATCCATAATATTGTAGATACTTTCAAGTCTATAACAATTAATTTATTATATTTATAGTAACATTTATGTAATCACACAGTAGTTGCAAACTATAATTTATAATTTTGATGTAGTCATTTACTAATTAAAAGTTCAATTTAGGTCACCTACTCTTGTAATTGAGAGAGCTTTTTAATTATATCTTCTTTGACATCTTAACCACGATTCAATGCTTTCAAAACATGGACCATTTAGTTATAACCTACCCAACAACTATGCTTTCTCATATGGTTGGTGATATATAGAACAGATCACACCAATCCTAGGTGTGATTGTTAAGCCTGCTTTTATATATAACTAAGAGGAAAATGAAATGTAACAACTCAGATTTCAATATGCCAAAGACTATACCTAACCCTTCATTTTTCTTAGGCTTATATATACAAACTTCCAAGCAAGATTTGCTTTCATTAGTGATGACTAATCACACCTGACCTAACAATTTGTCATTATATTAGTAGAATCACAAGCTCTATGTTCCAAGTCAACATTGAATAAAATATCAAGTATACACAATAGTCAACAAAGTACTATATAAAATATTAGCATGTTGCCATCATTTCACTAAAACTAAGTATGAAAATAGGTCAAATGGGCTGAACCAAGGAACACACAGCTCAAATATAGTCCAAAAACCCAAACTGACCTCCGCTATGCAGTTTGAACTCAAACCTGAACTGAACAAGCTATTCAAAATGACATCATTTTGATCAAACATTCAATCCGTTTGAACTTTTCAAGTCAAGACTCAAGCTAGCCCTCAAGGCCAAACTTTGAATAGACCTGGACCCTATTGCTATGTGTAACAAAAACTTTGATAAATCATCTAAAATACTTGACTTTAAGTGCCAATGAGTTTAGCCTAATAGGTTAATCTCTATGAACTTTCTTGATAATTTTGTTTGACAGACAATAACTCTAATCTTAGCTCCAAAATGGCTTGAAACAAAGTTAAGATTAGTCATTACTAATGACTAAGCTTGAAGATTTTCTCCAAAATGAAGCCAACGGGACATCATGGAACTCACTGCTCTACATAAACATGACAGCTTTTTGATTTCGAACTCTTGTGTGGTAGACTGAATCTTCAAAGGCTTAGAAACTTCATATTCACCCATAATCAGTTCACCTCAGTGTTCTAGCAGACTTTTGGAAATGTCATCCATAAAAATTCTGATGCCGCTTCCCTGATTATTGGCAAGATGTGGGAATATTGTGCTCTGTCTGCCACGGTGATGGAGAATTATGACTCACAATTCTTCATCTGAACCAAAGATCTCAAGTTCAATCATCTTGCCCATCCCCGGGTCGATTTTTCCATCCGAATGTGGCATCTGTTCTGTTTTCGTTCTTTTTGCCTTATTCATGTGGACTGATGGTTCTACCTTTATTGTGTATGATTTCCTGAGGAATAATAGATGAATATTCATGATTGGAAATCACAAGGGCATATCAGGTATGTGAACTGTAACAAGTACAGGAATGCTTACCTATCTTCTGAGCCGGTCACTGATCGGTTTGATGTTGCAGACACTTTCTTTGTATCTTTTGAATTCTGTTCACCTGCCAATACAAAATCATGATATTGCACGGGCATACAGACAGCAATAAGAGAGACAGCTGACCATCTCTAACCTGTGATTTTGTTAAGGAATCTTATGCCCTGTGAATGTGCATTAGTTGTCACTTTATCTGCATTACTGTTAAATCAGATGCAATAATCAATTGTTTAGGCCAAGCAAGAATTGCAGAACAGCAGTGGTGGCTTTGTAATTTGTATGACCAACCTCAATGCCCTTCTAAGTCCTTCCACAGTCAGTAATTTTGCTGGCTGCTTGGGCTTCTTCGAGTTTGTTCTGTCACCTAGTGGATCAACCAAGTAAATGCCTTCTGATTTCAGAGGATCCCGAAAGGCTGTTCTCAAGTTCCTGAGATTTTAGGAAAACAAGTTTGATGTATCATCTGAGAAGAACTACAATTAAAGAACAAAAGCAAGTAAGTTCCCATTAACAAAACTCTGTTGATCACCTACCCTCCCTTAAGTTCTGTTCGAACTGTGGAAAATCTCTCTGATGCTTTCTGTACAATGATAACAGTTAATGAAGAAAGTTGATGTCAGAGACAAATTGATAGGAAAACAAATGGTAGCAAGCATTTTTGCTCAGTACGAGGTCAAGCGCTCTCAGTCTCTCATATCCTTTCTTCTTGCAACTCCCAAGAAACAAGATATACCAGAACTGGAAAAGATTCTTACTGATTTGTGATATCTGCAATATATTCCTTGGCGTCTGAAATCAAAAAAACAACTCAATTCAGATTGCCAAGATTCCAATATTCAACATGTTACTGAAGAAGTCCTTGCAAAAGCCAATATGATCTTTTTGTCATAAAGCTACTTGTATTGCGGCTAATGTAAAGAAAAAGGATAGAGCAGAACCCCCAAGGAAGTCCAAATGAAACATTGATTGACAACAAAATCCCTAGTGAAAAGAGCACATATTATGCCTTTGGGATCATGAACAAAAAACATATACATGCGCTGAGAATTTATCATATTAACATTATGCAACTCCTAGCGAAAACTGTTGTGCCACCTACTCAAGAATTTTGCAAATGAATTGTAGAAGTTCTGCAACATACTTATTTATGACTACTGTACAAGTCATTCCATCCTTCCTTTTTCCTTTGCAAACTCCATAATCAATTGAAGTACCCATCTTCAATATTTGGTTAGAAGAGAACAAACTCAAGGAAAAACCACTCTGAAACAAAATGCTAGGAGTTAGAATCTTATGAATGTAACCACAGGGGGGAAAAGAAAAAAGAAGGCTCTAAGCCAGTGATGATAGCAAGTCATTACCAGATTGTCCTTGCGTACGGTACAATTGAATAGGGCAAAAACTGTTCCAGCATGCTCCTTGCAGTTCTGTTGATAAGCATCTCCAAACAAGAAAACAGAAATAGTATTTTCGTCTAAACATCCAAGTTTCCAAATGCAATAGCTTTTGCCAGCAGAACTAGTCTTTGGATGCCCCTTCTCAGTCAACACTCCAACAGTTGCCCAACATCCCGAAAGAGTGTCTCCCACCAATAAATTTCTAGGAAAAGAACCAAACAAGCCTCATTGTGATTATATGTTGGATAGAAGCTCATAAAACTCATGTCAAGACACACTCAATTCATATAAGCTAGTGAGCTAACTGAAAAAATCAGTGCCCCCCTAAGTACCCATGAAAATAAAGATGGAAATGGTTAAAAGATTACTTCATAGATGGTAAACGAACAAAACGGATGTCTGAGAAACGCTCACTGAGCTCTGTAGGAGAAACCAATTGATTCCTGGAAAAAAAAAACAAGAAGTCTGAAATGAAAAGATCAACTATGGAGTATTGAGCTTTAAAGGATGCTTCAATAGGGAAAATCGGTGGCCGTAAGATTGAATCACTGGCATAATTTTGTACTTAAAAAACAAATTTAGGCCAACCATACCGAACCTACTATCATAAACAGGGAACATTTCGTGAACTGACACAAAAAACCCATATTTCATTAGCGAAAAGTAAAACAAATAGAAGCAAATTTGTGAACAACCCCATACCTAACAGTGAACAAAGCGTCTATCGAGCTAAAAGGTTACCTTATTCGCAAACCTGAGTACTTCTCCACATTAGAGTCACTCGGGTTCTTTGACCTATTAAGGTTCTCCGTTTGCTTGACTAGTTTTGGCTCAAAGTGAAGGCAATCTCGAACAGAGTCTTTAAAGACAGACATATCACCACCCCGCTTTCTACGTCTGGGTGATCCATCGTCGGACAAGTATCCTGAGTAATCATGCCAAACACAAAACAAATCCATAGTAAGTTCTAATGACACAAAAACCATATTGCTAATTTTGTAAGTCCCAAATTTTTATGTACGGAAACAGAAACTCCGAAAATCTCTTGCAGAGGAAACCAAGAAAAACCAAAAATGAAAAGCTCCCAGATTAACATTATGCCTAAGAAGTACTATAAGTAGAAAACTTTGTGAATTTTTCGCTCAAAAAGCTTCAATGAATCCCCAAAGGAACGATTATGCTACTAACATACAACAACCGACTCACGGACTGTTAGAGTAAAATTATATGAAACTGGAGATATACCCAGATCAAGATTCAACAAAAAAGAAAACAAAAGAAGACCCTGATTAACATTATAGCTAAGAAGTCAGAAATTAGAAAACTTTAGATTGAACTTCCATGAAAATGTCGCTCAATGCTCCAACGTGTGATTTTTTTTCTCACGAACTATTAGAGAGCGAACTTACATGAAACTGAGAGATACCCAGATCAAGACTCGACAAAAAAAAAAAGACCCAGATTAACACTATACCTAAGTAGCAAACTTCAGATGAACTTTCATGAAAATATTGCTCAATGCTCCAACATAAGATTTTTTTTCTGGTAACTAAATGTTCCAACTTATGATTATGCTACTAAAGTACAATACATGACTCATGAACTGTTAGAGAACGAACTTACATTAAACTAAGAGATACCCAGATCAGAATTGTACATCAAAAGAAGAAGAAAAAAGGCACAAAATTGACGATTTTATCCAAAAATAAAGAAAAAAGAAAACACCAACAACAAGAAAAAAGATGGAGAACTGCAGGTACACAAAACGACGAAGACCCATCTGTATAAATACCTGGAGAACCAGGAGGGGTTTCTGAAACATGTTCTTGGAGAGAGAGGAGAAGATCGAGGTCCTCTTCATGGGTCGACATTAGTGTATGAGACTCCCTCCATGAAGACCAGAGGGCTTTAGTTTTGTTGAGTAAGCGGAGGGAGAGGTGAAACTTTTGGAGGGAAAACAAAATGATAGTATATTGCTAGAAACGCTGACGTTTTCGCTAAGAATTTATTTTGAAATTTCAGTAAAATTAAACCTAAATTATTTTAAAAAATTTAAGCTCCAATTCGTTTTTTAAAGTTCTTATTATAATTATTTACATTTTTTAAATAGAGAATCGATGAGTTTATATATTAAATTTTATTAATTACATATAATATAAATAATTTATTAAAATAAAATAAATATATAAACTTATTTTAAAATAAAAATATATTCTCTTACAATATTATACAAAATAATAAACATAATTCATAAAAAAATGTACACAAATCATATTTTTATAAGATATAAAGTTATAAACAATATAATACAATAATATTTAATATAAATCCCACCGAGACTCGAAGTCTAAAAAAATTAACATATGTAGAATATAATATGTAAGGTTCCCGTTTTGCGAGATCTAGATAGGATCATAATATAAGCAATATTTTCTTTGTATTTTTACAAAGAAAGTATTTTCATAATTTAAACCTATGAATTTGTTATTACAAAAGAATAACTTAACTTTTTTAATTTAATTTTTAAACTCAAATTTAATCTATTTTTTAAGCTTTAATTCTGTAACTCTAAATAGGGATAACAAAATCAACCCGATCCGACCTAGCTTGCTGGGCTACGGGCCGACCATGATCGGTCCACCCGTTATTTCCAAAATGATGTTATTTTAGAATTTTTTTGCTTAAAAAAATAAATGACGGGTCTACCTAAGCTGGCTCGCCCGTGGCCATAACCCGAGCCATAGCCCTGGCCACGGCCTAGTCAGCCTATGGTCTGGCTTGCTACCATGGTCGGCCCGGACCATTGACATTGTTAACTCTGAGCTATAACTATTGTTAAAAAAGACTTTACTTTAATATAAATGACTAAAAAAAACTTTATTTTGGACTACATATTTAAAAATTTTAAATTAAAATGGTGTTATTTTAATAAAGTGATCATTTTCAAAATAAAAGAATTGAAATAAAAGGTATCAAACCACTCTAATTCCATATATTTGACCTTTTAATTTGTTCCAATATTTTGAAACTAGATTTAAAGTTTAACTTGTAAAACAGATGTTTAAAGTTTAAAAGATTTAACTGATATTAAAAAGTCATAAAATTGATTAAAAATTGAATAAAATTAAAAATTTTGATAAATAATTGAAGAAGACTATTTTTATCCATAAAAAAGTTAAAGTTAAATTGAAAAAGAAGTTTGTAAAATACAATTTATTTTTTTTTCAACTGGTATTAGAAAGTCATAAAATTGATTAAAATTAAAAATTTTGATAAATAATTGAAGAAGACTATTTTTATCCATAAAAAGGTTAAAGTTAAATTGAAAAAGAAGTTTGTAAAATAAAAATTAATTATTTTTTTCAACTGATATTAGAAAATTATAAAATTGATTAAAATTAAAAATTTTGATAAATAATTAAAGAAGACTATTTTTATCCATAAAAAAGTTAAAGTTAAATTGAAAAGGGAGTTTGTAAAATAAAAATTAATTATTTTTTACTTATAAAAATAGATTAATTTACGAAAATTGACTAATCAATTTAATTAATTAATCAATTTTTAATAATAAAGATTATTAAACTAAATCGAATTGAAAAATTAAAAATCAGATCAAAAAATTAGTCGGCTGAAGCAGGTTTAGATTCTAAAAATTTTGATTTATTCTATTAAGTATCAAAGAATTGAAATGAAAAGTATCAAGCCACACCAATTCCATTTATTTAACCTTATAATTTATTCTAATGAGTATGAATAAATTCCAAAACAATAGAGTCTAGAGGTGAAGTTCTTGTTTAGAAAGATCATCTCGACGTTTTGAGTTTGTTAAAGGTGGCAAAAAAACCGTTAAATCAGTTAAACTTCGCGGTTACCTAGTCATTGGTTGTCTAAAACAGAACATATCTAGAACGTGAGTTACATGCTCTAACTAAGTTCCAATGGTTTAGTTAGTAGAGAGACTATAAAAATAGCAAGTCAGTGTCCGAATCATACGAGCTAAAGAGCTAAGAATCACAACAGTTTTTTTGAGTCTTACACGTTAACTATGGCTTGTTTCTCTCTTCCAGGAATAGTAAATGAAGATGGTGACCAAGTTGCTTGAACAAGAATGCCAGAAACAGTAATGGCCCGAGTTTTGCTCCAACTCCAAGACCCTGAATTGACCTTTGATGTTTCCCTTATAGAACTGATTCCGAGCTGGCCTCCATTTTCAGCGGTAGTTTGAGTGCCTCCTTAGAGAGGAGACCCCTAACTTCAGCTCAAATATATTAGCTTTATTTACCACATTAGCGTCCTTTGAAAAGAATTTGTGTTCTTGTTTGATGAGTTACTATCAACCCAGAGAGAGTTTAGTGAAGATGGTCTTAACAAGAAGCTATCTTTCATTTTTAATCATTAGCCTCATTCCTTTACTCTTTGTTTCTTCTGCCATTGCTGATGATAGACCTATAGGTGTTACTTATGATGCAAGGTCATTGATCATCAATGGGCAGAGGGAGCTTTTGTTTTCTGGATCAATTCATTACCCTCGTAGTACTCCAGATGTAATGCACATAAAGTTTTTGATCGAATGACATGGGATTGGTTTTGTTTCAATGAAGTAATGGTTTGTTTGTTCATCTGGATTCAGATGTGGCCGGACCTGCTTTACAAGGCTAAGCGTGGAGGTTTGAACGTGATCCAAACTTACGTGTTTTGGAACATTCACGAGCCTTTGCAGGGTCAGGTATCGTGTACATGAACTTTTGATATGTAGAAAGAAGATCGGAGATTTATGGAGGGTAGTGTAGTACTCAATTGAATTTTGCCATTTGCAGCTCAATTTTGAAGGGAATTATGACGTTGTGAAGTTCATCAGGATGGCTGGTGAGCATGGACTATATGTGTATCTACGGCTTGGACCATTCATCCAGGCAGAGTGGAACCATGGGTAAGATTCATTTGATCGTTTTGTTAATCCACTTGATGAACACTTTCTGTTGAATCTACGTAAGACATGGAAGAAATGAGAGAGAAGTTCTTTTTAACTGCTTCTGGAATCTGGTATTCTTTTTAACTGCTTCTGTAATCTGGTATCTTGAATCTGTCTCTTACATTTTGTTTCTAATGGTGAATCTTGTAGAGGGTTCCCATACTGGTTAAGAGAAGTCCCTGGCATCATTTTCCGGTCGGATAATGCACCATACAAGGTAAGGATGTTCGATACGGAAATTGTTTTAAATTGCTGTTTCAGTATATAGATCGTTAGTGCGATTTGCTGTAATTGCGACTGCACCGCATAATAACTCGATCGGCGATTAAAGATGTGACATTTTGCAGTTCCATATGGAGAAGTATGTGAGAATGGTTGTTGAGAAGATGAAAGCAGCGAAGCTATATGCTTCACAAGGAGGCCCCATTATTTTGAGTCAGGTTTGAGCTCTAAAGTGGTTTTTACCGGTTCAAAAGTTTCAGCAGTGAATGAATGTCAACTGATTCTTACTTCTTATTCTTACAGATTGAAAACGAGTACAATACCATCCAATTGGCATACAGACATTTGGGAGATTCATATGTTCAGTGGGCAGGAAACTTGGCTTTGAATATGCAAACAGGAGTGCCATGGACCATGTGCAAGCAGAAGGATGCTCCTGGCCCTGTGGTATAACTTTTGTAAACATATTTTTAAGGAGACATTGATGAACAAAGGAAAACTTACAATAGGATCACACAAATCCTCTATCTGCTCTATGGTTTTATCCACCAAACGAGGATACTTTCTGTGCAGATCAACACATGCAATGGAAGGCACTGCGGAGATACCTTCACAGGCCCCAATGCACCCAACAAGCCTTATCTATGGACTGAAAACTGGACTGCTCAGTGAGTATAAGACAAATGCATATTGTCATTGCAAAATTCCTGTCTCAGGCCAACAATGCCGAAGTTTGTTTCATCGTTTCAGGTTTAGAGTGTTTGGGGATCCTCCTTCACAGAGATCAGCTGAAGATACAGCATTTTCAGTTGCTCGCTGGTTCTCAAAGAATGGAAGTCTAGTAAACTACTATATGGTAAAAAAAATTTAAATCTGTTTACCTTCTCCCACGATTTTTTGGAGAAGGACATAGTAATCATTTCTGGCTCTGCAGTACCATGGTGGAACAAACCTTGATAGAACTGCTGCGTCGTTCATAGCAACACGATACTATGACGAAGCTCCTCTAGACGAATTTGGTGAGTATAAACATATGATTTGAAATGATGCAAGAAGGTTGAGTCCTTTTAGAGCTCTAACTGAATTTATTCCATATATTATAGGCTTAGAGAGGCATCCAAAATATGGTCACCTCAAGGACTTGCATAGGTCAATAAATCTCTGCAGAAAGCCTCTGCTTTGGGGGACTCCTGGTGTTGCAAGATTGAGCCCAGATGTTGAAGTGCGCATCTGATAAACTTCTGATACTGCCATTTCACAAGCTCCTTATCAACTATAGATACTTATGTTTATCTATCTCCTGTGCAGGCTCGTTGGTTTGAGATTCCAGGATCAAAAGAATGTGCTGCTTTCTTGACTAACAACAACAGCAGAATAGCACATACTGTTAAGTTCCGGGGTAAGCAATTCTACCTGCCGCTTCGTTCGATTAGCATCCTTCCTGATTGCAAGACTGTGGTTTTCAACACTATGACGGTAATCCCACGATTACTTTCTTTGTATTTGCTTGTTATTACGTTATATGGATGCAATAGAAGATGTTAATGCTGAGTTATGTGAAACAGATTGTGTCACAACACAATTCAAGAAACTTTGTTCGTTCTGAGAATGCAAATAAGAATCTTCAATGGGAGATGTGGTCCGAGACTATACCAAGCCAACTTCCAGTGACGTCCAAGACCCCATTGGAGCTCTATAGCTTGACCAAAGATCAAACTGACTATGCATGGTACACCACAACGTAAGTATATACATTTTAAGCATGCTTCCTCTGGTGGTCTGATCTTTTTCACAATCTTTCTATCATCTGCTGGATGAATACAGAAAAGGGTTACTTCCTTGATTCTAATGTTATAAAACTTAGACATGCTTTTCTGATTTTCATAACAGAATTGTGGTAAATTCCCGTGACCTGTCACTGAGGAAAGATATTCTTCCAGTTTTGAGGGTTGCAAGTCTTGGCCATGCCATGCTTGCATTTGTAAATGGGGTATTCATTGGTAAGACACACCACCTTGTAATTTAAAACTTGTGTGCAACATTCGTTTATAGCACAAGTTACAGGACTTTTTCCAAGTTCATAGTTACAACAATTAAATGTTTTCAGGTTCTGCACATGGAAGCCAAGTTGAGAAGAGTTTTGTCCTCCAACATCCTGTCACCTTGAAACCTGGTGTCAACACCATCACCCTGTTGGGCAATCTTGTTGGCCTTCCTGTAAGGAGCTTATATCAAAAGTAACATACTTTGGGACTTTGATTATATATCTTAAAGTTGCATCTCATATGGCATTTTTTCTTTTTCAATTAATGAAGGATAGTGGAGCCTATATGGAGCATAGGTATGCCGGGCCTAAAGGTGTTGCTATTTTAGGTTTGAATACAGGAACACTTGATATGTCATTGAATGGTTGGGGACATCAGGTATTGAATGAACTTACACCTGAGGTTCTGTCAGGAATTGACATTTTTTAGAATACAAGACCAAAAATGGCTAATTCACACAGAACTTGTAGGTTGGGTTGAATGGAGAGAAGGATAAGTTGTACACAGAGGAAGGATTGAAGAAGGTACAATGGAAAAAGGTGGAGAAAGAAGGACCTCCAATGACATGGTACAAGGTAATCATTAGAGGAAACATTCTTGGTTTCAAAAAGCTCTTGAGTTACATTGCTTAATTTAAGCTGGTGGGGTACTTACCTTTAAATGACCAATGTTTTCGGTTGTTGCAGACATTCTTTGATGAGCCTGAAGGGAAAAGCCCTGTTGCTGTTAAAATGACTGGTATGAAAAAGGGCGTGATTTGGATCAATGGTAAGAGCATAGGTCGATACTGGTTGTCTTACGTCTCGCCGCTAGGACTACCCACCCAAATTGAGTAAGGAAAACAACCCTTTTTATGCTTAGAAAGAAAATGGTATTCAGATTCTGTGTTTGAAATCTATAAATTTTCATGAACATATGCATTTTGTCAGGTATCATATTCCAAGATCATACATTAAGCCAAAAGACAATCTGATGGTCATTTTGGAGGAAGAATCAGCAAGCATTGCTGATGTTGAGATCGTGACAGTCAACAGGGACACAATATGTAGCTTCATTACAGATGATCATGTACCGAGCGTGAAGTCCTGGGAAAGAAAGGATAATAAATTCAGGACTGTGGTGGATGATGCAAAACCAGGAGCTCACTTGAAATGCCCTGTCAGCAAAAAGATCGAAGCTGTTGAATTTGCCAGCTTTGGTGACCCTTATGGCTCTTGTGGAGATCTCAAACTTGGAAACTGCAATTCACCTATCTCCAAGCAGGTTGTTGAACAGGTACATCATCCTGATTCCTGACACTGCTCTGTTTCTTCTCATAATCTCCTGACATCAACTCTGCAACTACTTCCACTTTTCACATACATAACCGACATATCTTCTTGCAGCTTTGTTTGGGAAAAGTTGCCTGTGACATTCCCATGGAGAAAGAACTTTTCATGAAGGAGAATGATGCTTGCCCAGATGTGAAAAAGACATTGGCAATTCAAGTAAAATGCGGATAGGGTAAAATAGAAACCATCAAATTACAGACGCAAAGAACAAAGTATTATTGATTGCAATCAGTGAGTTTGAATAGGCCATTGCTTGACCTTTCAAGGTTTTCATTTTTAGGACTCAAACTCATGTATTTGCACTCTCTTTCCTATGTACTTCTTCCATTAATTCATAAGTGGAGTTCTTCCAAAGTAGCTTCTCCATGCACACTTCACATTCCTGAAACCCTTTAGTTATTTTACTGAAAAAATCTCAGAACAGGATTTGCAGAAACTTTTATATGAGAATTTATGCAATCTCAAGAGTCAATAGTATAATTCATAACAGATTAGTTCCTAAAAATTTACATTCATCACAAGTTTTGGAAGCCCGGATTTAGCAGAATCAAAGTGTAGTTGGTGTTCACATCATGAAAGTCGGATAATATTAGCATATACATGAAAATGGTTGCACTGTTGTTTTCAATTTTATTTTCATTATTTTATATTTTATTTAGATTAATTAATTAATTATGTAATATAAGATTATTATTCTAAACAATATGCATATATAATTAATACCATGTTATTGTAGTAATTAATTATCCATTATTAATAGATTTTATATTAAATTAACAAGTCTTAGTAATTTGTAGATATAACAAAAAGGGAATAATTATGGTAAATGATTATATTCTATAGAGAAAATCAAAAGATTTGAA
>JAOQMS010000179.1:42516349-42558174 GCA_027563885.1 Erythroxylum longipes | reverse complement strand
GAATTATAATTAAATATTAAGAAAATTAGTTATGTATATATATATATATATATATATATATTATGTATGTATGTATGTATGTATGTATGCATTATATTCAAATAGGAGTAGAACTAATAATTTTTCAATTTAAAAACTCTTAAATTGTCACATATCCAATGTATATTTAATAAGTTTTGCAAACCTCTCTCCTTAAAAATCATAAAAATTTAATTAGTACTATTTTATTTTTATAATATATTATTAATAAAATTATAAAAGCTCTATCATTATACAATATCATAAATATGATTTGAAGTATTATAAATATAATATAATAATAAGTTAAAAATTCATTCTTTTTATAAAGTTTGAAATTACTCTTCTTTAAAATTAGGAATGGCAATGAGTCTAGATTCAGGTGTTTTCAATGCACCAATTCATGGGTCAGGCTCAGGACCAGACTCAGACCGATTCAAGGCTCAATTATTATAAGTAAAGCTACATCGTTTTGTTCAAAAGAGTTAGGTCTTTGATAGATCTGGGTCTGGGCAGCCTAGACCCTGATTTAGTATTGCTCCTTTTTTTTTTAGCGGAGTTGGCTTATCAGCCGACCTATTGCCATTCCTATTTAAAACCTAAATTACTCACTTTTTTTCAACTTACTTTCTAAAATGCATAAATATAGAGAATAATTATGACCTACTATGTAAATATATATTTAAAATATATTTAATTGTTTTTATTTTTTATGATTTTTATGATAATGGTTTAATATTTTACACACACATTTTATGATATATGACTAACAATTATAATAATCTTATCATAGATACATGTGTTCAACAAACATAATAATTTTTTTATAAAAATATCTTTATATCATATTTTAATAAAATGTACCGACTTTTGATACTTTCACATATATATGTACCCATTGTCTAACAAAATTTATAATTTCTTTTGATATATGTGTGTGTATACATATATACATATAATCGTGATAAAACTTTTATAAACTCCAAGATAAATGTAATTATATTTATAATATGAAGGTTAAATTCACTTTTAATATTTGAAATGATTATAATAATATTCTTATTACATTTTCTTTTATTTATTAATTCTTTTTACATTGTACACCTAGTTGAACAATTAAAGGAATAAAGTTTAAATATCTTTTTGAATTTACCCTTTAAGTACTAAAAATAAATTACTATTAAAATCAAATAAATTTTACCAATTTTCGTGAATTATTTACTAAAAATATTGTGTAGAAGTACACGATTGGAAAATAATTAATATTTACTAATCCTAAACCATCTTAAATATTCTAAATTAAATATAAAACAATTATTTTAAAAATTAACATTAATTTTTAAATTTTGATTATATTTTAATCAAATCCAATTCAACCAGTTCAATTATAAAAATCTCAGAACTAACTAATTTTCTACTCAATTTTTTACTTTTGGTTTGATACATTATTCGGATTGCCATTGCGAAGAAGCCGGCCTGGCCGGTCCTATACACTATGAACCCCAAAGAGGCCATGATTGTATCTTGCATGTTGAGCTAATCTATTTGACATGAATATTGCATGGATACCAACTATAGTTAAGAAAGATTTAGGATAAATGGCAATAAGCAAGGAGGGTAAATTTGTTTGAAGATTCCTATTTATTTACAAGCACTAGCATCAGCCAAACTAAGTGCTTTGTAATATTTCCCTCTTTACAGCATGAAAAAAAAGCAACACTGAAGCAAAAAATTTATCTGATGTTTGAAGGAACCAACCAGAGAAAAATCCTATTAATGATGGCTGCATTTAGCCATGAAAAGCAAATTTGGCACCGATCTTGGAGACTGAAACTAAAATTACATGGAAATATAACATATGGGAGATTTAGCATCGCACAGATCCAATCATGTCCTCCATCTATAACTTCGTCAGACAGCCTCCACAAAATTTTTGAAACTGAACTTTGCTGACGCCGGGGGTTAATAGGGGGAGCCAGAAAGAAACCATTATTGGGTGGGAAAGTTGCAACTTCTCCATTTCAGATTTTGGTTCAGAATGAGTTTGGATGGTGAGAGTATTGATGGCATAGAGTAGTTTCTCATCATTACAACTATACACAATTCTGATCAATTAGTCAAAGCTCATGACAAATCAAAAGATCCCTGTCCTTCATTGATGGCATAGAGTAGTTTCTCGAACATTATTTCCTGTTTTATTAGGAAAAGAAAAAAGTCAGTTTTCCACGTCCAGCATTTACCGAGATAACGTCAGCACAGGATATTAGTACCTTTGTAGAGTAAGGCGGAAGCTTCAAGTAATTAGCACAAGTCATGACACTAGGCAAGTCATCATCTGCTGATTCGGAAGGTAAAGTTCCATTCGAAGCTACATTCCCAGCAGACGAAGAATGCTGCATCCAGAAATGCATGGTTATGCAAACAAACAAACTATATTTTGACTAGGGAACTCATGACACCCATACATTAAAGGCAATCTGAATAGAAGTTTCAATGGAAGCTGTTTATCAACTAGCATAAACCCCAAAGTGTGGGATACACACAGAGAGTGAAGGGTAAATCAATCTTTAACGCACTGCCCCCACAATCATACAAATGCAGATTCGTTTCTTCAAAACAGTGTAAAGCCAAGAATTAAGTCCAAGCATAAAATGTAAGCCAATCCAGTATGCTCCAAAAACAGACCAGTAGCATTTTATAATTGGAAACCACACAAACACCACTTCAACAAGACCATTAAAATTCTGAATCATTGAATAATACCTTCCGAACAATTGTTAACTTGGGATTGAGTACCGCCAAGCCTCCAGGTGGCAGCCTAGGTGCACCAGTAACAAACTTGCAGAAAGCATGCTGCTGCTCTGCTGTGAACTCACCCATGATCTCAAGTAACTAAATAACATAAACAAAAGACCATATCAATGACCAACTGATACAGAAATAATAAGCAACCAAACAGAAGTCAGATTTAGTCATACATTAACAATCGCAGGACTCTTGGCAGTATATCCGTGGTCGAATTTGATATGATCGACAAGGGTCTCTGGCTGCAAAGGTAAAAAATTTAACTTTAGTGTGGTTAACATCACAAGCTCCATTCATTAGGTATGCATATCAAAAGGGCTCATACCTCCCACAATTCTCTTTGCCCACAAAGCAAATAATCCAGTTCTAGTGGGGTAAATATTTGTAATGATGCGATGTCAAAAACCTGACCATCATGAAGCACAAGAATAAGAATTTGGAGTGGAAAAAGCACAACTTCTACACAGATCAGAATAAGATAGAAACAAAAGCAACAAAAAACATTCAGACGGCGGTCTGGTTACTCCCATATATGAACCAATTAAAACATGAGAGCATATTAAGATATGGAAGGTAATCTACCTGATTGAAGCCAGACCTAAATGCTTCGATCTGTCGCATAATTCCAGTCTTCACTGTAGCATCAACTACCAAGGATATATATTCCTCCAGATTATGTATATTCACCTGGAGATTAAACAATGAAAAAAGTTTTTTTACATAAGCTTAATAGCAAAGTATACAGAAATGGCAAAGTTAAAAGAAAGTCACTAGTACTATCAATTATTTCTCACCACTTCATCTCCTGGCTTCAGGGTGTACTCTGGATACCCAGGAAGAGTAAAATCCAAGCAAAGGTCTTCTACTGGTGTTCCGCGAAATCGTAGATCAGTAATTAAGTCACAGCTCTCCCCAGCTGATTCTAACTGGTGTTTCCGAAACACAAGGGCTTGCAATTCTTGCAAGATCCTCCCAAATTCAGGATCAAATGAAATAATATCATACAGATCAAGCTCCTGCAATGGATTGAGAGATAAATAATTCAAGTCTATGGGCCAGACTGAAACAACAGCGAGACATTTAACCTTATTAAAATTGCACTAATAAGATGGATGAGAAGCATACTTGACCAAGAACAAGCTTATAAAATGCAATTGACAATGGCAGGTCCAATAGCCTCCCATCTTGAAGAGCTTTGGCCATCACACGTCCAACCAGGCGGAAGTACTCAACAACCTTGTAAAGCTGACTACCCTCAGAAGAATCAGTATTTGGAGGCCAAGGTCGAGGAAACAATCCAAGTGGAGCCTGGATGAGATCCCCATCACTTGCAACCACAGAGATATTATTTGATTTCCCATTCTTGCCATCCTCTACATTGATTTCCATTTGAGGTTTATGTGATGATGAGCTTGACCTCCAAATTCCAAGTGCAACTTTTTGAAGGTCATGGCTTAGAAGTGTATAAAACTCCAAAGTAGGACCCAATCCTGTCCCAACTTCACCAAAATATTCCACTTCAAGCACAGCCTTCTGGCTAGAATACATCTCCATTACTTTTGCTGCAGAATCCAAGATGCGATTTCTGGAAACTCGAACCTTTTGCCGCTGCAACCTCCCAACTCTCACCTCTCTTTCACCTGTTGATCCATTGCCATCAGCACCCTGCTGTTGTTGAAGACGATACAGAGCGCGAGATAATCCAAAAGCAGTAGAATAGAAGTACTGTCTTCGGGTCTCAAACGGGAACAAAAATGGACAGGCTTTTGTGAGTTGGTAGCACCATGAAGGAAGACTACCACTACATAATGCAAGGGCATCCTGAATTTGTCGAGCTAATTTAGGAGTCAGCTTACTGTTGATAAATTCTTCAGCTGAAACCCTTACCCCAGCTACAGTCAGCTCATCCATAGTAGTGATTTTGCCCTCGGCGAAATTGTCAGAAGCCAACTGTGCTCTCAGGCGAGGTGCAAGCTGATTCAAGCCCTCAAGCACACGCAAGAGTGCCAAAATGTTATAAGTAGGATTAGATTTCTCCAAATCACAGGGAAGTTCCCCTTGCAAGATGCTGTCCAAAAGTGAGACACGATGCAACTGGGAATCAGTGTTGGAACCAGATGAACCCCCTGATTTATTAGACTTTGATGCATTAGTAGAACTTGTGCCCCCAGCTGAACCCCTATCAGCCTGAACATCTGGCCTCTGATATGTAATAGTATATATGTCACCCCAAAGCCTGCTTCCATCACTGGAGATGAAATCACTGCCAGCATACCGGTCATCCTCCTCTTCATCCATTACAAGTTGTCTTTGGATAGCTTGATAGATTGTCAAGTGCCTATTTAGCTGCTTTCCACCAGCAGTGAAGATCAATTTTGGAGGATAATTTGAACTACCAAATAAGGGTCTTCCTTGTCGATCTCGCCCTCCCCTGATCCCTCTACCATTAGCAGAACCCAAACCAGCCATGGCAGCAGCAACAAATGACATACCACCGCGTGATCCATAAGGGCTACCACTTCTAAAATCAGTAGAATCCGATCCTCTGATAGGAGCTGCTCTACTACTTGAACCAGAAGCAGGATTTGTTTGACCATCGCCTGTTGCTGGTGCGCCACTATCTTCAGGAGCATCACCCAATTTCACATCATGCACCTTTTCAGCCATGCAAACAGTAAGAGAATCATCCCTTAGAACCTATTAAGGGTGAGAAAGGAAAAAAGAATCAGTTGAAATGTTAAGAAGCCACAGAATTTGACCTCATTATAGTTGTGGTTGCCAGTATAACTATGTTATACAGCACTCTGGAAATATGATTGAACATCCAAGACACCAAGTCTATCTTCTGAAGCTTTAGAAGCCCCAGGAAAACAATGCTTCATATGATAAAAAAAATACTATAGCATAGCAACAAATGACCCATTACAGCAGGCACCCATATGCCAAGCCACACATACACATGAGAAATTGCTTCAGTCCAAATAATATCTGGCAGTTAAAAATCCAATCTATGGCACAAAACTAAGTTATTTCTCCTTCCTTTCCACTACATATTCATAGTTAATAGAAATGAGTTAACCTAGCACGAGAGAGGTTGAGTTTCAGAAGCTTATTTGGTAACTATATCAGCTACCTAACTAAAAACTTCTCTTGTTTGATAAAGCCCGTGATGAAGATATCAGAGTGGGAATATTATGCGCTTGCAAAATGAAAAATGGATCAGATAAACTACATAACTATCAACTGAGACAGAGGATTCAGAGAACATACATCATCATGGTCATCATCTTCATCATCAGAGATGTCATCATCTTCAATCACCAATGCATCATCAATCTCAACAGGAGACATATCCAATCCTTCATCCTAAGGAAAATAAAGATTAATTATTATACAAGTAATTCTACTCCAACTGCAGACCACTAGATGCATTCACAGCATGGGATAGATTAAGTAATAGGAGGACCCAGCAAACCCAAATTTAACTATCAATTACCTCAGAGCTTGAATCTCCATCTACAGATTTCATTTGCGCATCTTTATCCACTGCTGCTCTTCTACGAGTTGCATTTCTGGTTTGCGGTCCTTTTGTCTCCTCCAGGGTGGGCTTCAAAACAGCTTTCCCCTTTCCCTTTGATGATGATGAGATTTTCTCCTGTACCAGTTCCCTTCTAGCTGCATCACCTATGTTAACAGAAGTCCTTGTTCTGGAAGAATGTCGACGAGTGGCTGAGGCAGGAGTAAAGGAGGATGGAGATGATGCACCAGCTCCAGCTGATGTGGTCCCAGATTCAGAATTTCCAGCAGATGCCATGGACTTTTGACCTGATTCACCCCGCTGCACCCGGGGCCATAGAAATTCTTCAACAGCGCCCAAACTTGCTAATGGATCAATCAGAACAACATTTGAAGAATAGTCGGAGAGAGATTTCTCCCCCTGAGCTCTACAAAGGCGTAACTTAAAAGGTTGAGTCAAAGCATTCAATCCAGAAGAGAGACGTCCACTCCCACTAGAAGACCTAGACGGATGGCTCAACACAACAGGAAAACGTTCCAAGGATGACAGTGCATTTTGAAGTTTCTGAACCAAAACAGCCATAGGAGTTGTCATCCCCCCATCAATACTGGAAGGAAGTGCAAGAGAAACAAATAACTTAAACCTTTTAAGCGCTTGTTGACGGAGCTTGGGAAGATTGGCTTCTGAAATTCTTTCCTTAGAGAAGTAACCACAAGAGAAGTAGTTAAGCAATGCGCCTACAACACCACTACCGATAAATTCAAATGTGGAAACACCATCCCCTTTACTTAACTCAGCCAGCATCTCAGATAGCACCCCTATCAAGTACTCTTCTTTGTTGGCACAATTGTCGAGGCGAGAACCAGAAGCTCTGGATTTAACCTTTGCTTTAGACTTCTGGTCATCAACACCAGAATTCAATTTCATGCAAAGCTCTTTCAGATGTAAGAGATCATCAGAAACCCCCTTATCTGCAGCACCATTATCTGCAGCAAAGTACTTATCTTTAAAAGCTTTAGCACGTGCACTGACCGTCATACGAAGATTGAGATTAACCGTAGGGATTTCTATAGAGCTCGGAGGCGATCCAATATGCGCCAATACTGAATTTTTTCGTTCTTCTGATAAATTTCCTTCAGGATTAGGGTTACGACGTTTGTATCGCCTAGAACGTGATGAAGTCCCTGGGATAGAATCATTATCCTTCTCAGCAGAAGGTGGTTGGGTTGTTTCTATAATTTGACTTCCAGCCAAAATAAGTTGATCTATTGCATGAACTACACCTTCTCTAACAAAATTTTTTGAAAATGTCTCAGGAAGCTTTTCCATGAGAATTTCAGCAATTTGCAGGGAAGGAACCAACACTTGGGGGTCTTTCCATGCTAGCACACCAGCTAAAAAACTAGAGGGAAAAAAAGGACAATAGCTTCAACAATCTATTACATTATGCATACAATCCAAGAGATAATGAATGAGTGAAGTTTAGTACCTTGATATGTTTGTCACACTTAACAAAGATTGGATCATTTCAGCATTGCTGAAGTACATCAACTTCCCAATCACTGAGAAACATTTGTGGCGAACATAACTGTTTACACTGGAACCATAGATCTGTTGGACAAGCAAATAGTACTTTATGAGCAACTAGTGCAAATGTCAAAGAGATTCTAGTAAACTATATGCTGCCATCCACAAAAAACCAACCTGTATCATCACCGGGAGAAGATCCATTCCAAACTGCTGCAGAAGCTCTGGCTGATCGTTTAGTAGTTGTTCTCGAGCTGAAACCTCAAGAACATTTCCATTTACATCATCTTGTTTTGCAGAGCTGCTTGAAGGAGATTTCTTCACAGCAGAACCTATCAAAAATGGGCTTATAGGGAGGGAGATTGTTCCTTCTGGAAGTGGTGGAAGAAGCTCATTTGCAAGGTAGACAATCTCAAAAATCTATATAGCAAAAGAGAAAGTAGAAATGTTAAATTCTATCTTATAAAAAGTAATCATATAGTATAATGATGGAGTCTACAAAATCACAGAAACCCAAATCAGATGGAATTATAATAATATAGGAAGCAGCATCCACCTGCTCAGATGGTCTACTTAGAGCTGGGGAGACAGACGAATTTGCAGAAACACCAGAACCTGAAAGTATATCCTTAAGAATGCCGCTGATTCCAAGAAGAAGTAAAGTTTTGGCACCAAGATGGGACCCACTTGCACAAGTAGACAACAGACGTATCAAACCCTGCATGCTTCATGTCAGATCAGAGCAATATAAACATATAAGACAACAGAACTCAATAACAGTGACTGTTTTTACCGTATATGTAGGTGTGCTAAGAGATGCCTGTCCACCACCAGAATTGCTCGTGGAAATAAGAGTAGCAGCCTGTGTGACCAGTCCATGATTACATAGTTCATCCAGTTTGTCTGGTGATGAAGCAAAGGCTTCTGCAATCCGGGTTAAACAAATAGATGCATGCTCCAATACCTACAATGATAGAAAACATCAACTACACAAAAAACAACTACCAAAAAAAAAAGGTTGTTTACACACAAAATAAAATCTTACTTTTGAATCATGATACTGAAGAAGATTTGTCAATAAAGGAACAGCCTCCATGACAAAATCAGCAGCATCTGAAGGGAGTTTCTTGCACATATTTGCAGCCGTCGACAATGCTACTCGCTGGAAGTACAGAATTCAATATGAACGAACTGTACAAAACACTCCCTAATCCTACAGTTCCTTAAAGCACACGCATAGCTAACACTAGACAAATTCACAAAAGTCAGTTACCTGGACACCAGTAGAAAAGAAATCCAGATAAGAGAGTACTGCCATAAGAGCACCAGCTCGCAAGCAAGCTGTTGGGTGCTCCTGAGATATCTTCTTCAGTGCTTGCAGAGACTGTTTTTACCATAAAACCACAGATCTCAGTAATAATCCAAGAAAAACTTGTCCAACGACAACAAAGTAATCAACAACTTGCCTGAGCAAAGCATCAAAGGGGTAACTAGAAAAATATGAAATTCTATACCAAATTAACCAAACTTTAACCCTAACCTGTTCAGCCAAGTCCATATACTCAATAGTAAGCAACCTAGCCACAAAACACGGAACAGCACCATAGTGCACAACCGCAGCACAAGAAGAAGGTAACACATCACACAAATGCGTGATGGCCCTCGCGGCTAGTAACATAATGTCAGGATTGCTCTCATGATTCAGCAACCCCACAAGAACCGGAACGAAAGAATCCACTGAAAAAGTACTCAAAGACTCCTCGGTCCCTATTGACAACATGTCACACAACTGCGTCAATGCCTCCACTTGCTTCCCTTCCTCTCCATCGGCCCGCAACCCTGACAAGATCTTCTTCAATCTTCCAGATTGATGTGAGGACGAAGCCGACGGCATTCCAGATGACGGAAGCAGATCATCGAGACCCGCACCAAGCTTTCGTAGCAAACCCTGAAGAGCACTGCTCGCGGAGGTCAAATTCTGGTGAAAAGCACCAACTCCCCCACCTTCACTATCGTTATCATCGTCTTCATGAGGGTTATTGTTAGAAGTTTCCATATTCATCCCTAGATTGTCTCTGTTTTCACGAACCCTAACCTCATGCTCTTTTTCCTTCCCTTTATCCAATTCATTACGTGACCGGCGAGTACGCGAGGAGGAGGAGGAGGACTCTACGGGGTTGGTGGTTGTGGGGTCCATGGAGGTCGGTCGGGACCGTGAAGGTCGTGAGCGTGTGGCGGTAGTCGGTGCGGCGACGGTGGAGGCAGCGGCTGAGTAGGAGAGGCGAGCTCGTTTGTGAGAGCGAGTGCTAGGACCGGTCGATGAAGGGGCAGCTGAGGAGGCCTCCGCCCGCTTCCGGCTACGAGTTTCCATACAAGAACCGAACCACCGGGATCGAGTCGACGGTCGCGATCACGCTAGACCGGATCGCGATTCCCAATACATCTGATCTTACAGAATAACAAAGAAGCCCCTTTTTCAATCAAAACGAAAATCCAAAACCCTAGAGTTACCTCAAACGCAAATCAATCCGAATTGCCGAGATTTCGATTGGGGATTAGGCTGGAGGTGTTCGTGAGAGGAGAGAAAACCCTAAAGGTAAGGGAGAGAATAAAGAAGGAATGAGTGAGTGTTGGAGGTTCTTATAGGTGTTGAAGGAAGGAGAGAGAGACAGATGGAAAGAGCGCAAGTGAGGTGTTTGATGGTTAAAGTTCTTCTATTCTATTTGGTTCATGGGAAGCGTTTACAACGTAGCTAAAATTGTGTATGTTGTTGGGCTTTAAATATGGGCCTATCATCGTAACTTCATAAAGGCCTTTTTCAGTGAAAAGAAAGGCGTTAAGCCCAAGTACAAAAATAATAAGACGACAAAATTATCTAACCTCCCCAACTCTCCTAAGATCTCTATGCAAAATGTACCTTAAAAAAACTATGACATAAGTATCCTTAACAAAATGAACAGAAAAATTAACATTCTTATTAGCCAAAAAGATTTAAATAACAGTTACTTTTTTTATAAACATGCAAAATCTTAACAGTTCACGACCGTAAGAGATTATGAATGCGCCTAAGGATAATAGCATGAGAACCTTCAAGCTGATCAAGTTTGTTAATCGTAATAACCAAAGCAGTAGAATCAAATTCAACCATCAAGTGATGAATACTCAAATCCCTGCCTATTTCCAAGTCATAAAAAAGCCCTAACATTCCGCAGTAAAGGCACTATATATGCCCACATTAACTGAAAAAGCAACAATGAAACGGCCCAGAGAATCGCGTAACAACCCTCCAACCCCAGCTTTACCAAGATTGTCATAAAAAGTTCCATTTGTGTTGAACTTTAACGTACCTGACAGACATTCTTATTAGTATATAATAAGTCAGATCAAACTCGGACTTATTTTCAAGGTCTTTTTTTTATATATTTAAAGGAAGAAAAACAAAAAGATTACATATTGAGGCGAGGGAGACAAATCCCTGATAAATCCTCTAAAATGACTGAGTGGCACCCAATGGTGGAGTATCGAGGTATATGATGTCGATATCAGAGTGAACTGCGTAGTTAGCAAGCCAATCGGGGCTTCTATTATTCTCTCGAGAGACGTGACGATGAACAACAGTCCAATTTCGAGTAAATAGCTCAGTGATGCCCAAGACAATAGGATTGAGAGCCCATGCTCGGTTGTCAGAGGAAGAAAGGAGGTTGAGCGCCGCAACAGAATCCACTTTCAGCTCGATCTGGCTATAGCCCAGATTCCATGCAAGCGTAAGGCATGTAAAGACACCCCAGAGTTCCGCAGATACTACTGAACACCAACCAAGATTTTGAGTGAAACCACCAAGCCAGTTGCCTGCACTATCTCGTAGCAGTCCCCCTGTTGTGGCTGTGTGCGATGACAGTTTGCAAGCTTCGTCTGTGTTTAATTTGACCCATCCCGTGGAGGGTTTGCTCCATCCGAATTGTGGCTCCTGACGAGAACCGCGTCCAACATCTGATCAATGTTGCCATACATCGGTCTGGGGAATCAGATCTGCATAAGACAAAATAATAAAAGCTAGTGAGTAAGGCCAAATAAAGTGATCATCAAAGATAGAAGAATTTCTCCATTTCCAAATGAACCAGTAGGTAGTGCCAAAGATGAGCGGCCAAGCCCGACCGAGCACTATCTGTCGACTACGAAGATTTGTAGTGAGCCATTCTCGAACCGGCAGAGTAAGAAAGTCAGAGGTAATGATTTGCGAAGGGAATGTGTGCCACACTTGAAGAGCGCGCACATAGTCTCGCACTATGTGCAGCGAGGATTCTACCAGCTGGCAGTGATAACAGGCATCGTCGGTAGTAAGTTGTAGACGCACTCGATGTTGATTCGTAAGTAATCGGTTTTTTGCAAGAAACCAGAGGAAGGAGCGAATGTGTTAGGGGCTCTTCCATTGCCAGATGACCTTCCAAATATCCTGAGGCGAGCTATTGGTGTGACCCATGAGCAGTGAATAGGTGGAAGTTATGATGTATTGGCCAGTATCGGTCAATCCCTAGATTAACTTATCCCGACCGAGGAATAGTTTTGGGAGAAAAGTACCGACTATAGCCTGGCAAATCGTCCTCGGGAGGTAATTGCAAATAATGGGCCACTGCCACAAACCATTTGTGATCACAAACTGTTGGATGCAGCAGTATGTAAGGTCATCCGGGAGGGGGGGTGTGTGTGTAATGAGAGGATCTATGCCTGCAATCCAAGGGTCTTGCCAGAAGCGCGTCGTAGTACCATCACCAACCATCCATTTCATGCCCTAAAGTACGATGTGCCAAGTTGCCTTTATGCTCCTCCAAATCATTGATAAGCTTGAGATCGATCGAGTTTGATTGTTGAGTTCTTGTCGAGCCAAAAAGTTTGAATCTCAATAAGTTTAGAGTTTAAATATTTTTTTAGGAAAAAACAAACTTCAATAATGAAATACACAAAATATGAACATCAAATATTATAATCAATGCTCCTTAAATTATGAGTTATACAAAGATTGTACTTAAATTGTGTATCAAAATGTATCGGATGTATAACTCATAAAATGCACCAGTATAACCAATTATTCTCGTATAACTTATAACTTAGACAGGATTATGTATGCGATATTTTTTGATACACAGAATCCTTAAAGAAAAATAAGTGCACATTTCATATTAGATTAATTAAATATTTTTTGATACACATAATCCTTAAAGAATATAATTAATTAATCTTTCTATGATATTCATGTCATATATATTTCATTCTTATTTTTTAATATAATTGTAAGAAAAATAATTTTTATCATCATTATCATTATTTAGTCTAAAATTTTATATTAAAGCGGAGTCTGAGAAAGTCTGATAATACACAACATTATTCCTATAAAATAAAAATGTTATTTTTGATAGACTCACGTATGAATGTGAAACGATTACAATTTTTTTTTTAACTTCCCAATTTAAAACTTTATTTTATGATTGCAATATATTCTCTCTCATTTCTAGTTTTAAATGAAATCGAAATGTACAGAGACGAGATATTTTTATCTTAATTAAAGGTCTATTAGTCCTCGACCAATGTAATAAAGTCAAAGATCTCGTTTGACTGACACGGTGGCTCCTTTTCTTTCACTCATCCTCCCCAAGTGGCAGCTCCCCTGTGTCTGTTTTGTAGAAGATCTTAGTGGACCCCACCAGTCGACATAATTGGATCCAACGGCGGTAAATGCGCGTTCACGTACAGCACGTTCAAAGGGAGCGACGCTCTGTTTCAGTTTCCCTCCACTGTTAGGTAATTACAAGAACCGCTGGAGGACAGACTAGTCATTTCATCGCTTTTCTCCCGTTTTTAGTGGATGCGTGATCTGAGAACTCGAGGAGTTCCTTTTCTTCTTGTTTGGACCGTTTCTCTGATACAAAGTGAGCGTATAGAAAGATTAAGACTTTGTGAGCGAAATCTTATTTGGAGAAGAAGAAGCGAAATGGGGTTCTTGAGCACGATATTGGGTTTCTGGGGATTCGGTTTGGGGATTACGATGGGACTCGTGATCGGTTACTTTCTCTTCATTTACGTCCAGCCCAGTGACGTTAAGGCAAAGCTTGCAGATTTTGTTTATATAGTCTCATTTCTTACGATGTCCTGAGAATTTTTTTATTTTTTTTACGTGGAACGTGAACAGCTTTTGCTATTTGTTGACAGGATCCTGAGATTAGGCCGTTGGTAGAGCAGGATTCAGTGACTTTGCAACGGATGCTTCCGGAGATACCCCTTTGGGTGAAGAATCCTGATTATGATCGCGTGAGTTTCGATTTTCTTTTTGAGGGTTCCTGTTACGTAACTCATGTTGATTTGTATTGTTTAGTTACGTTGATCTTCTTTTTGTTTTAGGTTGACTGGCTAAACAAGTTCCTCCAATACATGTGGCCTTATCTGGACAAAGTACAATCTTTACGTTTATCTGTGTTGTTTTCTGGGCTCATTTGTATCTTCCTCCATCTTTGGTGTTGAATGTTATGTAATTTTGATTGCGTAGGCCATTTGCAAGACTGCAAAGAACATTGCAACTCCTATTATTGCTGAGCAGATACCCAAATATAAAATTGATGCTGTTGAATTCGAAACGCTTACTCTAGGATCTCTACCACCAACTTTTCAAGGTGAGGCGATCTTGTTTATGCAATATTTAATTGGTTCATTCCTTGTTCCTGTTTAATTTGGTTGCATCAGGTATGAAAGTTTATGTCACTGATGAGAAGGAGTTGATTATGGAGCCGTCCGTGAAATGGGCTGCAAACCCAAACATCACTGTTGCTGCTAAAGCTTTTGGGCTGAGAGCAACTGTTCAGGTTATTGAAATATCCTGTTGTATCGATTGGGTTCCGTTATTCCCGAGCTAATTGTCTTCTTGTTGAATTCTTGCTATTTTGATACGTGTAGGTGCTGGATTTACAAGTTTTTGCTTCGCCACGTATTACTTTGAAGCCGTTGGTTCCTAGTTTTCCTTGCTTTGCAAAAATATGTGTGTCCCTTATGGAAAAGGTTGGTGCTTATATTTCCATCTGATTAACTGGTTGGACTAAAATGATTTACTGCATCTTGTTTGAATGGATATTTGGACATGTAATTATGTAAACTATCCATCAGAAACACAATCCATAAATTTTATTTGTAGTAGCTGTTTTTCATCAGAAAATCTTTTGAAACTGTGCTTTTGGAAAGTTCTGTACTTCAGGTTTCTCCTGCTTCCTTCTGCTTTCTGCCAACCTTTCTATTCTGTATTCTGTTGATACATATTTCACGGCTGCTAAGGCATATGATGTCTTTTCGGTTTTATTGGGAAAGAAATTTGAAGTAGTTATATCTTGATGTCCTAATTCCCGCTTGAGGATTAGAGAACGTGATGGTCAAATCTAGTTCTTAGCATCGTTGAATAACAAATCACTGATGTTTAAAGCCATGCTGAACTGTATTGATGCTAAAGGAAGCCAATGCCTGCATATTTTGTGAACACTGGTGCATATATGTAATTTTTTCTATCTCCTGAGTAATGTCTTTGATCTTGCAGCCACATGTTGACTTTGGTCTCAAGCTAGTTGGTGCCGATCTTATGGCAATACCTGGTCTATACAGGGTTGTCCAGGTATTATACTAGCTAGCTTTCTCTCCTTGTTCTGCTTTACTTTGCATGTGTTTAATTATGCATGTCCAACAGTTGATATATCAAGTTCAATCGGTTCATGTTAGTTATTTCATTTTTCCGAAGCGATGATTTCCAAAATTATTTCAATCTATTTTTTTTCTCCTTTTCTTTTGCAGGAGATTATCAAAGATCAGGTTGCAAACATGTATTTATGGCCTAAAACACTAGAAGTAGAAATATTGGATACTGCAAAGTATGTTTCTGATAACTTGCGTCACTTTTACAGATATGTTAGCATCGTAAAACTTTTTTCTTGTGGTTATGAGAAACTTTTATGAATGTGACCCCTTGTTTTAATTTGCTAAATTCACTGGAAATGTTTTAATTTGCTAAATTCACTGGAAACTGCAGGGCCTTGAAGAGGCCTGTTGGAGTTCTGAACGTGAAGGTCCTTAGAGCTGTGAAACTTAAGAAGAAAGATCTGCTGGGTGCATCTGATCCGTATGTGAAAATAAAGCTGACCGAGGATAAGCTTGCATCAAAGAAAACCACTGTGAAGCATAAGAACTTGAACCCCGAATGGAATGAGGAATTTAATCTAGTTGTTAAAGATCCAGAGACACAGGCTGTAGAATTTCATGTTTATGATTGGGAGCAGGTAAACTAAAGATCGCCTATCTACTTGGAACTTAATTTATTATGATGTGTTTACCTCAAACTATTTGCCCTTTTCTTAGGTTGGGAAACATGATAAGATGGGTATGAATGTATTTCCCTTGAAAGAACTCACTCCGGAGGAGCCAAAGGTTTTGACGTTTGATCTCGTGAAAAATATGGATCAGAATGATCCTCAAAATGAAAAGGCTCGTGGGCAGCTTGTGGTGGAATTGACTTATAAACCATTCAAAGATGAGGACTTGCCCAGTTTTGATGATGCAAACGATGTACAAAAGGCTCCTGAAGGAACTCCTGCCGGCGGAGGCATGCTAGTAGTTATAGTTCACGAAGGTCAAGATGTTGAGGGGAAGTATCATACTAACCCATCTGTGAGGATTCTTTTCAGAGGGGAGGAGAAGAGGACTAAGGTATTTTGGTCATTGACTTCAGTTTCGTGAATCTAACAGTTAATATCTTCTAAAACTGTTGGTAATATTTTGGAATTTTATGTTTGGAACACTGCTTTCTTTGAGTTTCTTTTCCCTTGCAATACAATAACTTCACCTTAATCACTTTTAGTGACATGTTCTTGATCAAGGAAATGAATTCTCTTGGGATGATTAACATAATCGGTTGACTTCTTAAATATGTTAACAAGCTTTTTGACAACAAACTCCACTTCCTGCCCAAAATGATGGGGTGGAACCTGATTGTTTTGATAAATGATAACCTGCCTGGATCATGTGTTGTTTTCTAGGCATTTGAATAGAGAAGCATCAAAGTCATTATGTTGTGGTTGATAATTGATTCATTGAAACAGCCTGTAAAGAAGAACAGAGATCCAAGATGGGAGGAGGAGTTCCAGTTTACAATGGAGGAGCCGCCCACTCATGATAGGATGCACGTGGAAGTTGTCAGCACATCCTCGAGGAACCTGTTGCATCCTAAGGTATGCATTTTCATGCTTCGACAAAACCAGGATCAATGGTTGAAACGATTCTTTGCGTATTGCTTTTCTTAAATAAGAAAATTAATTTGTCGGCTTTAAGATATCCCGTGTTATGAATCCTTTAGAGGCTTTGCCGGTAATATTCACTGGTCATTGTTCTTGAAACAGGAGAGTCTTGGTTATGTGGACATAAATTTAGCTGATGTTGTGAGCAACAAAAGAATCAATGAGAAGTACCATCTGATAGACTCCAAAAACGGAAGGTTACAAATAGAGCTGCAATGGAGAACGGCTTCGTGATCGATCTTTCCTGGTGGAATGTTCGTATCTGTATATGTACCACGAGAGAGATACAGATGTTTTGAGTTGTGTTTAAACAGTCAAATCCATTCTTTTTGAACCCTCTTCTGTACATTATCATTCCAATAAACTAAACTCCCAGTTGCTCATTTACACAAATCCCAGTTGTTTTTCTTCATAAATGTGAGCAATACTTTGTGTTTGTTTTGTCATGAACTAGGCTGGCTCTTGTTTATGAGGTTGGACTCTAGGTATGATCCTAGGCTGTCTTTTAACTGCTAAAGGTCTTGATCTAGACTCTGTTTCAGTTTGAATCTTCCATGAACTTGGTAGAAGCAAGAAAGGATTTGGGAAACTATAGCTGATTATTATGTGTTAAGAGTTAATTGTAAAAAAAAAAACTCAAATTTTATTTAAGTTTATGACATTAACTCAAACCTTAAAAGGTGTGGTTAAAATGTTCTATTTTTTAATTTTTAGTAAAAATAATCCACGATAAGTTTTTCATTAACGCGGATTATGCGGTAATTCACATCAAATTAGTATTTTTGTTATTTGGCTTTTACATATTATATTTGTATCACGTATGAATTTTGTTATATAATAAATTAAAATTATAAAATAATTTAAAATAATTATACAATTTTTTGTATATTTTAATTCATAATATTTATTTTAATATTTTTAGTCTATTTAATAGTAAAATTTATACATCACACAAGTGCAATATGTGATTGTAACGTGATAAAAATATTAATTTGGTGTTAATTGTCACGTCATTTACATTAATAAAGAACTTAACATTGTTAAAAATTGAAAATTGTAATATTTTAGCGCAAAATTTTAATGTTCATACTAGTATCATAAAATTAAACCAATTAAGTTGGCTCTATAAAATAGTTTAAGCTTTTGCGGTGAAACAGTCATTTAACATAATATAAGAGCTTCTGTGACTAAGTAATCGTGAGTTCAAATCTTACCACTCGTCCACCTATTATTTAGTACAAGATAAAGTAAGTTTGTGCAAGTTTTAAGCCCAAAAGACTTGTACTTGAGGGGGTGTGTTAATGAATATATAAAACTAATTAAGTTGGCCTCACCACAAAAGCTTCACGTAACGCGAATGTTTTAAAGTTAATAAATTAAAATTTTAAAAAAATCTATGTTTTGTCGTGCTTCGAGTTTAAGGGTACTTATTTTCAAATATTCTTATACATATAATTAATTTAAGGGTTAAGTTGAATTTGTTTGAGTTAAATTGGGGAGAAAAACTTAAACTTGATTTAATAGATGATTTTGAAATTTTTTGAATATGTATGAGTTCAAGTTTGATTTTAATCTAAATATGATTGTTAGGTTCAATCTTGGCCTGAAGAGATTTGGCCCATATCAGCCCATTGCCATCTAATAATAGACTGAGTAAACCTTGAAATCGGACCTGAAGTAGGCCCAAGATTCAGTCAACTCAGGTTGAGCTCAAGGCTTGATTTGAGGTTCAATTAACCTGAATCTAACTTTTTAATTTTTTTTTAATAAGAAGAAAGTCGAATAATAAAATTACATAACTAGTCTGGGGAAACAAATTCCCAACAAATTCTCTAATAGGATAAGGTGGCACCCAATCGGTAAATAATGAAAGTGCATAACTCTCACAGTAAAATGACTGACATAATTAACTAGCCAATCGGTGCATTTGTTGCTCTTTCGAAACACATGTTAATGAACCTAACTTTTTAACTTTAAGTCTGATTGGACCACAACCGGGTTGCCATCTCTATCCTTAGTTTAGTTTATATCGACTCATCTATTATTCTGTTTCGTTTGTTTTGTTCGATAGGTCCAAATGATGATGGGCTTAGTTTATAAAAAATAAATATCTGGGTCAAACTTGGCCCAATGTTACCATCCAGTCAACTTTGAACTGTTTTCTGTATCTACAATAGGAATAAGCCACGTAGCGAGGACAGCCACAATCAAAATGGTACGTGTCGCACGTGAACACAGCTATCCCAGGTCTATCCTATCTCTGATTGGCCAATAGAAATAAGAACAAAGCGTCTGTTTGTTTTCTCTTTAGCCTTCGCCTCTCTCCTCACTCTCCTTTGCTTTGACTACTTCAAACAGCTTCTCCGACAAGCTCAGATGGCGTTACCGGTCGTCGATACTGACTACCTCAAGGAGATCGACAAAGCTCGCCGCGACCTACGAGCTCTGATTGCTCAAAAGAACTGCGCTCCGATCATGCTCCGTCTCGCGTAACTCTCTCTCTCTCTCTCTCTGTTTCTCTTTGTTTATGTGACTCTGCTGCTTACTAATCGTTTGTTTGTGCGTTTGTGAAGCTGGCACGACGCAGGTACATACGACAAGACCACGAAGACTGGCGGTCCTAATGGCTCCATTAGGAACGAGGAGGAGTACTCTCATGGTTCCAATAACGGCTTGAAAATAGCGATTGACTTTTGCGGTAAGCCCGCGTCATCTTTATTTCGAGGTTTTTTTTCACTTTCTGAGAGTTGTGAGGTCACGCGCGAACACGCGTCGCCGTTGGCGGTGGCGCGGGATTATGGAGTTTAAAATAGTTAATAATGCCCGATAGCTTCGTGAATGACTCGATGTTTCCAAATCATTTTTAGTTACAATTTGCTTATTAAGTTTGGTGTTTAGCGTTGCTTACAAAGTCTTGTTTGTTACCTTTCATTTCTTTTCGGAACAGAGGGAGTGAAGGCTAAGCATCCGAAGGTTACGTATGCGGATCTTTACCAGGTGACTATAGTTGCTTAGTGGTTTGAAGTTTAAGGGATGCATGGTTAATTTGACTTCGCATGGCATTTTGGTTGAGTTGTGAACTATTCATATATAAAATTTTCAATGAAGGCCCAAGGTTCGGATGAATTTGAGTTGATGAAAGAGGGGAATCTTTCAAATTGCCGAATATAGAACTATTTTGATACCTGACTATGGAGAGTGAGTTAAATATGCTGTTATAGGGTTTGCGTTTGTGATATTTAGAGAGTGTTGGTGTGGAATTTAGGCAATTTAGTTGTACTTTTGTGGAGAATGTTCTACTTTAGTTGCAAGTCATGCATACTGAAGCTCCAAGGTCGTGAAACAGATTAGTGCACTGGGTTTGGATGTGGTTTATGGTATGTGATGATTGATGGTTGCTTGAATATGAAAGTATTAGTGTTCAGTTTTTCAGAGTATTGGGATAAACTAATGCACAACAAACTCTTTGCCTTCTTGTTTCCTAGCTTGCGGGTGTTGTTGCAGTCGAAGTTACTGGTGGCCCAACTATTGATTTTGTTCCCGGAAGAAAGGTACGTCCTCGTGATAATGCTAGAAGTATCACTACCAAATCTCTGATATCTGTGCTCCTGTCCCGTAGGATTCGAGCGTTTCTCCCAAAGAGGGCCGACTTCCTGATGCTAAACTCGGTATGTTCAGTGCCCCTAACAAGTCTGAACTCAGTGAAGCCTTTTATGTACTGAGAACTTTTAGTTTGGCACACTTCTGAACCTGAGTCTTGCAGTTTATGGTGTTAGGTTCGATAAAACTATATAGACAATATGGTTTTATCTTTGTTGAACTTATATGAGAACTCTACTCGGAACCCATTGATCTTATGCTCAAACTTACACTCAAATTGGAGCAGAAAACTGACTGGGTCAGTTTTCTGTATCCTATTCACAATTCTCAAATTACTTTAAAGCCTAAATTCATCGTCCCTTAACATAAGGTGCTTGTCGGTTTGATTTAACTGTTGAATTCTGTTGGCTGCTAGATTGATAGGTAGCCTGTTTAGTGTAGATGTCAACTTGTTGCAACTGTTGGATTTGTAACACTAGATATGAGGTCTGAGCGGTGGAGATGTAGGATATCCTGATCTTGGCTGCTAATTTCCCATTCACTTTGTTCATCTCATGGTGTACATGGATCCTCCTTTGAAGGATATGGCATCAAATTTTTGACTGATTTACCTTAGGAGGGTTTACTTGTCTTTACCAATGTAAATGTTTTGGATGGGAGCATATTTTTAAGATGATACAACCTACAAGTAGAATGCAGACCATCAGACACTTTCGACAGCTCTATGTTTATATATTCTTGGTCATTGCCTTCTCATCCATTCATCATGATTTTTTTGGGATGAGGTAGTGGAGTTGCTCCTTTCCCTGGAGTCCCGTACTAAATTTTCTCCATCGGAATTTCTGATAGGTTCATTACATTTGAAGGACATTTTTTACCGCATGGGCCTGTCTGACAAGGATATTGTGGCATTGTCTGGGGGTCATACTCTGGTACTTGTCTGCCACTATTTTAATCATGAATATCTTTTAGTTGCCTATACACACCTGAAAATTATCGCATTGATGTGATGCCATAAAAGGGAAGAGCGCATCCAGAGAGATCAGGTTTTGATGGTCCGTGGACTGCAGAACCTCTGAAGTTTGATAACTCGTACTTCATGTAAGATTCTAATGAACTTCACAAGAGTCTCGTCTTTATACATAACCTACGGATTCAAATTAACACATTTGCATGCGATCAATTATAGTGAACTGTTGAGAGGAGAGACAGAGGGGCTCCTGAAACTCCCAACTGACAAGGCTCTGCTGGATGACCCTGCATTTCGTCCTTATGTTGAGCTGTATGCGAAGGTAAAATGGATTTGCTTGTATTTATGAGTATCAACTAAAATCTAGACATGTCACTCTGACCTTGACTTGCGTAATTTTCTCATGAATTTCAGGACGAGGAAACATTCTTTAAAGACTATGCTGTATCACATAAGAAACTGTCAGAGTTGGGATTCACTCCAAGTTCCTCTGCATCCAAGAAAACTGCCAAGGACAGCATTGTTTTGGCACAAAGTGCTGTTGGGGTGGCCGTTGCCGCAGCTGTTGTAATCTTTAGCTATTTTTATGAAATCCGCAAAAAAGCGAAGTAGATAGCGTTCCCCACACATATTCCCTTTCAAATCTGTGACATTTTCATTTTGGCTATACTTTTGCAGCTTAGGAGCTGATCACACACTATTCTACGGTAAAAATAATATATGCTACACTGAATACAGTTCTTTCTCTACTACTACTTTTCAATGCAATACCAAGTGAATCTACACGAACTATACTTGATATCATCTAATCGTGCTAAAACTTCATTCAAGGAAAGGAATTGCCATTATAGGATTTATAGGGCTATTAATTAATCCACTTGACTGCTCCATCCATGAATTTGTGTTATGTGATTACAAGGTTTCTTCTCATCCACCGCTTGTCGATCATTGATATCAGCGGATGGCGTCTTGAATTGACTGCTAAACTCTTTTCAACTTCTCCGCTGGTAACAAAAGACAAGACAAGGTATCAATCAGCAAGTATAAGTGTACCCAATTGTTTTTGGATAATCTCTTTCTGCATTTGGAGGCTCAAGCTCGAGGCTTTCGGTTAAAAGCTGATAACCGTTCTGGCCTCTGATAAGGTTTGGGCCAGAGGTATCTTCGTTATGAGCAGCCTTGTAAGCCCCACTGTTATGGGAAATCTAACTGCCACATTTGATACACGAGTGCATATATCATGAAACCCACCGAGACCCTACAAACCAAAACATGTACTAGAACCGAACAAATTTCATTCATCATTATCATCGTCGTCGCATTCAATCCGAAATTTTGTAATAAAGTGAGGTCTAAAAAGATTTGATAATACGAAACTTTATAAAATAGTCTGTAGAATTGGAAAGGCAAAGCCGCGGACGATTTGAGAAGGGTCCTTATTCTCCTGATGCAGGTCTTCATGCATTTATTAAGCTGTACAGGTACACTCCCCACTTGTCTGTATGTGCAATTTTCTTTTTCTACATAAACAAGTTGGTTGCTCCTACAAGACAATTGTTACAAAAGAAAAAACACCCTAGGAAGCCGAAAAGGTTTGGAGCTAATGGGAAACAGACGAGTTGGGTCAAACCGAACTTCGGATTATAAGTTATAACTTCGGTCGAGTTGGGTCAAGTGCAAATGCAATTATCACACCTAGACATAGAGAGCAAGAGCGAAAAGAGGATGGTAAGGGTGGGGTTTGGGGGTTGTTTGAGGAGGTTGGGGTTGTAATTAATTATCCAGATTGAATGTGTGTGTATGTGGACATAAAGGGAGAAAGAAAAGTCTTCCGTTTCCTTTTGGCCTCTTGGAGAGACCCTTTTCTGGGTTGAGGAGTACCACCTGAATGAGAGGACAGAGGTAGTTAGGTAAGGTAGGGTAAGGTAAGGTGAAGAGATTTTAGGACAGCCCCACACTCCATACCACCCTCCCTGCCATATACCTAACCACATGACCTTCAAGTGCTTGCTTAGCTGGCCCTTATCACCCTCATTGCTGTTAAAAACTCTTTACAAGACAGTATACATTACAAATATATGGTATTTGTGAAACTAATTTGGTACTCTGTAAAACTTGATATATTGTTACGTGTTCTCAAGAGTTTATTACAGTTCTTTTTGCTTGAATAGGATATCACAATCTGAACAGATTCATTGATGTTAGTGAGACTTTATAATAGATATATCTGGTGAGCAACTATTGTCAATATTGAGTTGATTTTGTATACTGTCTAACCAGATGAATGTATGTGAATGCATTAACATTGTTGAATACTCAATTTACTGAATCATCCTAGGAAACCTAATTGATTTTATCATTTTTGTACACATGCGCAAGTGTATGTGCACAGGTAGGGAAAAGGCAGGTTGAGAAAGAGACATTTGTTCCAACTATAGACAGAAAACTACCTAACTGGCTGGGATGATCCCATCCCATCCCATCCAAACAAGTAAGCCTCTTCCCTCTTTTCCTTCTTTATTATCTCCTCTTTTGGAGTTCCTTACCTACAGTTTTAAATTGTCATATCATAAGTTTTGCAATTTTGATCGTCTTTCTTGCAATTGTGATTATGATTTAAAACCTCATCTTAATCTATACCCCAGTCTTTCATCTCTATGCAAGTACCCAACTTGGAGCTTCAGCTTCACCCCTTTTTGAAACTTTATGGAGAATACTTGGTGGGTATTGGGGTAAAAATGCAAAAGTGGAAGAGTAGTAGTAAAGTACTCTTTTTGGAGTGAAATCCAAGTGCAATTTTCAACATGAAAGTGAAGCTAATGGTGGACTAAATGTTTTTAAGGACAGTCAAGTGAAGGTAAAGAAGTAGGTAAATGGAAAGAGACTGCTGTGGACACCTCTCTCTTTTTCTCTATCTCTTTATCTCCATCTCCCTCACTCACTTTCCATTTGATAGCAACTCCTACCCATGATCTTTAACTTCTACCATCCACTTCTACGATAAATAGAAAAATAGAGATAAAGTTAGTATTTCTTGTTTAGTTCTTTCTTACTAAATATAAATTACCTGAAATTTTTAACAATCAGTTTGAAAATTTTGAATTAATATAAACTAGATTAACAAAATGATATCATTTTGATATGAGTCCGAGTTTGATTTAGCTCTTTGTCAACATTAGATAGAGAATACACCAATAATAATAATATATGCAAATTGGTGGTAAGATAACAAGGAGTGAACTCAACCTTCTAACCCCATAGCCACCTATTTTGTAACCTTTTGTTGTCTAAACTTGCACCACAAGAGTTGTCCAAAAAAATAGAAAAAGTGGAAGGTGAACCTAAGTCCACATACATCTACACCCACATCATTCAAAAATATCTTTTTTTCTATGATCTAATCTCTCCTTTTCTTTTATCAACATGAACCAACCTCCAACTCTTCTAGAAACCCTTACCTGATAGAGTACTACACCGATAGAATAAAAGAATCAGCAACTACCATCTATATACACTTAAGCACGGGCATACTTAAATTCATCTTACTTGAATATAGATAAAAGGGGCATTTCAGAATTATAGAAGTAAAGGGTAATTGCATTGATCTTGAAAAGAATATTGATGTGTGTGGACCTGCTTACCTGCCTGCCCTACAAGGCCTACCCTAGTGGTGTTAGTTCCAACAACATGATATATTAATATGAGGCTAAAGCATGGATTCTGGTACTTCTTTTCTACTGAGTTGGGAAGATTTTCATAGTTAACTAACAGGGTGTTTAGAATCTAATAAATTGAATTTAAGTCATTAATTTTATATAATTAAATTCAATTTATGCTTTTGTAATATTAAAAAAGAGATGATTTGAATTCAACCACGTAATTGAATCTCATTTTCTTTATAAATTCAATTCACACACCAAATCTTCATATCTCAAATGGTGCGATTTGGTGTATGAATTGAAGAGTCAATTCTGTTCAAAACATTAAAAATTCTTTTTCTAAATATACACATTATAAATATACAAATTACTACAAAAAACACACACATTGATTACATACTATTTTTAATTAAAGATAAAAAATTTATATGAAAAAGTTGAATTCATTTTTATTGTATTCCAAACAATGTAATTGAATTCAATTATAATATTTATAGATTTATTTCAAACAGCGTAAATCGAATTTAATTCAATCCCACAAATGTAATTAAATCCAATTTGTCAATGAATCCAATTCGAAAGTTTCCAAACAGTCTGTAAACAAAAATGATTAAGCAAAAAAAGTTTTTGTCCATTGTGTACAAGATCTTTTATACTTTAACTAAAATTTAAAAATTAATTTAAAAAATATTTTTAATTTTTTAATTTTTTTACGTTATATAAATAACTCATATAAACCAATTAAATATTACTGATATAATGATATAATCAAACTTTTAAACTTAATACAAATTAATTAAATACGGTTTAAATAAAATAATTTTAAATAACTATAATAAATTATTGATTAAAGTCAATTTTAATTGATTTTAATCGAGTTTAAAAACTGTCTAATTGTGTTATCAATAACATTTGATTAATTCATATGTGTTATTTGTATCGGATACATTTTATTGTTTTTTAGGAAAATCTAAGAATAAAATTTCTTTTAGAAAATTAAAAAACATAGAAAGATTTTTAAAATTTATTAAACTATAAAAAAAAGTAGTCTTTTTTTATCCTTTAATAAGAAATATAAAGAAAGTAAGAAGAAGGAAAGGACATGTTAGATCACAATTAAAACCTTGTCTTGTATACACTTTAATACCTTTACTTTACACCTACCTAAAGGTTAGCCGTAGTTAATGTTTCTCCAAACTTATTAATATTTGATTGAGGCTCTTATCATCAAACATAGAAAGCAAACCAGCCGCTCTCTCATACCCGTCTCACCAACTCACTCATCTAGAAGCTTAAGAGAGTCACTCCTCTCTCTGTCCCTCTCCCTCTCTCAGGTCAAGAGCCTATAAAACTCCATCTCAAATCTTCTCATGGGTCGACCTTATCTTCCCCAACCTACACTTTGATCTTCCATTGCCACTATTCTACTTAAGAGTATAGTTATATATATATAATGGGAAGGTCTCCTTGTTGTGAAAAAGCTCACACGAACAAAGGTGCATGGACCAAAGAAGAAGATGATCGTCTGATTGCGTATATCAGAGCTCACGGTGAAGGTTGTTGGCGTTCTCTACCTAAAGCTGCAGGTCTTCTTCGATGTGGGAAAAGTTGCAGACTTCGTTGGATTAACTATCTAAGACCTGACCTTAAGCGTGGGAATTTCACTGAAGAAGAAGACGAACTCATTATCAAACTCCATAGCCTTCTTGGAAACAAGTTAAGCGTTTTTTTTATTTATGATATGATGAGCACAAAGTTGAGAACTTTTAGAGGATCCAATGTACTTACTGGTTTCTTTCTGAATTTTGTTGCAGATGGTCTCTGATTGCTGCTAGATTACCAGGAAGAACAGACAATGAGATAAAGAATTATTGGAACACACATATAAGAAGAAAGCTTCTGAGTAGAGGGATAGATCCTGCAACTCACAGGTCAGTCAACGAACCACCACTAGAAACCACAATATCTTTCACAGACGTTAAAGAAGAAAAAGTTAAGATCAAAGATGAGAAGATCCCAGTTCAAGAAAGGTGTCCAGACTTGAATCTTGAACTCAGAATCAGCCCACCATATCAAGATCATGACGAGTCTGATCCATTCAAAACAGAAGCCAAGATCTCTCCTTGTTTCTTCTGCAACTTGGGGCTTCAAAACACTAAAGACTGCAGTTGCAGCCATTCAGGTATCATCACTAATGGTACCAGTAACAAAAACATCAACCCTGGTTATGACTTCCTAGGCTTGAAAATTACTGGTTCTGTTGATTATATAAGCTCAGAGATGAGAAATCAAGATATGTGCATGAAACTCTAGTTGATTTTACTTGAAGCTGAACAGAATTGAGAGGAAAAATGAGGAGAAAAGGGTTGCTGTTAGATGATTCAAATCTCTTTTATCTCTCTTTTTTCCCCCTAGTTTGTACCATTATATCAGTTCATGATTAGTATATATAAATTACAATAGTACAGCTGACATAATCTGTTGCCTCCATGATTTTCTTGGCTAGAAAATATCATCTTCTTTTGCCCATCAAGTAGGGAAAGTTAGGACAGAACCCCTACCGGATCTTTTTAAAAGTAGTTGTCTTGTTGCTTTCTGGTTACTGTCATGCTACTAGCAGACCAGTTCAAGATGGGTTCTTTAACTAATCAAGTAATCATTAACTAAACTTGTGCCTTGGTTGCGAATCATCTTATGGATTTTAGTATTAGTACGGGAGAGTATTAGTATTAATTAACATCAAGCTCATTTGGAATTATTTTTAACATTTTATAATAATATGTTAATTTTATATATTAAAAATATTTTAAATTTTGAACCAATAACTATATTTATTAAAATTATTATAAAATGTTTTATTTTTTTATATATTAACTATTTTAAAATATATTTATATTTAATATTTAAATGTAATATATTTTAAATTTAGTTTTTTAACTTTTTAAATTTACAAATTTGACTCAATATTTTAGTATATCAACAAATACAACTCGTACGATCCGATTTAATTATCCGATATGACACAAAGCAAATTTGTAGCTTTTTTAATTTTAGAAGTGAAAAAACCGAACTAAATAATGAAAGACGATGTTATTAATTTTGCATCCAATGTTTTTAAAATTAGATCGGATGTTAAAATTTAAAATTTAAAAAGCGCAATTGATGTTAAATGATTATAAAATTGATTAAAATTAAATAAAATTGAAAATTTTGAAATATAATTAGAAACAAATTTTATTTACCTTTCGAAAAAGTTAAAGTTTAATTGAAAATTTGTTAAATAAAAATTAATTGATTTATTTTAGTTTATAAAAATTGACTTATCAATTAATAAATTGATTAGTTTTAATAATAAAAATTATTCAAATAAATCAAACTGAAAAATTTATCAGTTTAAAATTTTTATGGTTAAATAAATCAAATTAATTTGTTTTTTCTATAATTGCTGTACAATTGATACAAAAGAAATGTCGCATGTAATTGATGTTCCTCTCTTAATCTTTACAAAGCGAAGAGTCTTATGCATTAAGTTATTGTTGTTATTGTTGTTTTATAATTGTTTTTCACTTAATTGACTTTACAATAATTCCCCGAGTAATCATTTGCAATGAAAATGAATTAGAAGTTAAATCAGTAAAACAAGAGGTTTAAAGTTTAAAAAGGTTCAATAAGTATTTTTGATTAAAGATTGAATAAAATTAAAGAATTTAAAAAATAATTAAAGAATAATGTCCTTACTTATCAAAAAATTTAAAGCTTAATTGAAAAAGAAAACCTTTAAAATGAAATTAATCGATTTATTTTGATAAATAAAATATGATTAATTTACAAAAACTGATTGATGAATTAATAAACTGATCAATTTTAATCAACAAAGATTATTATAATAAATTAAATTAAAAATTAAAAATTTGACTGATTCAAAATTTTCACTTTTAAACCGATTAAACGGGTTCATTTTTTAAAACATACGTTATCTTTAAATTCCGGAATAAGTTAGGATATCTCATATATCCAATAGAAAAGTAGGTGTTACCTAAGTTTAATATAGGGGAAAAGATATAATATATTATTATGATTATATTTATTTTAAATTATTAAAGAATATATCTTATGGCATTAAAAATTCTTTAAAAAATATTAACTTTTCATCAAAATATTTTTATTTAAATTGGGTCAAAATAATTATATAAATTTCATATACGATATTTTTATTTTTATTTAAATTATTTTTTAATTTTTAAGATTATAACATATTTCAATAACTTAAAACAATAATAAAAAAAGGTTTAAGCTTTTACTTAAATTTGTACATGTACTAAATGTATACAAGGAGTGGGTGACCTATTTCTCCGTGTGATAAAAGCACATCAAAAGCACACGTTTTATTAAAAGAGCTAACAACTGTCCAAAGTACCAAACGCATTAATAATTCCACTGACCACATAACCCAACCAGTTTTTTATTTTAATAGAAAAATTCTCAGTCATTATCTGTTAAATGCGCAATAAATAAATCTTCGAATTGACGCAATAACCTACAAATTACGCTAACTAGGTACTCAATACAAGGTAAGCCCTGTACAACAGATTCAATTTAGAGAGTATAGATAGGAAATATTCGAACACAGGACCTTTTGACCCATGACCCCCACTCTATCAATTCAACCACCCCTTAGGAGGCGACCCAACCAATATATATATACCACAATTTGGTGTTTAATGTATATTTAAAAGTAATAATTATAAATTTTACCTTTGTAAAAAACTATAATCTAATCACTAATTCTTGATTATAAGTTTAAAAACATGATTAAAAATTATGATTATGCCTACAATTTTTGTTTGTGGATACATGATAAGTGTTGTATGTAGAAAAAAGAATTAAAGATGACAATAAACTGGGTTAGATTCGGGTCTAAAAAAATTCTATGTTCGAGACTGAACTTTAAGTTTGATTAATGTTTTTTAAATAACAATGATATTGTTCTATTTAAAATAATATTGTTTTATATGAAAATTATGTGCTTAAGATAGAACTAGGGTTATCATTCCTAAAAAAAGGTTAGAAAAAGAAAAAATAAGATGAAACCCTAAAAAAAAATCTAGCTATCTACCAAATCAAGCTTGCCATAAATGAATATAGGTTTGAAGAGGACAAGTATGGGTGGCACTTACTCTCAATCAAGTCCAAAAAAAACCCACCAATAGTCATTACTACGTAGAAAAAAAGTGGCTTTTCAAGCATATACATAAGAATGTTAATAAGTTGGGGCTGAGCTCGAGTTGCCCGTAACTTGGGCTCGGCCTAGCCCTTTGTTTATTTTTTAAGCAAATATTTGAAAATAACATCGTTTTAGAAAAAATGGACGAGCTATAGGTTAGATTCATCCAAATAAACCATAGTCATCTATTAGCCTGCTCATGACCCGACCAATTTGAGCGAAAAACGAACTAGGCCAAGCTATTATTGTCATCCCAGCATACACAGGCACTCCTTTCTTTTGTTTTTCTCTTTTCAAAGGTGTTAGGCAGAGAAATTGGAATCTTCCTTTGGATCTCTCTATGCATGTATCCAAGAAAATTGGTCAACAAGGCATACGCTCATAAATTGAGTAATTTCTTCTTTTTATATGCCTCTGAAATCTCGTTTTGACCTATACTTAGCAGTTAGCACTCTTCAAAATTCTTATTAGGGTATTGGTTAATATGTAATTATTTTTCTAATTTGTTTATATACAACAACGACAACAATCGAGTCAAAATTTTACCAACAAGTACAGTTTGAATAGATCTAATAATACATAGCTTTACTCTATCTATTTTGTTTAAATATGTAAATGAAATTAATAAATAAATGGAAAAACCAAGAAGATATATCTTAAATTCATGTTAATTGATAGTTCACTTTATGAATTTAAGGATTAGGATAGAGTGCCTAATTGAATAATGAATATCATATCACTTTTAAATATTAGAATATTTTATAAAATTCTTTTAAAGAGACAACTAATATGTATTCCCATTATATTTATTGAAGCCATTATTTAAGAACACAGTTAACATAAATTAAATCATTTAACATAAGGGTTTATCTATGAAAATATAAAAAATAAGAAATTATTTAGAAGGAGAAAATTTATTGTACTTTGGTAAAATCCAATTATATAATTATTATTTCAACAATTTAATACAATTCTTAAATTACATAGTCCCATGTCCTCCTACTTCACCAACTCGACCACTTCCTATGAAGCTCAGTGTGGAGTACTTGGTTGACGTGAATTGCAGGCTATTGCGTCAATCCTTCGTTTAAAAAAAAAGTTTATTTATGAAAATGTAAAAAAGAAGATATTATTTAGAAGGAGAAAAATTATTAAACTTTGGTAAAATCCAAAAATTATTAAACTTTGGTAAAATCCAATTATATAATTATTTTTCAACAATTTTTGTAATTAATATGATTTATATTGGCTAAATTACTCTTGCATGTTATAAATTATTTGATGATATTACAAAAACAATTTAATTAATATTAACTATGACGATGGCTCTTAGGTAATTTTTTATTGGTAATTCAACAAAATGGCATGGACGTAGTTTGTGACCGGAATCGAGGGTGTATAGGTAATAGAGACGGAGGCAAACGTCTCTATCGCCCACCGGACATCCTCTGTTTTTGGGCCGGTGGTTGGTTGCCGTCCGACGTAAGAAACGTGTGCCGACTGGGCTGTGGGACCCTCTCCACGTCACCTTTTTTATTGGATCTTACCTTCACAAGCCTTTTCTCACCTTATCCTCACTCATCCTTTCTAACAAAAAAAGAAAAAAATCCATATAATATGGTATAACTTTTAAAAAAATATCTCTTACTATTTTTCAATTTTTATTTACTAAAACCAATTTGGAGAAATTAATGCACTTAAAATAGTTTATTTTATATTTAGCTACTTTTTATATTATTGGGTCCAAGTCTTATTAGTATTTTTTAATATAAAATAAGGTGTGCTACTTAAATTTAGTTTTAAATATAAAAAATATATACTCTTTTTTAAAAACAGAATAACTCGCATCTGCTTTCTTTGAATACATACTGGGTAAACTTCTAGATTAACGGAATAATCTATAAATCATGTCAATCGGATACTCCACATTAGGCAAGTCCTATACAACAGGCTCGATCAAGAGAACGTAGGCGGACAAAACCTTTTGACCTTATGTCCCTTACTCTACCAACTTAATCACTTCCTAAAAGACATAAAAAATATATACTTACTCTGTAATTTAAGAATTTTAGAAAGCTTATTTTTTAAAAAAATTCCTTCTAATTTTCAATTAAAAAAAAAGTCCTTGCTTTTAGACTTTAATTAAAATAATAATAACGAAGTACATGTAACATAAATATCAGACATGAAGTAAGCAAACGTTGTTCACACAACAACGATGATTCAATTTTGTATCTTAAACTCAACCAAATTAATTGAAACAAAGTCAAAATAATAATTTATTATAATAATTTTAAATTATTAATTTATTTGGTTTTAGAATTGAGTTTAATTATTGTGTTAGTAACATTTGATTAATATGCATCTAATATTCATCTGAGGTATAAAAAAATATTTTTTTAGAAAATTAAAATTATAAAGAGATTTAAAAAGATTTTAAAGATTAGATGATTTTAAAAAAAATATTTACCATTTTATTTGATTTAATTAAAATTTAAAAATATTAATTATGTCCTTTAAAAGGGGCAAACTATTTATCCAAACCCCAAAAAATATAAAATAAATAGGAAGGGATAACAAAGATAGTGCGTGGCTTACATCCATGCATGCAATGCCTGTTCATATGGTTTAGGTGCTTTTTGGGGTCCTTACACTTTAATGTGACGGCTACCGAAAGTCCTCAGCAATGTTAGTCAACTTTCTTTATCCTATTCATTATAAATGCACCTATTTCTTGTTTTTCTTTTGGTTTTCTTCTTATTAAAGTTATATTAATTATAGTGTGTAAATTTTTAAAATTTTTAAAATTATGACATTAATCTCAAAATACTTTTATTAATATTTTATTAATATAAATGATTATTTTTTTCAGATGTTTTCAATATAATATTTTTAACTTTTTGTAAAAACATATTTGTAACATATATGAACAGAACTTTACAGCGTTTCTAATTATTTTTTTCTTGTTATATATATATATATATTTATTTAATAACTTTTCTTTTGAATTTGTATTTACTCATGACGATTTTGGGTACCATATCAACTATTTTATTTAGTTTTGTTTTATTGTATTTATTTATGTACTTATTTAATTTTATTTACCTACACTCTTAACATATTAGCTTTCATCTGCATCACTTTTTATTGTCATATCTACACGTGGATCTACCGGAAGTAGCCTCTCTACTATGTAAGGATAAGGCTGCGTACTATCAGACCTCCCCAGACTCCGCTTCATTGTGGGATTTCAAACTGGGTGATGATGATGATATTTATAATTATGTATTCGAAATATAACTACTAATTTAATATTCAAAAATCAAATGGTGAAAAAATTAGATATTAGTCTTATCATGTTCCACTCAATGCCCCCTAGGGAATGGTTGAGTTGGTAAACTGGGGAAGTATAGAGTCAAAAGTTCCTATGTTCGAATCCTTTTATTTATATTCTCTTAATTGAGCCTGTCATACAGGGCTTGCCTAGTGTAATACCTGGTTTGTGTGATTTACAAGTTATTGCATCAATCTGGAGGTTTACCAAATACGCATCAGCTGTTCAAAAAAAAATGTTCCACTCAATCATATTAACAAATTATTAATAAAAATAACTTTTTAAATCGAGATGCTTAATCCTTAAAAATTCACTTAAATTTAATTGAAAATTCTATAAATTAAATATTAAAATAAAATTTTAAACTTTATAATTTATTATCTCTTTTGTTTCATATAAATCTAAATTATGAACTATAATTATAATAAATTTCAAACTATAATCTTAATGATATTGAACTTTCAAAGGCTAATGTCCCATGTACTTTGAAGACATAATTTAGATTTAGTAATAACATTATTGAACTCCTCAAAAGCCAATAGACAAGTTGTCAAGTGGATCGAAGTTCCACACAAGTCTTGTGTTACATTAAAGTATGCCATAGCCGTCATCTTGGACCTTTGGGGGGGGGCAACATCATTTATTAGAAACTCTATGTTCTATGCTCTGAGTCCTCTATTCATACAATATTTACCAGATTGATTTTATCCAATTTGAAATTAATAGGATTGATTTAGGTTCAAATTTTTTTATATCGAGGTTTGTTGGAACTGAGGAGCTCACTTATATAGGAGATCTTCAATATGGACCTAGTGAGAGAATATACTCGTGGGCGTTGATACTACACTTTAACCCAAAATTTTAAAACTTTAAGTTTATGGGCCCTTTCTATTTATATGTCTTTCACCAGTTTTATCTCTTTTTAATGTAGGATTCTTACTCACACCTGATATTCCAACAATCTTCCTCTCAAATGTGTACTTTCACATTAAGCTTAGACTTTCCTTTAAGCGAAAGTCTTTTTTCTTAACAGCTCGAGTATATACAATTTGATCGCAATGCCAGAATTCAGCCCATATTGATCCAAACAAGTTCAACTATAATATTAAAGCGATATTACTTTAATAATAAAAAAGTATCAACTTTGATCTAGCACATTATCAATATCAACCTTAGTTTCAAAGTTAAGATGAGCTCAAATTGATCGGTTCAGACTTCACTTCAGACTCAGGCTTGGGGGCCGACCCTACAGAAAGCCATCACAGATTGTAAGGTGTTCGTCTCTGTTTGTGTGTGTTTCTTGTGCAAATGGTTTTAAGGTACCGAAGAAGACTCTCACCGACCATTAGGTGATATTCCTTTCGGACAAGAAATTAAGGTGGTCGACCTCCAACATACCTGAATTCTTTACCCTTTGTGACTGGTCATGTCTCCAAAAGTACACAGCTTTTTCACCTTTTGTTTCATGTCACCAACCATGTTTAGCAGAAACCCAGTTCAGCAAGTAATGTCAATTTTCAGATGAGAAGCTCAAAATCTTGACTTTAGGCCTTTGATGGCCTACCTAGATTTCGATTTCTCGAAGGGATCACTCATATATCTTAGATTCAATGTGGGTTCTTGAGTTGGTGATGCTTGTAAGTTTTAAAAGATTTTCAAATCTGGAAAGAAACATTGAAACCCTAGAGATCAATGTGCGTTTGGCATAAAAAGCAAAGCTTTTCTTTTGATCATTTGATGCACATACTAACACATTCCACATTTGTTGTAAGAGACAACAGACTGGGGGAAGTGAAGAACCATTACCAGAATAAAGGTAAAGACACAAATCTTATTCTCTTACATAAATTAAGAAATTTTAAATTTTAAATTTCAAAATTTTTTAGAAAATTTTCTATAATTTTTAATTTTTTTAAAAAATGTTTTCAATAATTAAATAAAAAATAAAAATATAATATTAAAATATCACATAAAAATTAATTAAATTTCACTAATATAATAATTTGATTTAACTCTTAAATTTAAACATGAAATAATCAAATTCGATTTAAATTAGCAACTTAAAATAATTATAATAAATTATTAATTTAATTTAATTTAATTCAAGTTTAAAAGATAAACTGCATTTGATTAGTCTAAATATAATGTTCATACCACAATATTATTTTTTAATCAAATTAAAAAAAATATTTTTGAAAAATAAAATCTTTCTTTAAAACCTACCACATTCACTATATATCTTTTCTTTTAATTTATAGGATAAGAAATGTCCTTTCCTAAAAAAAATATAATCATAAAAATTGTTTTTATATGTATATACAAATGGGGGACAAAATCAGGCAGAATCATACTTTGATGCCAAAAGCATCTGTTCTATAACTCAGGGACCAGACAAGTGAAAGACAAACGTTCATTAAACATATGATAAACACAAAATGTGCAAGTACTAGCTGTCTCTAACATCAAGGCAAAGTAGGTTCAAGTTTGAATAAAACCCTTGTCTAAATAACAACTTTTGATAGAAAAACAGGATAATAGTGTTTTATATCATAAACAGAAATCTCAAAATTTGAATTCACCAACATTTAGTTCATCCTTCTGATAAGCTCATTGATGTAAGTTTCCCGGTTACCGGCATCACCACCCTCGACATAGTGGTTTCTCTTCTTCTTCAATCCTCCCAGTGGTGCCTTGAGCTGGAATGGCCAGAGGAAGTTGTTTGCCTCCTTGAAGTGAGGTCCAACAGTCAAGATTTCATGGATGACATCTTCAATGCAGATGATTCCATACTTTCCCAAAACCTGGAACCAAGGAATCATTTATTAAAGTTCACAAACTTCCGTAACAGATGACAAATTTAACTGAACCAAATTAGATCCACAGACCTGTTCAATAATGGAATTGTCAGTCAAAGCAATTCTCTGGCCATTTACTTTCCCATAACCCCTCTTGTAAATCAGCTCTCTAACACTCTTCAGATTAGGATAACTGAAACCATTTGCGTCGTGTCCTCATCAAGTTAAACACATAAAAGGGAGTGAACATTATACAAACATTAGAATTTCAAATATTGTTATATACCCATATGTTACATATGGCTCAACCCTGTGCAGCATGTTCAATGTTGCTTTGTTGACCTTCAAAAAGACACCATTAAATATCTGCAAACCACAAAACAGCATAGTTTGAATAACATGAGAGTTTGCTAAAATATAGAATAAGGATATACAAACAAAAACCAATCCCAACGACAGAATAAATGGGGTTGGTAAATAATACTACTCCCAGCACCCTCAATATCAGACTGACTCTGAGAAAGATTAAAAGAAAATCATGTATCGGTCCATGCAAATCCATTGTCCATAAAATAATAAATCAAAATTCGAATTCTTTTTTCATGATCTTCTTGATCCGACCAGGAATAAACTTAGTTAGATTTTGAGTAACATGCCCGCATTCACCAGTGAAAGAAATATTACTCAAAGGCACAATAAAAACGATCTTTCATAATTGAGATGACATTCAGCAACTAGCCTCATATTAGCTCCACAATTAAATATTTGATTTGTTATAATTTGATGAATTGTATATTTTCACCTGGAAACATTATCTCCATCAATCACGATTTTTGTAGAAGTTTTAGCTCGTGAAAATTGAAAAGTTCAATCAACAACCAAGAAAAGCACAGGTAAATGTCCAAAATATACAGCTGGTAGAACTTCTTGAATATCAGTCACACTATAGAATTCATTATCCCAAGTCATTCCAAAATGCAGATAGGTAACTAATAGAAACTCAGGCAAATCTTAGAAACAATTAAGGTCTGGATATCATTGCATAACAATCTACCACCATCAGAAATGAAAAAAGTGAAAGGGAAAGACACTAAAATAGCAGATAAATTAATAAACAAAGATCACAGAAAATCCCTACATCACCAAAGTTTGGTAATCAAGTGAGATCAAAGCACCCTTGTTTCCGCATGATTCAACTTCATTCCATCTTTAAAACTAATTAAAAATAGGAAACAAATTGATAACATTCAATATATCTGCTCTATCCAATTTTCTATTCACTTGTGGGAGCCATGGTAATCGCGGCCGATCATTATGGGTAAAATGGTAGATGTTCGGGGCCTTCCATCCCTTGGAAGGATAAAGAGGGGGGCACGTTTAATTTATTTTATAATAAGCAACCTAGAGGTAAATAGTACATACCATTTCTACATCCAAATCCAACATGAACTAACACAGAACAAAATTATTACTAGCAAGATACAAAAATGGAAAACAAACAAATCTGGCAAATTTTGATAACAGCAGACACATTTCACCTGTCTCAACCTCAGAAGCTGCAAGATCTTCCTAGTTCTTGGATGCATAGCATTGATACTGGTGCAAACAAAAGTAAACAAGAACAATAAACACAATAATCAAACAAGAGATAATAGAAAAACATCAACATAAACATTTTAAATGATTCCTTATACCCCCGGATCCTAATGATGAACAAAAGTTTGGGTTCTGGATCAGCATAAAACCCTCCCTTCAGCTTAGCTTCACGCTTCAAGTTAATCAATTCCTTCTCTTTCTCTTCGTATTCTTTCGCATACTCTTTCGCTCTGCTGTAAATCAACTTGCGGCTCTCAGCTCTCTTCTTCTTCAGAGCTTCATTCTCTTCCTTCTTCGCCAAAGCCCACTGCTCCTCTCTCTTCCTCTTCTTCAACACTGATTCAGGCACCACCATGCATCCTTTCACTTCCTCTCCCATCTCTTCAAAGCTTCCTTCCCTGAGCCGAAAACCAAATGGGCAAATGATAAGTCAACAGAAATGGCTAAAGGGTGTGAGAATCTGTAATAATTTCGATCAAATGAGAGAACTTTACTCAATCTCTCGGCGTGTATGAGAAGCGAAGGAGACGGCTCACAGTTGAAGCAGAGCAAGATATATGATCCCAAAATTAGGGTTTTACCAGAGTTTATTAATGAGGGAAGCCCTAGATCTAACGGCTCAGAATCATTGAAGGTTCTATAAACAATGGCCGTGATGAACATTCAAGGTTCTGGGCCTAAAAGGTGGGTTTCCATCCCAAGAGTCCAAGTACTAATTTTTTATTTAGGAATAAGAGTCCAAGTACTAATTATTGGACTCACACGATTGAATTCCCTCGTAGGATAGAGTTACGAGAGTTGAGAGTTTTGGGGGGAGGTTTTATTATAAGAGTTTTGAGTAGGGAGTTTTTTGTAAATGATTTAAGAAGAAGGTATTTATATCTTTTGTTAACATTTTGTTGAGAGTTAATGAAAGATTAGTTTCAGCTATATATCTCTTATTGTTTTCTTTATTCTATTATACACTTGTGTTATTTTGTATGTGGGAGAAACACTTTAAACACTTGTGTGCGTGTAAGGTGTTCGGGAGCTAACGAAATTGTTCAGTGATATTCACGTGAAAAGATTGAATCTTGCCTAAGTGGACCGAAGCGGGATTGTCATGCAAAAGTGGGCGTAACTTGTGGTAAAATTTCTAAATCCAAAGTAGACCTTTTAAAATAATATAGTATTAAAATTTTAAAATTTTATTATTTATTATTTTAAATAAAACAAAATTTTAAAGAAATATGATGAAAATTGTATAATAGTTTAAACAATAGTAAAATTAGGTAATAATTTATAATATATAAAAATAAAATAAAAAATTCAAATCACAATTACAATATATATAAAAACAGTTTATTATTTTTCCTCGTTTAAGACACTTAGAATTAGGTCATTAATAAAAATTATATGTATATAATTTTTAATAACGTATTTAATAAATTAATAACAGACTTAAACATGATAATAAGTCTTAAGGAATTCCCTTGTATCTAAACTCATGATAGTTAAGAGAATATTGCATAATTTTAATATATAATAAATAAACATTTAAATATATAATTAAATATAAGTTATAAATTATTAAGCCTAGACCAAGCTGTTCCCCAAAGATGATGTTGGACATTTCGAATGAGATTGAATCTGGCATCTGGCTGCATGATTCAAATTTGACTGGCTCGAACTACAAGAAATTGGGCCAAGCCGAACCAGCTATGAACCCAACCCAACCCGTAAAGAAATGGTTCTAAGTGAGACCTAAAGCCAGCATTTTCTCACGGGAATATCGGACCAGAGAACAGCACTAGGCCACTAGCACAAACTGTCTGTTCCCATATCAATAAAACTGCACCAGTTACTTAAAAACGAATAAACATATCTGCAAATCAAAGTATGGGAAGTAATATCGGAGGTTTTTGACAAAAAACTTATCAGTTTTTTTTTCGGTTCCTATATAGCTCGTATATTTTTACGCATAAGAAGTCTTTACATACTAATTGGTTGGCTGCTGATTGATCACTGCTCCCCAGTCAGCATCAGGTTCTCATCAACCCCAAATTTCCAGTAGTTCCAAACTCTCACATTGTCGTTGGAAGCGAAACATTCGCAATTGATTTGACTAAGGAGTATTTTCAGGAGGTTAGAGGATTATTAATAGGGAAAATTCCCCTTCTCCCCCTTTTGGTGACTCGAACTCAAGACCTCCTACAAATGAGAGATTTAAATAAGGAGTTGAAACTCATTGAGTCACTCCTACTCGTCTGAAATTAATTTTTTAGTTTATTGACTAAAAGTTAACTTTTTGACCATGTTGAAAAGTTATTGATGTACTTGGTAAATAACTTATTGGTTAGCTTATTTAATCTCAATAAGTTAATTTCTAAAAGCTCTATAAAAGGAGCTTTTGGAGTTAACTGTTTGCTTAATAATAATATTGCCCTCAACTTTATTCTCTACTTTTGCTCTGTGTGTTTTCAAAATTGGCTTTTTTTAATTGTACAATTATATCATAAAGTTTAGAATAATATAATAAATGGGTTTATTAAACTTTTTAATTTTTATTTAATTTTATAACATTAGTTTACATTTAAAAATACCATAATATTAAGTTTTTGAACATAAAGAGTTACAACAAATTAATATTTTTAGTATATAACTACTATATATCATATCTGTACCATGCTATAATTATAGATATTTTTAATTTATTAAATAATAATTTTCATACATATTATATGAAAAATATTAATATGATATAATTTGTTGCATCATTCATATCAATAGAGAACTTAATGTTAGATTATTATTATTATTATTATTATTAAAAAAGTTATAAACTTAAATTTGAAAATTTAAATATTTAAATCTAAATTATTATAAAAATATTCAACAAAATACTAACAAATATAATATTTATGCTTTATAAATTTTTCAAATCATATTCTTACGAGTCATTTTATACTTCAACAGTGTGATTGAATAAGTAATACCTAATTCAATCACACTGTTTTAGCAGTGATAGAAAGTTGCTGAGTCTCCGAGGGTTGTTAACGGAGGTCTATCTCAAGCTAAGAGGATAAAGGTCAGCCTCACTCACCAGGCATCAAACCGAGTTTTGTACCGTCTCATTCTCTTCTGCCAAAATCCAAACCAGTAGCAAATTTCGCCATCTTCCCATGGTCATTGTCAGACATGGACACGACCTGAAGTAGTCGTCATCGTCATTATCGTTACACTGGGTAGTTGGCACAGGAGAATGGTAATAGAAATAGGAATAAATATACTGAGTAATAGAAATAGATATTATCATTATAATTATGATGATTAGTTAAGAGGAAAGGATGATTACCATTAATATTAATAGTGGTTAGTTCGTAAAAAATATTAAAATTAAAATATTATAATTCAATATTTAATTAATTACAATATTTTAATTAATTATATTGTAACTAATTAATTATTTATTTTTAGTTAATTA
>JAOQMS010000179.1:42491065-42503516 GCA_027563885.1 Erythroxylum longipes | reverse complement strand
ATTAATTATATTGTAATTAATCAATTACAATATATTCATTAATTAAAATATTGTAATTAATTTTAACTAATTATATTTTAACTAATTAATTAATTAATAATATTTTAATTAATTAATATTTTAATTAATTAATAAAATTGTAATTTATTATATTTTAATTAATTAATTAATTACAATATTTTAATAATTAATTAACTACAATATAATTAATTAAAAATAATTCATTCATTGATAATATTTTAATTAATTAATTACAATATTTTAATTAATGAATAATTATATTGTAGTTAATTAATTATTAATTATATTTTAGTTAATTAATTAATTACAATATTTTAATTAATGAATAATTATATTTTAATTAATGAATAATTATATTTTAATTAATTAATAATAATATTTTCATTAATTATATTGTAATTAATTAATTACAATATTTTAATTAATGAATAATTATATTTTAATTAATTATAATGTAATTAATTAATAAATAATAATTTAATTAACTATATTTTAATTAATTATTTAATTACAATATTTTAATAATAAATGAATTATATTTTAATTAATTATCACAAACATTTAAAGAACAATGATATTGATATTTAAAATAACCAATAAATTACATATTCCCAATCATATTATACTACAGTGATACTTTGGTCATTAACACTTTTTTATATTCTGTCAGCTCCAACCAAACACATTTCTGTCTTCGAGATAAATACAGTTTTCTCTGTTTTGTCCATCACAAACAAACACCTTAGTGTCTCTAATTTTTATTTTGTTCTGTCTCTAAATTTTTGTTTCATTCCGTATCTACAGATGAGAGACGGTGAATGGAGACATTTCATGGGCCAGTATACAAAATCAGAAGACATCTCTAGAATGTCCACGAATGTTCTAATGAAGCTCCAGTTAACAGTGTCGTAGGCTTTGTAGAAGTTTATCTTCATTATACAACTCCTTAAGGGTCTCCCAGATGCGTAGTCTTTCATCAGATCTTATAAAATTATTATATTGTCCCTGATGTCTCGACCTGGAACGAACGCTCCTTGATTAACATCAACAATATCCTTAAGAACCCCTTGCAGACTATCGGCCAACAGTTTAGCTATCACCTTGTAAATGACGTTGCAACACGATATGAGCCAAAACTCCTCCAAAGACATCGGGTGTTTTTTCTTAGGCACTAGACAAAGATACGTTCGGATCAGCTCTTGCAACATCTTAGAATGTTTGCACACTACAGAATACCATTTTAGAGTTTATAATTATAAATTTTAACGAAAATTAATAACAAAAGAGACGGATATTATAAAATTAAAGTTATAAGATAATATTTTCAATAATTAATTTCACATTTGATAAAATAACTTTGACAATCCATTCCAAACACTAAAATTTTCACACCTTGATAAGGACAAGTAACCTACAAGTAATAGATTAAAAATGTCACTTCTAAACAGCTCAGTGTGAGATGGTATGATGAACAATTTGACATAAACAAACAAATAGAAACTATTCATCTAGTGGGTGACTGCTGTTTTTCACCATTTCTATCACAGAAGCCAACGTGGTTTCGAAACATCCAAGAACAATCGTTGAAAATTGATCGGGCTAGATCGAGTTGAGCCGGAATATGACCAAACATGTTACTTTAATTTTGAATTTTTTAAATTTAAAATTATTATTCAAAAATATTTGAGTTTAACTAAAATTTCAATTAATTTAAATTTAAAATATGAATTTTAAATCTGACTAAGTTGACTTAAACTTAATTATTAATCCTAATCATAATTTGAAAAGCATTCATAATTGCATTTATACAAAGAGAGAACCAAATTTTGAAGTTCATAGATAAAAATAATACTTTAAAATATTATAAATTTTAATAAATTATTTCTTATTTAATGTTTGTCAAATTATTTTAATCAAAAGTCATTTTATTTATTAATGCGCACCTGAAGATATTTATATAAATAATGTACTCAACATATTAATGTAAGATATTTTAGTAACCCCTATCACATATTAATTCTAGTTGAGTCTAATAGACAGAACTCAAGATCATAATTATTGAGTCTTAAAAAGTTGGCCTCAAATGAGTCCAAAACCCTTTTCCTCTCTTCTTGAAAATTGACAATCGAAACATATATTAAATAGGTTCATATATTTTGGAAAGTTACACACCGTTTCTAGAAAAGAAAGAACAACGTTTCTAAAATAGAGAAAGGCATTGTTTCTTAACCGTAGGAGAAACAAATCATAGAAGACATAAAAGGCAGAGAGGGAATAAACTATTAATCAATAACATTAGGTATACGACATGGATTCAAGTTTGTCTTTTGTTGTTGTTCGATCCATAAAAGTTTCTCACAATTAATCCTAATACAACATTTTAATATAACAATTGAGGGTATGTCTTATTTTTTATTATATGAAATAATTAAGTCAAATTCATATTAAATTATGACATGGTCAAATTACATCAACTAAATAAACACTTTCAAATGCACATTATTAATTATTTTATAATTTTATTAAAATTTAAATATTATAAAAAATCTTTATGAAAATATTTTTAAAATGGGTGAAATAAAACTAATTCAAAAATTTTAGTTTACTTTGATCCATCCCTTTTACAAGTAAATACTTCCGATAAAAATAAATCAAATATTAATATTTTAAAACCTTAAAAAATTTATATCTTTAAAATTTATCGAATAAAACTTAAATTTTCAAGCAATGAACTTTGCTCTTTTAGGGATATCAATGAGTCGAACTAGGCTTGACCTTGGACCATAGTGACCCGTGGGCCGACAAGTTGGGATGGGCCTGCCCGTCATCTATTTTTTAAAATAAAAAATGTTCAAAACGCAGGCCAAAAGCGGGTCGAGTCACTTTTAACATGCCTATGCTCTTTAACTTTTTTTCTAAAGAAAATAGTGCATTTTAAGCAATGATTAAAAGAAATAGCTGATTAGGTCGATTCAACCGCAAAATTATTGAAGCGACTAATTTGTTGATCTGATTTTCAAGTTTTTAGTTTGATTTACTTTAATAAACTTTGTTGTTAAGAACTAATTAGTGTACTATCTAATCGGTCAATTTTCATAAATTAATTAATATTTATAAGTTAAAATAAATCAATAAATTTTTATTTAATAGTTTCATTTTTAATGAAACTTTAATTTTTTGTAAGGATAATTTATATCAATCATATTTTAAATTTCTTATACTACCAACCTCTTATTTTATCAATTTAATTTCTTTTAAAACATTACTTTTAAGCTTGAAATGAAACAATATTTAAACTTTAAACATATCCATATAAGAAATCGATAAGACAGACAAGTTATCATTAGTATTAAGATAAGGCCACCAAATTTGAAACAGAAAAACAAGCATGCGTGAAATGGGTGCATGTTGGAATAGGACAAGCAAGTTGGACTAGGACAAGCTTGTCCCATGCTTATTATGACTAATCAACACATACAAGAGCATTGTATTAGTAGAATATTTAATACGAGCATAGTGTAAAGTTTATTAAAAAGAATTAGGTTTGAGTTATTTATGGTTAAAATGACTAGAATTAGTTATTTGAATAATTGACCCTTACTATTTATAAACTCTTTAACATTTTCATGTTTAGTTAATATGGGATACTCTAACACTCTCCCTCAAGTGCAACTGAGACTAAATATCTAGTTGTTACTTGAAATAAAAATAGCGGTAACAGGATCGGGTTGTTAGGACTGAACATTCAGACGTATAACTGAAAAATTAATAATCTAGATCAAACCTGCTCTGATCCCATATTAGAATTTTTAATATGAACAGAGTCTACTAACAAGAATTAAGTTTGGGTCAATCATTGTCAAAATGACTAGAACTAATTATTTAAATAGTTAACTTTTACTATTTATAAATCTTTTAATATTTTTATTTTTAGTTAATATAAAATATACTAACACTCGTAAGTTTTAATATAAGGCCGCCAAATTTGAAACAAAAAAACAAGCAAGTGTGAAATGGGTGCATGTTGGAATAGGACAAGCAAGTTGGACTAGGACAAGTTTGTCCTGTGCTTATCATGACTAATCAACACATACAAGAGCATTGTATTTGTCGGCGATTATAATGGAGATTCCTTATGCCAACCTGCTCAGTTCATCACTTATCTTATCAGATCTAGACAATTATTTTCTTAATGATTTCGACATAACTTATCTGATGTTTTGATGGGCAGTGGCCAGATTCAAGCGATAAGGCAAGGCAAAGTCATGGTCTAGTTCAAAAGATTTTGGTTTAAAGAAATCAATACCACTTTAATATTTTTCAAAATATATAAATAAGTTTTTAACATTATTTGTGATATTTATTAGAATTTTTAACATGAGCAGAGTATAGAGTCCACTAATAAGAATTGAGCTTAGGTCAACTATTGTCAAGATGACTAAAACTAGTCATTTGGATAGTTAACTCTTACCACTTATAAACCCTTAAACATTTTCATGTTTAGTCAATATGGGATACTCAAACACTCTCCCTTAAGTGCAACTACAACTGGACATCTAGTTGTCACTTGAAATAAATGCAGTGGTAATCAGACCAGGTCGTTGGGACTGAAATTTTTAATATGGGCTGAGTGTAGAGTCTACTAGCAAAAATTGGGTTTAGATTAACTATTGTTAAGATGACTAAAACCAGTCATTTGAATAGTTGACTCTTAACACTTATAAGCCCTTTAACATTTTCATGTTTAGTCGGTATGAAATACTCTAACAATATTATCTTATAGTTTAAACATTTTAAAACGATATTAATAATACTTTAAATCATAATAAAAGTAACTTCTTGTGAATTACTAGTAATTAAATTATTAATTTAGTGGGTATAATCTTACAGTTGAATAATTTGTATTAAGTAAAATTATATAATAAAATATATAAATCTTCTTTCTATTTTATATAAATTTTAAAAGAATTCATAATCATTAAATTTTAAAGTTTTAGAAAACTTTCTTATTTTAATTTTTTTATTAAAATTTAAAATTAAAGCATATATGATATAAATATCACAAGTAGACTAATCAAATATTATTGACATAACGATTCAATTTATTGTATTGTATTAAATTTAAATTAATAGTTACAGGATAATTATATAATTTGATTATTATGTACCTTTTTTTTTGTTTGTCTTACAGTTACCTATTATCTATTATTAAGATAATTTATAATTAATTAGTGGACTTAATAATTTATAGGCATAATTTTATTATAATCAATTATATCTTTTAAAAAATTAATTTAATTGATATTTCTTCTTGACATTGGTGCAACTGTTTGAGGACTATTTTAAGATATAAACCCTAAAATATAATTTATTTTGTTTTATTCATCCTGCTTTTTATAATATCAAATATATTATAATTTCCAATTTATAAGCCCTTGATCTTTATCAGGAACATGGGAGCAAAGCATGTTCCAGGAAGATGCTCATTTCTGTGGATCCCTTGTCTGAATATAAAAGATTCTTTTTATAAATATTTTATTAATTAAAAGTTATTTATATATGCTTTGTAAATAAAATATTAAAAATATATAAAATCGTGCTTATCAGATAAATTACTTAATAAAGCGATTATTAAACTCAAATTCAAGACCATTTGTAATAAGAAGCAATTGAATATCTTTATTGTAATACTTCCACACATATATTTGTAGTTTTGTATTATTTTGATAAAAAAATTCAACCGGTTTAATTGGTTTGACTGTAAAAATCTTGAATCAGTTGACTTTTCAGTTCGATTTATTGTAATAAATTTTATTATTAAAAACAATCAGTTTATTAATTAATAGGTATGTTTAATAAATTAATCAATTTTTATAAATTAAAATTAATTAATTAATTTTTATTTAACAATATCTTTTTTAATTAAACTTTAAATTTTTTTAAAAGCAACAACAATTTTCTTTAAACATATTTCAAAAATTGTAATTTTATTCAATGTCCACGGCGATGTTAAATTTTTTAAACCTTAAACTTGTTGCCTTACTGGTTTAACTTTCAGTTTGATTTTTAAAAAATTATTTTTATCTTTTTAAAAAGTACAATTATTTACAAATGAATAGGTTATTGCACATTAAAATTTTTGAAACCTGATTTCTCGAAAAATAAATCTATGGAAAGTAAAGATATTTATATGTTTAAGTTATTGCACATTTTAATTTTTGGAATCTGGTTTCTCAGAAAATAAATATATAGAAAGTAAAGATTTTCATATGTTTGGATACTTATAAGAATTCTAATAGGAAAATTATGTGGATTCTTATTATATTGTTTGGTATACAACAATATTTCATAGAATGTAATTTTATTTTGACCTATGTTTCCAATTATATCCCTATAAACTGAATAAAAATTGAAATTGTTAAATAATTTTAATTTGTAATATAAGTTATATTATTAAATGTTAATTTTTTTCATTTATGATATTCTAATCATATAATACTGTTATATCATAAATATAGTATTAAAAAATACTAAAAAAACCTCAACCGAGTATAAAGATAAATCTTAAAATTCAAATCAAATATAAAATTTTTGTCTAACATTGAAAAAATACAAACAGTGCATTATTTCAGCTAGACAATCTCAAAATAAAAATAAAAAATGTCAAATATCTTCTGAACATCCTAAATTTAATAAATTTGAAAATCTTAAAAATCTAAAATCCAAAGAACAATAAGAATAGTTGAAGAAGAGTTAAAGTTTTATAAAAGAGTTATCGTAGAGTTAAGAGAGAAGAAATCGTTGAATTAGCTAGCATATTTTTTAAGATTAAATTTATAAGAAAAGTAATCTAAATAATAAGGAAAGTAATGTGATTTAGAATTTAAGTAAAGTGTTACTATTTTTTTAGATCGAATTTTTTCTTTTTTAACTATTAAAAAAATAAACCCATCGTGATAATATAAATTAAAAAAAGATTATTTTTTCAAGTAAAAATCTACGCCAACTAAAAAAAGATCTTATGGCATTACTTTTTTAAGTGCAAGCGGACAACTTGAGCCGGTTGCTTTCAGACGAAAAACAAGTCCATTTCGTTTTCATTATCTTCACATACATCAAACTTGAAAAAGAAAATAAAAAGAATCTAATTGCTTTGCATCCTCGACCGTTCTTGTCACTTTCACAAGTCATATCTTCCAAACGCCCGCAATTTATGAATATTCTATTATTGAGTGAAGATATTTTTAATATAAATTTTTTATGTGTTTTAAGCGTTTTTTTTATTTTAAAATAACAGATATGAAATATGAAATTCATTAGTAATTTTAAAAAATTTAAAAAAATTTAATAAAATTCTCGAATTTTATTATATTTTTAATTTTTTAAAATTTATATTTTTAAATTTTAATTAAAAATTAATAAAAAAATATATATTATATGTCATTCAAATGTTATTTACGTAATAATTTTACTCAGTTTTTAAATTAAATTCATTAAATTTGTTAAAGATAAGAATGCGTACTATTGAATTCTTCTAAGGTGGGATTATTTTGAGTGTTGTTATTGTTAACAATTAAGTTATATTATTATATTTTTCACAATTGATTAGTTGAGTATGATGTTGTTTAGAAGTGGTCGAGTTGATAAAGTAGGAGGTATGAGATTAAAAGTTCTTGTTTTCGAATCTTCCTACCCATCTTCTCTTAATTAAGCCTGTCATACAGAAGTAGTCTAGTACGAAGTACCTAATTGGTATGATTTGTAAGTTATTACGTCAATCCGAAAATTTATTCATTATACATTTATAGTATAACGACTGTGGGTTTCTTCGTAAAAAAAAAAAAGAATGATATTTATAGCACGTGAGTTCTATTATTATTATTCTTTAATTGAAATTTAAAAAATAACTTTTAGCATTAGGAAATTAAAATTATTTCTTTATCCTTTTAATTTAATTTATTTTGTAGATCCAATCTTCCTTTATAAAAGTGCTTCTATTACCTAGGACAGTCCAACTCCTGAAAGTATAGCTTTTCGAGTGACCCAAAACCGTAGTTTGATTCTCGGAAATTGATTGGTCTTGACCGACTTAAATGGGGTATCTTCTTCAATCCTCCTCCGATACCACCACCTTCACCGCCGTGAAATGGCTCGGTTTTGTCACCGCCGTCTGGGTACAAGCCATCTCCGGAAACAACTACACTTTCTCCAACTACTCCGACGCTCTCAAAACTCTCATGAACTTGACACAACTCCAACTCAACAACCTCTCTGTCGCTAAAGATGTTGGCAAGGCCTTTGGCCTCCTTGCAGGCCTTGCCTGTGATCGTTTGCCCACTTCGGTCATTCTTCTCATCGGTTCCGTTGAGGGGTTTGTCGGTTATGGCGCTCAATGGCTCGTCGTTAGTCGCAGAATCCAACCTCTCGCTTACTGGCAGGTACAATTACCACATTCCCATTCCGTTGTCATCAGTTCAATTTCTTCTTTTGATGCATCAAAAAGCATAAATTTTGACTGTTTTTGTTCCTCGGATCTCGAACAGAAGAGAAAGAGGAGTTGGTATACTTAATTTGAATGGTTTCTTATGTGAATTATAATGCTTTGAATGGTTGGAATTGATGTAGATGTGCATATTCCTCTGTCTCGGCGGTAACAGCACGACATGGATGAACACGGCGGTTCTGGTTACTTGCATACGAAACTTTCGCCGGAACAGAGGCCCTGTCTCGGGCATATTAAAGGGATACGTCGGTCTGAGCACCGCTATATTCACCGACCTTTGCGCGGCTCTCTTCTCTAACAACCCTGCTAGTTTCCTAATGATGCTTGCCGTCGTCCCTTTGACCGTCTGCCTTGCCGCCGTCTTCTTCCTCCGTGAAATCCCACCTGCAGAAACAGATTCAGAAGAGAAAGAAGAGTTCAAATACTTCACTATCTTCAACGTCGTCGCTGTTCTCGTCGCTGTTTACCTCTTGGCTTATGACTTCATCCCAAGTCCAAGCTCCGGCCTTTCACTAACTTTTTCTATAGTTCTGCTGATCCTATTAGCTTCCCCACTAGTTGTTCCTGTTTACGCATTTTTCAAAAGCTTGAGCCTGAAAACAGCTGTGAACGACGTTGAGAGTAAGATTGGGGAGCCATTATTGAATGAAGCAAGAGAGCCGGAGGTTATTCAGGAGAAGTTACCAACTTCAGCGGCGGTGGAGGTGAAGAGGAAGCCGGTGGTCGGGGAGGACCACACGATCATTGAGGCGATGAGGACAATGGAGTTTTGGATTTTGTTTGTGTCGTTTCTTTGTGGGGTTGGTACAGGCATGGCGGTCATGAACAACATGGGTCAAATAGGGTTGGCCCTCGGATACACTGATGTTTCGATCTTTGTTTCACTTACAAGCATATGGGGTTTCTTTGGGAGGATCATCTCAGGTTCGGTCTCTGAATATTTCATCAAGTAAGAACTCTTGACTTCTGGGTTCCTTTGCCTTACTTTCTTGAACTTAATTTAAATTTCATATTATGATTATTGGAATTATATATTCCTGGTATTGCAGAAAAGTTGGAACGCCAAGGCCTCTATGGAATGGAGCATCACAAATTCTAATGGCTGCTGGTTACCTTCTCATGGCTTTGGCTTTGCCTGGTTCACTCTACATTGGTTCAATCATTGTTGGTATATGCTATGGAGTTCGTCTTGCTGTGACCGTCCCAACTGCTTCAGAACTCTTTGGTCTGAAACATTATGGATTGATCTACAACGTCTTGATTCTAAACCTTCCACTTGGCTCCTTCCTCTTCTCCGGCCTGCTTGCTGGAATTTTATACGACCAACAAGCTACCCCGACTCCGGGAGGCGGCAATACTTGTGTTGGTGCTCATTGTTTCAGGCTTGTGTTCATAATCATGGCCATTGCATGTGTCATTGGACTTGGTTTGGATGTTTTGTTAGCGATTCGAACCAAGATGGTTTATAACAAGATTTACATGGCCAGGAGACCAAAGAAATTAGCATTCCAAGGTAATGGCCAATGACCTGAAAAGAAATTGACAATTAGGTTGAGCCTTTTGACTCCATTGGGTTTCAGGCTATATGTCTTGGGCCTCGATTCAGGCATAATTTGCATAAATCTGCGTCTGGCCCAGCCCAATGTAATCCTTCAACTGATTGTTAATGGCTGGTGGGCTGGGCTTGATTTACTTTCAAAAATTCCTAAGGCTTTGTTATACAGTTGTTCTGAGTAAGGTATAGCAATACCCATTTTCCAAATGGAGCACTTCTCGCGTTAAGCTTCAATTCCAAAATGCACCTGGATTAAATCTTTTATTTATTGTTCTTTGTATAAGGAGGTAACATTAAGATTTGGAAATGGGCTGGGCCTTTTAAGGCCCAAGTTTAGATTAACAAAAAAATTCAGACTCAAACTTGAGTCTAAGTCCGAACTTTAGTCTAATTAACTAGTAAGCTTTGAGCCATTAAGTGAATTTTATTTTGTGTACATAGGAAAACACCAAAATATAGGACCTACTCAACCGTAAGGTATACCCTGATAATGCAAAGTTCCTTACTTATTTGACATTAGATGATAAAGCGAATCTGCCAAAGGTTCTGACAGAAGATACAATCCTGAACTATCATTTTTTTGGTTTTTCTTTCAATAGACGTGTTGAAGTTTCACCTTTTAATTACAGTCTAGCAGTATGCCTGTACCTTGTACCAAAAAAGAATACTCAGTCAATTATGGCTAGTGATACAAATTATTTTGGCTTTAGTTGGATCAAATCCAAAATTAACAAGCTGAGTCTCTTAATGATTGGGTTCAAATTAAATATTCAGGCTTGTACTATTGGATACGGGAGAAATAGATTATTAGGTACAAAAGATCTGTTCCTGCCAACTCGGCTCAGCTCAATCCGAAAGTATGATCAAAAGTTTGATTTAAGTTCAAGCCGCTCAAAATGCGAGTCAGGTTTTGAGCTACTGCCATCCTTACGGAAAAAATAGGGTTCCTCTTAAATAGAGGTTTCATATGCTACCTTAGGCCCTCAAGTATTTAGCTTCACGCATGGAATAAAAATCACCTTCTCCTTAGGACACACATGCTCTCCATTTTTATGGTCCCCTTGTAAATCATGAACTCGTGCACAGTTTCAGCGCGAGGAATTTAAGAATCCAGTTACAACTTACAACCCCTGGTCCTGTTTTTCAGTTTATGTTTCATATGTGCCAACAACTGATTGTCAACTGAAAGATGATGATTGAAAGTTATTGTCTGAAACCACAGCTCATTAAGGAACATATGACTTTGAATTGGTTTGATTGGATTTGAGGTTAAATTCCGTTCGAATGAAACCAAATTGGTTATTGAAAAAAAGAACATCCTCATTTTAGGGAGTCTACAAACTTAGCTTTGACATTAATGAAAGGTTTTGAGCCGGCCTGGGAAAAAAATTGGACGAAATCTAAGTGAATTCATATATAACTACGATATTATATCTCAACTTAAAACTTTATGAAAATGAATTATGAGTTTAACTTTTGTTTATAACTCAATGAATTATTCAACTTGTAAATTTCTAACATGTCTAACTGATTTTAGTATGATCGGAGTTTAGATTGTTTGAATTTAACATTATTTGATTTTAAAACAAGAAAAATATTAGATCGAACCGACCCTTATCATCCATATTGACCATTCCAACTTCCAAGTGAAAGGGATGGATTCATGCATAATCTCCTGTAAAAGAGGGTTTGGAGTTGATAAAAGTTATCTTTCAACACTCTTTAGGCCTTTATTAACTCTATCAGTAGGTCTCAATGTCCATACTGTTGGCCCCGGGTCCCCGTACATAGTGGAGAGTGACTACTTGTCATCCTTAGAAACATTGTGATGACAAAAATAAAAGAAATCATAATATTTAAGAAGTTCGTGGTAGGATCGTAATTGAATTATAGGCATAAAATTAAAGCATTCAAGAATAATGATTTTTAAATAAATTAAAATTATAGGAAAGGTAAAAACATTTCTCCACAATTTATTAAAATTTATCCATATCAAAATGTACCAAGAGTAATGCTTTTGGGTGCAAAAGGATTGGTAGAAAGTGGGGTAAAATAAAAAGAAAGGTAAAAATAAAATTTAAAAAATAAAAAAATTCAAACAGTCGGGTAACGATTAATTGCCGAGTCGCGAATGATCGTGACTTCCCAATATAACACCCTTTCTTCCAAACATCATATCTTTCAATCCAGAAATTCAAAAATTACAAACTATATATCGTTGGAAAGCTAAGAAAGAGACCTACAACTTTGATGAAGGAATTTTGCCTAATTCGGCCTATATCAATACAGTTTAATCATTTAAACAAAGTGTCCATTTCAGCCAAACTGACACTTTGCACCCAAACACAGCTACCTTCAAATGGTCATAACTT
>JAOQMS010000179.1:42419831-42432782 GCA_027563885.1 Erythroxylum longipes | reverse complement strand
TAATTATAAAAATTAAATAAAATTAAATTATTCATAATTTTTATTGATAATTAATTTTAATTTATTAAATATATAATGTAGAATTAAATTATTCGTAATTTTTATTAAATATTAAATGATTAAATAATATATATTTAAATGATAATAAATCAGATTATAGAAAAGAAACAAAAACTATTTTTATAATTTTCATAAATTTTGAAAATCGAAAGAAACCAAAACAAAAAACTGAAATCACAAACTCAAACAAACAAGATTTTTTACTGAAGTTGAAAACAAAAACACGAACTTAAAAATAAAAATGAAAACAAACACCCCCTTCGGGTTGAATTGGTTTGGTTTGGTCCGAACTTAATGAATTACACCTAAATTGATCAAATTTTGATTCTTAAAACTAGCTCAAATCGTATCAACAAAACGACATTGTTTTGCCTTTTCGGGTTGCCTCCCAACTCATTGCCAACTCCAATCATGAAAATAAATTAAGAATAGCATCAGTAATTTTGATGCGGAAATCTTCTTTCTTAAGACTTTTTGCACGGGGAATGTAAATGGGAGTACTAGAAGTGGCATCTCTATGTTAAAAGTTTGGATATTGGAAATAATGATAATGGCAAGCGTTTTAGGTATTCTTTCACTTTCACCTCACAATTAAATTACGGGATGCAAATTACATCTATAATTATAAAAAATAGTAATTAAGAACGAATAATACAAACACAATTACGATAAATTATTGTAATGCTACAAACTCACACTGATATTGCAACAACAATTGTAATATATAATATATGGTCTAATGAGAGATGATAACAACTCCAACTATTTATGACCTAAACTCGATATAATCTTTTTAGGTTGATTGGGTTTGAACAATCTTTTAAACCTAAATTAGCAATTTTTTAAAATTTTGATTAGAAATCGACGAGATAAAAAGTTTAAGGTTTAAAAGGTTCAACTAATATTAGACTATCATAAAATTGGTTAAAGCTTAAATAAAATTAAATTATTAAAAATATGATTGAAAGATATTGTCGAAAAATTTGAAGTTTAATCAGAAAAAATTGTTAAATAAAAATCAATTTATTTATTTTAGTTTATAAGAAGTTATTAATTTACAAAAAATGATCAATTAATTAATAAATAAATCGATTTTTAATAATAGGAGTCGTTAAAGTAAATCGAACTAAAAAGTTAAAAACCAAACAGAAAAATTAGACAGTTCAAGATTTTTATGATTGAATTGGTCTAACCTATTAGATTTTTTAATATGAGCAAAGTGTAGAATCCACTAACAATAATTGAGTTTGGATCAATCATAAAATGACTAGAACTAGTAATTTTGATAGTTGATCCTTATCACTTATAAACCCTTTAACATTTTTATATTTAGTCAATATAAAAATTAATAATTCGGACCAAACTTTCTCTCATAACAAATTTGAATTTTTAATACAGGTAAAGTATAGAGTCTGCTAATAATAATTGGCCTTAAGTCAACTATTGTTAAAATGACTAGAACGATAGTTGATCCTTACTATTTATAAACCCTTTAATATTTTTGTATTTAATCAATATAAAATATTGTAATATAACTGGTTGAAGTTTTTAATCATTATAAATTAGTGAATTTGTACCGAAGTTAATTAACTTAGACTTGATCCGTTCACTTCGAATTAAGTCAAACCAAATTGTTTTTTTTTTTATATCCAACAAATGTGTTGCCCTAATAATGAGATGAAAGACAATCAATAATCTCTCTATTTGACTATCTTGTTCAAAAATTTCTCCACTGAAATAGACAGGCATGAGTGTGCTGTGATATGCTTTTCTGTGGATGCTATTATTACCACTAAATATTGCTTCCTTCAATACATGCTCCTGAGTACTAATCATATCCTCAAGCAATTCTCTTAACATTTTGTATTATGATCCATAGAGAAACTGAAAATTCATATTACTTTTCTTTTCTTCCTTTTGACACTAACTAGTTATTATTATCATATTATAAATTAATTGTATTTCACTCTAGGAACTATTGAAGCAGATCGATCTGTCAATCCTAAATTATATAATGTTAAGTAACTGCTTCATCATAAAAGCTTAAGTTATTGTTTGAGATCAATTTAATTGATTTTATATATTCACTAATACACCCTCTCAAATGAAAGCACTTTGAGCTTGAAACTTGCACAGGTTCACTCTACCTTGTGCTGAATTAATTAGATAAAAAATAGGTAGGTGTTAGGATTTGAACTCACGATCACTTGGTCACAGAGGCTCTAATACTATGTTAAGCGACCGTTTCACCACAAAAATTTAAACTATTGTGTGAGGCTAACTTAATTGGTTTTATATATTTACTAACATATAATTATAGTATTTTACTATTTTATTTTTCTTAAAAATAAGGATGGAGGTAGTTTTGATATGGATGCTCCAATGCTAAAATCAGCTTTCAATTTTTTGAAGAGAGAAAATATAAAAAGTGTATGCTTTGCTTACTTGGTAAAAGATGTTTGTACTTAATTACATATGATTAGTGATAACTAAGATCCCGACTACATTCTTACATGTGTCCAAATTTTAGAGGCAAGACATTCCATGATGGAGAGATGTAATGAGTTAAGAAAGTGTGTACTAAAAGAGACTTGAAAAATAAATTATCTTGCTTCAAACTAATAGTTTGTTTAATATATATCTTAAGGGTTAACTTGAGTAGGCATCAGATTTGATCGAAATAACAAAAATGACGTTGTTTTTGTAAATTTTTTAATAAAAAAGTAAAGATGGACTAATTCAACCTGCTGGTTACCCATCTGGTTACAGGCTGACTAACCTGTAATGAATCGAGTCACGGACCATTCAATGAGAGGCTAAGCCGGGCCGAGCGAGGAGTAGCCCGGCCGGCAAGTTCTTTGACATCCTACGTCAACCTGTACATAGTTGTTTCTTTAAATTAACAGAAAAACAAGCATGTAATCGAAGTGTGCGGAATATCCTCGAGTTTTGAAAGAAGAGGCATTGAGCATGTGAACAAAAGCTGCTTTTTCTCTTCTAAAACATTGTAAAAGTCACCACGCTTGCAATCATGTGGTCTACTTTGTTATAATTCTTCACTCTTTGCCCCCTTTTGCCTTGTTCCCCTACAAGGCAATTTTGTTTAAGGCCTTCTTGCTGGCTTCCATTTACCTCCTAGTCCCCAACTAGTAAATTTAACAGTGGTTCTGTAAAAATAGCCCATTTATTAGTTAGAGAGGTAAAGTTGTATATTATTGGATCTTTTTATATTTTGCATGTGAGCAAAATTTTTACTGAATTGTTATTGTTGTTGTTGAATTAAAAGTTTGATCTTAAATCTAAATTTTTTAAAATTTAGGGATGAGTTTGTGATTAATTATAATTTCATTAATTTATTTTTAAAAAGTCAACTTTATGCGAATTTGGATATTTGCCTCTTATATGAGTTGTTTTTAGATTATAAAATTATTGATGTAAACATTACTAGATCATTAAAAATAGGAATTAACATAATAAAAAACAAGCTAAAACGATAATCAACTATAAAAACCAATCCAAGACCGAATTGTAATATAAGATGCGGTTGGATCTGTGTTGCAGTAGATATAAGTACTTATCTATCGTAGTTTTCAAACATAGTCACATGTTTGAATTTGCGGTAAACAATCAGAGGTTAGAGGAAAGTGCGGTGCCCAGAAATCGATAAGTAGAAAGAGAGTTATGGTAAGAAAGTACCTCTGTAGTAGAAATTCTATTTTCCATTAATAAACTTCTAATAATTATTATTTTTCATTATACCCTCAACTAATATTTTCTTATTTATAATTTGAATTTATATGACTAATAATATATTTTTATGAAATATTTTATTTACTAAATTTATTTTATTTATATTTTCTTATTTTAATTTAATATGTTATTATTTATAATTTTAAATTTATATAATTAGTAATATATTTTTTAATTATTTATACATCAATTAATAGTTTATTAAATCAATGGACTTTTTAGTCATTTTATCTCTTTTAGCAACAGCAACTACATTTGTCAAATAACTATTTTCACTTTTCAGCAGTTATCAAAACAACAATCTCAAACACATAAGTACTTATCATTTCAGCAGATTGATTTCAGTAAGTTGTCAACCGCTACTGCTTCCCCAAATTAAGTCTAAGTCTTCTTTACACAAAAAAAAAACCTAATATGAAGGCTTTATGCATTCAAAATTAGAACAATTGGAAAATACTAAAGGGAAAAAATAAAAAATATCATATGTTTTTTTTAAGGAATAATAATCATCAGTGGCTAAATTGAAATTAAGGGAATTGATAAAGGCTAAATTAGGAAGAAGAAACTAGAAAGCATTGGGAATGTTCAACTCGGGAAGCGGGTAGACCCACTCGTGCGGACAAAGCAATTCACGCTCTCTCTATATTATTATTGTTAACCAAACCAAAAGGCAATAATTAATTAATTAATTAGTTTACAATTAATTATTAAATGTTAATTAATAAAAACTATTGTTTTTAGTTACACAAAAGGGTCTCAAAAATCATGGGATTTCGTCAAATACCCTTGAACTCTGATGTGAATTTGTAAGGTAAATTGGAAAGAAACCATTAATGGTAGAGTTGGTGGAGCCAGGGGATCAAAAGATCATATGTTTAAATCTCTTTATTTATACTTTTTCGATTGAGTCTGTTGTACAGGACTTGCCTAGTATGCAGTACATGGTTGGTGTGATTTGCAAAGTATTGCGTCAATCTTGAGGTTTACTTAGTGGGCATGCAAAGGATAGCGACTGTGGGTTCATCTGTTTCAAAATAAAAAAATTATTTTTTTCATTTTATTTTTATATTTAAATTTTATTACTTATTTTATATGATTTAATCGTCTCTCAACGTTTTTATTATATTATGTTAGTTTTTTATTTAAAATAAAGTAATTAATATTCTCTAAATTTTAATATAATACTGTTTTAAAATTATAAATAAACAGAAAATAAAAACAACACAATATAATGACATATATAATAGGTAAATAATATTATTAGAAGGTATATAAAAAATTTTAAAATAAAAACAAAAAATTATATTATATGAGACTGATACACTAAATTTATAAATAAAGCTGTAATTTTCTTTTTTAAAAATTATTTACTCTCTTCCCAAAAACCGGTCATCCATCAACATTCCTCGAAATCTCACCTCTTGTCTTACATATATATATAGATGCTTCTCTCCATCAATCTTCCATTTTCAATCAGATATCCAAAACCCTTCTTTTGTTTCATAGATAGGACAAGCTCTGCAAGATCAGCGTTGAAGAATAAGTAGTGAGAAAGAGTTGAGAATGGCGGCTTCTGATAAGGTGGTGGAGACAGTGGTGCTAGGGAATTATGTAGAAATGGAAACTGAAGGGAAGTCTCGAGACGTCAAAACAAAGCTCTCCAAGATCTTGTGGCATGGAGGTTCTGCTTATGATGCCTGGTTTAGCTGTGCTTCGAACCAGGTTTCTTATCAATACTCTTGATTACATACTCTATCTAGCTTCTTCATTTAGGGTTCTAGTTTTAGTTTCAGTGCTAATGAGTTTTGGTTTCTTCTTGTATTGTATCACCAGGTGGCTCAGGTTTTGCTTACCTTACCATACTCATTTTCACAACTAGGGATGTTCTCAGGAATAATGTTTCAGCTCTTCTATGGGTTGATGGGAAGCTGGACAGCTTATTTGATTAGTATACTATATGTAGAGTACAGAACCAGAAGGGAAAGAGAAAAGTTTGAGTTCAGGAACCATGTAATCCAGGTAAATTCCGTACAAAATCTTCTGATATTGTTCATAACATAACATGGGTTTTACTAACTATTTAAATTTTTGTGTGTGTATTTAAACAAACAGTGGTTTGAAGTTCTTGATGGTCTCCTTGGAAAACACTGGAGGAACGTGGGTTTGGCATTTAACTGCACTTTTCTTCTGTTTGGATCTGTCATTCAACTCATAGCTTGTGCAAGGTACCTAACCTTTGAATTTTCCATATAAAACTAGGGTTAAGTGATTTTCTTTTCCACACAATTCTCCATATTACTTTGGTTTTCTTGTCTTGCAGTAACATATACTACATAAATGATAATCTGGACAAGAGAACCTGGACGTACATTTTTGGGGCATGTTGTGCCACTACAGTGTTTATTCCTTCATTTCGAAACTACAGAATCTGGTCTTTTCTTGGCCTTGTCATGACTACTTACACTGCTTGGTACCTTACCATTGCTTCACTCCTCCATGGCCAAGTAAGTAAAATTTCTAATTTCTTATGTTTACAAGTTAATGTTATAGTTCATTATAATATAGATGCATTCTCTAATCTCTACAATGCATTATAAGGTTGAAGGAGTGAAACATTCGGGTCCAGCAAAAATTGTGCTATACTTCACTGGTGCTACAAACATTCTCTACACATTTGGGGGACATGCTGTTACCGTGTAAGACAACCTTTACATTCAGAACTTTTGTTTTGTTTACGATATTTTATAGATCAGGATCAATTACAGAGAATCTTTAAAACAATGTCGGTATTCATTACTTACCAGTTACTTATAACTTTTTTCGAGATCTCTTTCAATGCTATAATTTGCTTCATCATGACTAAAAAACAAAAGGGTATTCGTGAAAGAGACCAAACTTCCACTTGATTAGACATAATCCGACCATGGTGATCTAATTACCAAACTTTGTGTATATATATAGTATTATGCATATGTATAAATGTGTTCTTGGGTTTTGTAGTTTTGTGCTAAGTTCACAAAAGTGACATTCTTTGGCATGGGAGGCAAAAAAGTGGTCTGTCTCCTTGGAAACCTTCCTCGTCCTTTTCAATATAGAAAGCCAATCATCTTTTATATTCTACACTTTCGCTTTTATCAAGTTACTTTCTTATCTTATATATCTTGGTTTAAATAGGGTTTGCCCTCTTACCTGACCACTTTGACTCACTTACATACGACTCAAATCTAATCTGATCGAATAAATAATTTATTCTGATTTTTAGATTCTTAAATTTATAAATTAAAATATCTTATTTTTAATTAATTATATCTCAATAATGTTATTTTGTAGAATCAATCTGAACAACTTAACCCTTTTAAATTAGTCGGATTGAGTTGGTCTAACTAAAACGTAACTTATTAGCTTAGACTCAGTAATACCACCCTTAGGTGTAAAACATGAAGATCATAATTTTTTAATAAAATTATAAGTTTTTAAATTAAAAATGTCTTGTTATAAGTTAAATGACTAATTTTGAAGTTTCAAAAATCAGGGAAATCATGCATGCAATGTGGAAGCCACAGAAGTTCAAGGCCATATACTTATTGGCTACTCTCTATTGCCTCACACTCACACTTCCTTCAGCAATAGCAGTCTATTGGGCATTTGGGGACTTGCTCCTTGACCACTCCAATGCATTCTCTCTTCTTCCTAAATCTCACTTCAGAGACATTGCTGTTATTCTAATGCTCATTCATCAGGCATGTACCCTACCCTCAACAAATATACATTTCTTGTGTTTCATGCATGTCCAACAAGTGGCTTGATGGGTTCTTTTTTTATGTTTTATTTCCAAAATTGCAGTTCATAACATTTGGGTTCGCCTCCACTCCTTTGTACTTTGTTTGGGAGAAAGCAATAGGCATGCATGAATGCAAGAGCTTGTGTAAGATAGCTGCTGCGAGGTTGCCTGTGGTTATTCCTATCTGGTTTTTGGCTATCATCTTCCCATTTTTTGGGCCAATTAACTCCACCGTTGGATCACTCCTTGTCAGCTTTACAGTCTACATCATCCCTGCGCTTGCTCACATGTTCACCTTCAAGTCGGCATCCGCAAGAGAGGTACGCGACGACTAAAACATATCGTTTTATCAAATTGGATTAACCCTTTAAATCCGATCGTGGTTCGTTAACTTCAAGTCGAGTTGGACTAATTTTGCCAACCTAACATGAGAGTCGGCTTGGCTTTGGGCCTAGCTAGACTCTGCTTCGCTCCTACCAAGCAAAATTTGTTATCCCTACATAGTAGTTTTGTTTGAGATATTGACTTTGTGTGTGCATTACTTGTGATATTTTGTTAAGTGATGAAATCGTTGTGATGGTGCAGAATGCAGTGGAGCCACCTTCCAAGTATTTTGGAAGATGGGTAGGGTCGTACGTGATCAATGTGTTCGTGGTGGTTTGGGTTCTGATTGTCGGGTTCGGGTTTGGTGGGTGGGCTAGTATGATCAACTTTGTACACCAGATTGACACGTTTGGTCTCTTTGCGAAGTGCTACCAGTGCCCACCTCCCACCGTGCCACCACCACCGATGATACCACATCCAAATGCCACGGCGGCTCTTCCTCTGTACCACCGTCATCACAACCACACTCGCAGCCCTTGATTTGGCCACATCAGAAACTTCTAACTACGACTTGCTCGAGTCCTCCTGATCAACACATACACTGTGGTCGGTTTCTTTATTTATTAGATTCGATGAGGAAAAGAAAAGTGTTTGCATTGAAAATTTTGGAAGCATTTGAAGTTTTAAGCTATTCTGCATGCCAATGTGCCTCACTCTTCTTCAAGTTTCGACCGTACTCTCATCAAACATCCTTTAAGGACAAAGATGGCAAAAATATCCGGTTCGACTCAATCCAAAATTTAAAATTTTAGATAAGATAAACTTCAAGTTATTTAAGTTCGATTAGACTCAAGTTTAAGTCTAAAGCCTTAGACTTGGGCCCAAAGATAGAATTTTGGATTGAGCTTAGGCTTAATAGGTTCAACTTAGCTTGGTTCTACTAATTATCAACTATAATTAAGGATCCTCTAAAGTTAATCAAACAACTCGACTTAGCTCGATTTTAGTTTGGATTGACCGGATCACAGTTTGAGATCAAGCCGAACACATGCTGCCCTTGCTCAAATTTGACATCCTTAGAAAATATGTGAAGTTATTATGGTTTCTTCTATCTATTGTTAGCTTTTGATGAGTAGTAAAGCCAAGTATGGAGTTGAATGTATTCCCAGTCCAGCCCGTAATCCGACCGTTACTTAAAAAATGACATTACTTTTTATGTTTTTCTTTTTAAAAGATATGATGGGTCGGGCCGAGTATTCCTGATCTTTTCTACCTAACATTAATGTAAGATCTTTTAATCATGATATTGTTTATTGTAATAACATATTTTAACGTGTCCAATTTTTTGAAAAATTTTCAATTTAATGTTCATATTTGTAAAATTTTTAATTAAGTGACTAATACTTTATAACCTTAATAATTCAATTCAAAATATTAATTTTGTTAATCTTTTACTAATTTTACTAATAGATTTTTTTATAAGTTGAGTATTTTAGTTGTAGATAATTAGTTGACAATTTAATTAAAAATTCTAAAAATTTGAACACTAAATTAAAAAAATCTTAAAAAATTAAACAATTTAAAATCTTGTATTTATTTGTTCCAACATAATATCGTACTAGCTCAAGTTTATAAATTTTAATATCATTTGTTAGTCCAAAAATAGGTTGTAAAGTTCCAATTCAAATGACTTAATAACATTTTTCATTTTTCATTCAAACGAGAGTGAATAATGCGTATAAAAACAATTAGATAGAAATTTGATAACAAGCCAAAGTCCAAGCCCAATATCTGAATTTTTATAAGCCAAACCCAATCCAAAAGGTCCAAATCCTATTGAAATATTAAACTTTGGACCCAAACTTCTCAAGTGAAAAACCCACTCTTTTTACTATATTTGAATTCAATTCGAACCTTATTTGTAGTAACTCGAACCTTAGATTGACCCGAACGTCATTAAATTTGTGCATTCAGTTATTTATAATAGTGTTCAAACCTTCTCTCTTAAGTTAACTTTTAGGGATGAGTTAGACCTTTCAACATGACATTAGAGCAGGTTGCTCTGGATTACTCGTCACGATAAACTGTCACACGTTGGGCCGTTACTTAGCCCACGCGTTAGAGGAGCGTGTTGAAATACAAATGAAACTTTGTCCTACATAGAAAGAATATATAACCTTAAGCATGCATAGACGCCTAATAAGTTACTCCTCCTAGTACCAATTAGTTTTAAGATGGAACTCATTTAACAGTATATATCTGCTCAGTTTATTAGATAAACCCATAAGAACTTACTGTACTCTTCAAGCTCAAGAACTTAATGAAGAAAAAAAACCAAATATATATATAAACTTTATTTCCAGCTAAACCCAAAAAAAAAAAAGTGATCAAAAGCTAAGGCAGATTTCAGGACCCCAACCCCAATATGAGGTCCCTGTCTTGATTCTTGAATGCAATGAAAATGACAATGACGCACCAACATAAGCTTCAAAAGCTCCCCATGTGAATTAAATTATTATTACTGACAAAGGGTTAGAGAAATCACACGATTAGATCCTATGTCACTTAATTTGGTCTGTATAAAACAAGTAAATCCGTGAATAAGATTTTAATTAAACCAAGTGAAACTGGTTAACGAAAAGATCTGATCCCTTTTTCTGTTTCTATCTGCAGAACTGGAACTTGTTATTTCTTATGTATAACAACTCAAAAACAGTGGAATTCTATAATTGCTTGGCTTTATGCTGCATTATTCATGAGGTTGGACTCAAAACTTTTGCAGGAAAAAGAAAAGAAAACAACCCCACTTCAACCAATAGCAGTGTAGCATACAAGTCATTGTCAAAACCATTAGGCCATTCTCAGTTTGAGTCTATTATCCAAAAACAAACCAAAAACCATATCTAAGAGCTTCAAATCTTATGAACAGATGAGGAACTAAGCAGAAAAATTGGAGCAGAAGCATCTTATGAACGGATGAGGAACAAAGCATAAAGATTGAAGAAGAAGCATGTATATTTTATATATACACACACTTTGGATAAACAGTGAGAGTTAACAACTTGAAGATGATGATATTCTCTCTACTGAAACAAACTTTAAAACCCGATCTAAATCACACCAGAAAAGCAAATACTTAAACCTGAAGACTGAGATAATCAGATTTGATTGAAGGTTAAACCAAACACACTTGATACTGATAAACCAAAAAGCATAAAACCACCAATCAGATGCAAAAAAGATGAAGTCTTTATCACACCGAGAGACTGCCCAGATGCTTAACGGCCACCGTTTGGACAATCCCGAGCAAAGTGCCCAGAACCACCGCAGTTAAAACAGTTCCCGCCGCCGCCGCCGCCTCCTCCGCCATATCTTCCACCCCCACCTCCTCCTCCACCCTGAGGACAATCCCTCGCCATATGCCCCGCCTCCCCACAATTATAACAACCTCCACCGCCACCGCCATATCCTCCGCCTCCGCCTCCACCGCCGTAACCTCCACCGCCACCGCCGTACCCTCCTCCACCATACCCACCTTTTCCTCTCCCGCCACCACCACGTGAGCCTCTCCCGCCACCGCTACCACCACCGCGGGTTCCTTGAACAGGGTTACCTTCTGGGCCGGTGACATCGACGGCCTTAGTTCTGCCGTCGTAGGAATGCTCGATCTGAAACTCGACCTCCTCGTTTTCTGCTAAACTCCTAAATCCCTCAGAGCGAATCGAGGACTGGTGAACAAACAGATCATCGCTTCCATCGTCGGGCGTTATGAAGCCATAACCTTTCTGGTCGTTGAACCACTTCACTTTCCCCGTAAGTTTCTCTCCGCCGCCACTCATCTCCTTCGCCGCCGCTAAAAACCCTCCGAAAAAGGTTCAACTGAAAGAAAGAGAGCGATCCGAACCCAAAGACATACACATACTCCCAAGGGTTTTTGCTTATTTTTTCTTATATTTGTGTAATGAATGAATTGCCACGTCATTTTTATTTTAAAAATAAATAAAAGATGTTTTCATTTTTATTAATTATTTTGATAAAATTAATGGTCAAAAAGTCAAACCGGCCGTCAAAGGGCATATGAGAAGATTCGACTTACCAATGCTTTTTGAATTAGCCTGCAATCTTGAAGAAGCCGTACATTTCGTCACTTATAAATTTCTATTACCTTTTCTTTTTTTTAGAATACTAATAATAATTTACTAAAATTCCGAAAATAAGGTGTTAAAATTATAAAATAATATACTAAAATTATGTATCTTAAATAAATATTTTTATAAATAATAATTTAAAATAAAATAATAATTAAAGTCCTCATCTTTTTTCTAGTATTCTAAAAAAATATTAGTTTTAACTTTAAAATTAAAAAATCAAACTTTAAATCTAATTTTGTATTTAAAATCTTAAAATTATATTAAGTGTATGACAATTTTAACTTTTAAATTAAGTATTTAACTTACGTAGTGCACAAGGTTTTCGCTTTGTGGGACTCTAAGGAAGATCATAATATACATAATATTTCCTTTATATTTTTACAAAAAAACTATTTCCGTTAATTAAACCTATAATCTTATAGGTAAAATAACTTTAACTGCGTTTAGATCTGTGGTGTGATGGGGAGAAGTACTTATTTACTGCAATTTTCAAATGAAATCACATATTTGAATTTGGTGGGGAACAATAAGAGGTTGGAGGAAAGTGCGGTGCTACCGTAGAAATCAATAAATAGAAAAAAGATTGCGGTAGAAAATTACTTATGCGGTAGAAATTCTACTTTCCATTAATAACTTTATGATAATTATTATTTTCCATCATACTCTCAACTTGTTTATATTTTTATTATTTTAATTTAATATTTTAATATTTATAATTTGAATTTATATGACTAATAATACATTTTTTATGAAATATTTAATTTACTAAATTTATTTTATTTTATATTTTCTTATTTTAATTTAATATTTTTATTTATAATTTGAATTTATATGACTAATAATATATTTTTATGAAATATTTTATTTACTAAATTTATTTTATTT